>JAJQQW010000025.1:3781898-3793035 GCA_025583905.1 Ia io | reverse complement strand
TCCCCTTCCCCCCGACCCCCGCCTGCTTTCCCAGTCAGCAGGCACACCCGATCCCTGGCTCCTCCTCTCCTCTGCCCCCTCTGGAAAGTTGCAGGGGCTGAGGGAGTGGTCAGGGTCCATGTTCCCTTCTCTCTGTTGGATCTCTCCCAGATTGAGAAGCGGCTGGTGTCCTTTTCAACAAACCCCACCGCGTTCGTCAAGGAATTCCGATACCTTTCTCAGGCCTATGACCTCACCTGGCATGGCATCCATGTCATTCTTTCTTCTACCCTAACATCAGATGAAAGGGAAAGAGTCTTAGGAGCGGCGACGGACCATGCAGATCAGATCCACCTTACAGATGCCTCTATGCCAGTGGGGGCCCAGGCCGTTCCTCGTCAGGAACCAGGCTGGGAGTACCAACTAGATACCCCCGAAGGGTGAGACTGGTGCAGACATCACGAACAGATGCTCCAACGCCGAATAGCCCGCCTACAAGCCATCTCCCACAAGGTAGTTAATTTTGACAAGCTGAGGGAAGTTACTCAGGGACCAGATGAGAACCCCACAGTCTTCCATAACAGGCTGACTGTGGCTCTGACCTTATATACTCATCTGGACCCTGGGTCCCCGGCTGGAGCAACATTTCTAGACACTCACTTCATTTCGCAGTCAGCCCCAGATATTCAAAAAAAGTTTAAAAAGGCAGAGGATGGCCCTTAGACCCCTGTCCGGGATATGGTGAATGTGGCATTTAAGGTTTTCAATGCACGTGAAGAGCAGGCAGAATCAGATCGGGAGGCCCAACTTTGACAATAGGTGAACCTGCAAACTCAACCCTTGTTAGCTGCACTAAGGCTGGAAGCCACGCATGGTCCAAGGGGGACTGTGCGTGATGGGGTTGCAACGTAAGAATGAGCGCAACCTGGAGAATGCTTCAAGTGTGGAAACGAAGGCCACTGAGCTAAACAATGCCCTAAACCCCAGGCTCCAAACAAACCCTACCCGCTATGCGGTCAAAGCGGCCATTGAAAAAGTGACTGCCCCTGGAAAAGTGACAGGCCCTCTGCATCTCAAAGTAGAGGGGCCGTCCTTCCAGTTCATGACCCGCCGCTGGCCATGCTGGGACTGGCTGAAGACTGAAGATGCTGGGACTTGAAGACCCCTTATCACCCTTGCCGAGCCCCGGGTAATACTCCAGGGAGCGGGTAAGCAGAGCTCCTTCTTGATCGTTACAGGGGCTACCTTTTCTGTTTTGCTCTCCTTTTCTGGGCCACTGTTCCCTTCCACGATCTCAGTCATGGTTATTGACAGCAAATCCACCTGCCCGCTATCCACCGGGCCCCTTCCCTCTCTCCTTGACAATAGCTCTATAACCCACTCGTTCCTAGTCATGCCTTCGTGCCCAGTACCCCTTTTAGGATGAGATATCTTCACCAAAGTAGGGGCCACTCTGCAGCTCACTCAGAGTCCTTCAGCCTCCCTGCTTCTGCTCCTGGCTCCCTCCCTTCATGGGAACACTGATACCCCACTGCCTGTGTCCCTTGTCAACCCAAAAGTAAGGGACACCTCTACCCTGTTGGTTACTAGACATCATACACCGGTCAGGATCAAACTTAAGGACCCCACCTTGTTTCCCTCCTGTCCCCAGTTTCCTATCTCCCTATCTCATTGCTGAGGCATCAAACCTCTCATTTCTTGGCTTCTGGGGCTGGGTCTACACATACCTATTGACTCTGCCTGCAATACCCCCATCCTCCCCACTAGGAAGGCAGACGGGACCTACCGGCTGGTGCAGGACCTCCAACTAATCAATGAAGCGGTGGTCCCCATCCACCCTGTGGTCCCCAATCCTTACACTCTCCTTTCCCTCATCCCATCTTTACCACCCACTTTTCCATCCTTGACCTCAAGGACGCCTCTTTTACCATCCCTCATGATCGAGACTCTTACCATCTGTTTGCATTTACTTGGGAAGACCCAGATGAGCAGATATCCCACCAACTCACCTGGACGGTTCTGCCCTAGGGGTTCAGAGACAGCCCTCATCTGTTTGGTCAGGTCTTAGCCAGAGACCTCCAACAATGCTCATTAGAACCCAGCACTCTTCTCCAGTATGTAGATGATATCCTTCTCTGCAGCTCCTCTTTAGACATTTCTCGGAGGCAGACAGCTGGCCTCCTCATCTTTCTAGGGGACAAAGGATACCATGTGTCTCCTGCCAAGGTGCAACTGTTGGCCCCCACTGTCACTTACTTGGGGATCTCTCTGACACCCAATTCTCGAGGACTGACAGTTGACTGAGCACAGGCAATATGAGACCTACAGCCTCCCACTACTGCAGAACAGATCTTGTCCTTTCTAGGGCTGGTAGGATACTTCCACCATTGGTTCACACATTTTGCTCTCCTAGCTAAGCCTCTATACCAGGCCGCTAAAGAAACACCAATAGTCCTCCTCTCCTCAACCTCCCTCATTCGCCAGGCTTTTTCTAAGCTCCGAGATGCCCTTCTGGGCTATCCCTCTATTTTACTCCCAGACATAGCTAAGCCTTTCCAACTATTTACTGATGAGAAACAGGGAATAGCTATGGAGGTTCTCACCCAGCCCCTATGGCCAGCCTTCACCCCCGTAGCCTAACTGTCCAGACAGCTTGATCCCACGTTTCGGGGATGTCAGCCCTGCCTCTGGGTTCTGGCTGCAGCCACTGCTCTCACCAAGGAGTCCCAGAACATCTGCCTCCAGCAACCCTTACAGGTCTTCTCCACCCATAGGCTACAGGATCTTCTGTCACCGATCCTTATCTCTCCTGGCCCCCTCTCACATGCAAGAACTCAATTTCCTGTTCCTCGAGCATCCTGATATCAACCTAACTCAGTCCCCAACCCTGAATCCCGCCACTCTCCTTCCTGCTGCCTACACCCAACCTGTGGCAAGGCATTCCTGCCCCGATGTTGTCGAGGGCCTCACTCAACCTCTGGCGGGACTCTCAGATCTTCCTCTCTCTAATCCTGACTTAACTATGTTTGTGGATGGAAGCTCCTGCCTAGACCCGCAGGGACGTCGGAAAGCCTCCTATGCAGTGGTAACACTCGAGTGGATCCTGGAGGGAGCCTGGTTCGCAGAGGGTACCACCTCTCAAAAGGCTGAGCACATTGCGCTGACCAGGACTCTGCATCTGGCCAAAGGGAGGAGGGTAAATGTATATAAAGACTCCAAATATTCCTTTCTGATAGCCCATTGCCACGCGGTTATTTGGAGGGAGAGGGGCTTTCTCTCTACTAAAGGCTCATCTATTATCAACGCTAGACTCATAACCCGCTTAATTGATGCCCTACAGCTTCCCTCCCAGGTAGCCTTCGTGCACTGCTGAGGCCATCAGACAGACTCCTCGATGGTTACACTGGGAAATCCCCGTGCAGACGCGGTGGCCAGAGGCTTAACTCAGGGTGAAGGGTCCCCAGCCCCGGTCCTGTTCCTTTCCCTTCCCTCCATTACCCCTCAGTATACAGAAGAAGAAAAAAATAAATTCCTACAACGGGGAGGCTCTTCTGGTCCTGAGGGATGGATCTTCATAAATAACAAGATCGCCCTTCCCAAGGCTCAGGTAGGGGCCATTGCCCAACAGGTCCAGCAGTCATTGCACATTGGACAGCTGGCACTTTGGAGGTTCCTCGAACACCTCTTCTCCTTGCCCATAATGTGAGAGGCAGTCACGAGTTCCTGCTACTCCTGCTCCACGTGTGCAGCTGTCTCACCCCATGGAGGAATGCGTCCCTACTTTCCTACCCATCAAATGAGGGGACACCTTCCAGGGTAGGACTGGCAGGTAGACTTCACCCATATGCTTCCTCACAAGAAGACCAAATATCTGCTTACCATGGTAGACACCCTGACAGGGTGGGTAGAGGCCTCTCCTACCCACAAGGAAACTGCTGAGGTTGTTGCTAAGACCCTAATAACACACATAATACCAAGGTTCAGCCACCCCACCTCCATACAATCAGACAACAGCCTGGCTTTCATATCAAGGTTCGTTCAGCAGGTTAGCGCCTCATTTGTCATCTCCTGGAAACTGCACATACCCTACTGCCCACAATCATCGGGTAAGGTCGAGAGGGCCAATGGCCTCCTTAAAGACCATTTAACAAAACTCTCTCTAGAAATTCGCAGCTCCTGGCCCGATCTTCTGCCCATGGCCCTGACCAGAATCCGGGCTACACCAAGGATCCCCACCTTCTTAAGCCCTTTTGAACTCCTATATGGGAGACCCTTCTTGCTCAACCATCATCTTCCTACTGACCCTCCTCTCCTGGCTCTTATCATTCATACCTGTCTCCACTCAGGCAGCTGCTCCGGGAACATGCTGACAGATTTCTACTGAGGCCATAACCAGCTGACCAAGGCTCGCGAGGAACACCCTTCCAGCCCGGGGACTCAGTTCTCCTTAAGAATCTATATCCCAAGGTCTTGGAACCCAGGTGGATGTGACTTCACACAGTAATCCTCACAACCCCCACTGTGGACAAACTATTGGGACATCCATCGTGGCACCACCTCTCCAGACTCAAGAGGACCCAGGAGCACCATGACTTCTATAAATGTGAGGTGTTGGTGCCCACTAAGGTTCGCCTTAGCCGCCTCCCCCTCCTCCTACTCCTCCCAGCCCTGGGCAACCTACACCCACCGCCTCCTGCATAAGTGTGGAGGTTCAAGGTCCGTGAAACCTACAACCAGGAAAGCACACAAGTTACCCGGCAGGTAGGATCTCAGTACTGCCCTCTGGTCGGATGCCAGGCAGAGATCCTGATTGTTGTTGAACTCTGGTCAGTGTCCAATGGTGGCCGACCATATGCCTGCTTTGCTTACGACCAGCGGAACCCAGACAGGTGTAATCAAGATGACAACACCTATGGGGGTTGCCGCTGGTCAGGCTGTGTCATCCATGATGCCTACAATGAGGTCAGGTCTGGTCGCTTTTTATGGAAGGACGGGAACTTCAATATCAGGGTCCGGGACCCCTGGGACCAGCGATGGGTTGCGGGCATTATGGGAAAACTATATGGGGGTGGTTGGAGCTCAACCCCTTCAGGGACCATCTACATCTCCCGGGAATATGTCATGGCCCAGGAGACCCAAATTCAGGTCTCCAAAAGCATCCTACAGGCCGAACATTCCCTTAAAGGATAGCTGCCTGATTCCCCCCGGGTAAAAGTCCTGTCTTCTTGGCTCCAACTTATCCAACACACTCTACTATTCCTTAACAAGAGCCGTGCCCTGCCCAAAGTCTCGCAATGCTTCTTATGTGTCTCTCCAAAGACCTTGGCTGGCTGCTGTCCCACTCATGACTCCTCCAGGAACCCAAGGACAGGGTGAATGTCAATCCCCCCTGGCTGGCATTCCCCTCTGGGAACCTGAAACTCCAGAACCCACCTTGCCCCAGCAGATATACTACCATACCAGCAACCCGGTAACTGTGGGATGGGTCACTTGGAACTGTACCCAAAAGCACACTACAGCCAGTCCCACCAAGGCCAGCCTGGGTATCTTCTTTTGTAGCAATGGCACCTTAAGCAACTGCATAAACTCCTCTAACCCCAGGCCTTGCTTCTTGGTCACAGTAGTTCCCCAACTAACCTTGTATGGAGAGTCGGAGCTTGCCTGGTTGCCCCCTTCATCACACTCCCGGGCCCGCCAGGCCACCTTCCTCCCTGTCAGGTTGAGGGTAAGTATCGCTGCCTCAATTGGCCTAGCTGGGGGGCCCCCAGGAACAGCATAATCTCTGCTCAGGATTTCAATGACAGACTCCAGATAGCCCTGGAGTCTACTACTACCTCCTTAGCCTCCCTACAATGGAAAGTAACATCGGTAGCCCAAATAACCCTGCAGAACCAAAGGGCCCTAGACCTTCTTACTGCGGAAAGAGGAGGAACCTGCATGTTCTTTCAAGAAGAATGCTGCTACTACATCAATGCGTCCGGAATGGTGGAACAGAACGTGCAGACCCTGACTAAGCTGAGTGAAGAATTATGAGAGAGACACTCTCGGATCAACTCTCTTTTTGGCTAGCTCCAAAGCCCTTTAGCTACCTGGATCCTACCCCTGATAGGGCTCCTAATTCTCATCTGTGTCTTTTTTCCCTAGCTCCCTGTCTCCTCAAATTCATCCGATCCCGGATCGCAGAAATGTCTCGGGTGACAGTAAACCAGCTGCTGCTGCATCCCTACACTTGGCTGCCCCTCAACCCACCTCTGCCTGACCCTGGCCTTTAACATCCCCCACCCTCTTTGCCCCTGGTCAGCAGGAAGTAGCCAGGACGATTTAAGCACCCCCTATCACCAAAAGGCCACAATGTTAGGTCCAAGCGGGGGTGGAGGGGTGAGGGGGGGAGGAGCCCAGACCCTATGCAAGCATCTGCAAGGTAGATGGGGACAAAGATAACTGGCGCCTTCCCATACCCTTTCCCAAGGCATGAATTCCACACCTCTCAATCCCTCCACCCTCCCTTCACTAAACAGCTGAATAAAAGAAGTACATATGCCTCCTTTTTGGCACGAACTCCCCTGGCCCATTCTTGGACCAGTGAGTTTCGCCCAGGAGCTCAAGATTAAAACCTCATCCCTTTTCATTGCCTGGACTCTGTGTCTTGTTTCTTGTGTTTCAAACCTCTCAACCACAAATCCTACCTTTTAGTTTCACCTATTTATCCATATTTCAACAGTTTTGAGACTTTAAAACCAATTACTATTATTCAAGGCATTTTCTTTGGCAAATTCTGTAACAGAGAAAACTTACTGACTCTCAGTGGCTTTAATGTTAACAATGGAATATGGTCCATTATTATTCAAAAACTACCCTTTATTATGGAATAGGTAATTTTGTTTCCTAACCCAGCCTGAATATTTTCTTTAGGTCATTTTTATTATTTTTTTATTTTTATTTTTGAAAAACACTCATGGGTTTATTCTATATCATCCATAAAGAAATTGAGCTCAGCCCAAGACCCATCTAAGATCCGATGGGGCACAGTTTTGTATTAAGTCAGCCTTTTCTCTTCATGAGTACATAAATCCCAGACATATCCCCAAATTCTGCTAAATGTTAAATGACGGACCAGGAAATAAAAACATGGCGAAAATGAGACATTTTAAATAGCACTCTCGAGAGCGGGCAGCCATTTTAAAGGTTCACTAAAAAAAAGAATTATTGATAAATGGGCCACGTGTGTCCCCACCCCCACATCCTGTTTGCTCTGGGGAAATTCATTAAATGGCCTGTTCGCCTAGGTTTCTTTTCTTATTAAATTAAATAAAGGCATGCCTAATAAACTAACAATAAACACATTAAACCAAACATAAAGGACAAATTAACAAACATATAGACCAGACTTAATAAATCAAAGTTCTTTTCCCTGATCTATTCTCGCCATAGCATTGACTACCCTTTAAAGATATTTTAGCTAAACTCTGCCTGTCCCAAGGTGTGCTATGGTAATTTTTAAACAAAGCATTGAAGAGTCCCCCTGTGAGAAGAGTAATTGCTCTATCCTCTCTAGATGCTGAGCCTTTCCACACCATATGTGGAGGATCTGGTGGAAGTGCTTTTTTTAATTATTACAGACTTTTGATCCCAATACAAATTACGCACAATGCAATTTGAACAAGACACAAATAGTTAAATATGACAAAAGCACTGCTTTTTCTTGAGCCAATTTAAGAGAGTACATTTTGACATTTGAATTTCTTTATTCTTGAGCATGGAAGCTAAAGATTTACAATGGTATTTTTGCCTTTTGGACAAATCCATACCCATTATGGCCTGGCTGAAACAAAAGACACCCTCGCCCATTTTGGGTCAGGAATTCCAATGCGTGGTGCTAGCTTAATGCTCAGTGAATCTCCCCACCTTTTTTCCCGGTGATCCCACCTTTTTTCCCTTGGACTTCCTTTCTTCGCTCTGGCAAATCTTCTTCTCCAGTCCCTTTCTTGGGCGACATAAATGCCTCCGTCTTTTTTGCAGCAAGGGTTCAGGAATCAGGAGAAGGGGCTGCAACATAAATGGATACACTAGACAAGAAATATAAATTTAGAAGGCATTGAGGGAGCCAGATGGGCACTTACTCTCTAGTCAATGGTCCCCGACTATCCAGACGCACTGCTTTTTATTTACACATCTTGCTCATTAGCAAAGCAATCACAAATGTAAGGTTTGGTTAAAAATAAAGGGTGATCAGGTTAGGGGAATTGCTTTCCACTGTTCAGCCAGCATTAGGTAATAATAGACAGATTTTCAACCCTGTTGAATATCAAAGTCCATCAGCCTTCTGACATTTATTATGCTAACTACTTTGGTCTTTGCCCCAAGCAAAGCCACACAATTTTGTGGTAATTTTTAAAAATTCAAGTTGGAAGGCATGTTGGTAATTATACACTCAACAGTCCAATAGGTGAGCTTTTAAAAACCTCTCCCATTTGTGATGTTTGTTTACATTCACTAATAAAAAATACTTAGGATTCAAGATAGCTCAATTTTTTAGAGAGCATACCTTTGTGGTGCATTAAATATCAAACTGTTGAAGAGAAAGTGCATGAGTAGTTCTACAATAAAATACATATCACTATCTAATGAAACTTTTGTTCATTTTATTCAGAAGTATAGTCAGGAAAGATAACCTGTTCAGTATAACTGGCAATCTCTGTTTCAATCTTATTATGCCCACTTCAGAAAGGTGGTGATGTCATTTCAATAAGCAAAAGGATGCTTACATTTAGACTTCTTCAAACTTATATCATTCCTTCTTTAATTTTTCTTCCTACTTACCCTATTCCTTTAAAAGTTGAGGACATATAAAATGCCACAGGGAGGAGGTCAACAGTTGTTTTGCAGACTGTTGGAGGTTCCTCAACTCTTTTCTTCCTCTAATTGGAAAACAGGGCAGAATGCCATGAAGACGAAGCGCACTGCTTCCTTTTGTATTCAATACAGTTCAAAGACTGTACAGGTATGCACTTATGGTCAAAGGAAACATGTGAAAATTTAGAGCCAATAATGCTACTCACCATCCAAACACTTTGTATTTACATGTTTGGGGTAAAATTGGACAAAAGATTGCATTTTGAGGAAAACTTTATTCTGAAAATTTTAACAATACAGATGTTCAATTTAAACATTTAAGTACATTGTAATTTAAATCAACACTATGAAATAACCCTGAATAATTCACACTTTGTATCCTATGCAGAAAATTCATAAAGGGATCTACAATTCTTGATTATTCCCCAAAGCCACCATTTGCTTTTAGTCATTCTTAAATAAGAGAAGACACATTATTTACAAATTAAATGTAGTCCATACATTATCATCATTTTTAATTTCAGTGTCTACTTTGTCTGTCACAGGGACTTCCCCACTGACTCTCCCAGAGGAGCCTGATAAGTTGAGCTACTGTACTGCATGATTCACTCTCTCCTCTTTAGATGGTGAATCCTATGATCCCAGCCAGCACCATGCTAGGGATCTCATACAGAGGTGTCCCACAAGCTGTTGCAATAATTGCCATCCCTCCTCCTCATCAAAAGCATCTGTTCTGTGGCTATGGTAATCATGTCAGCGACTCTTTACAACAAAAGTCAGAAGAGGCCTGCATGCTGGTGGTGCTCCACCTGAGTCTCCTGTAAAGTCATTGACCAAATAACAACACTTCAACCTCTTTTTTAATTTCTTTGTTGATTAAGGTATTGCATATGTGTCCTCATCCCTCCATTAACTCCCAAACATCCCCCTCATTCATGTCCTCACTGCGCTGGTGTTCGTGTCCATTGCTTAGGCTTATATTCATGCATACAATTCCTTTGGTTGATCTCTCTTACTTTCCCCAATCCTCCCCTATCTTCCCTCTGAGGTTTGGCAAGTCTGATTGATGCTTCTCCGTCTCTGGATCTGTCCTGTTCATCAGTTTACGTTGTTCATTATATTCCACAAATGAGTGAGATCATGTGGTGTTTATCTTTCTCTGACTGGCTTATTTAACTTAGCAATATGATCTCCAGTTCTATTCATGCTGTTGCAAATGGTAAGAATTCCTTCTTTTTTACTGCAGCGAAGTATTCCATTGTGTAGATGTACCACAGTTTTTTAATCCACTCATCTACTGATGGGTACTTAGGCTGTTTCCAAATCTTAGCTATAGTGAATTGTGCTGCTATGAAAATAGGGGTGCATATATACTTTTTATTGGTGTTTCTAGTTTCTTGGGATATATTCCTAGAAGTGGGATCACTGGGTCAAATGGGAGTTGCATTTTTAATTTTCTGAGGAAACTCCATACTGTTCACCACAGTGGCTCCACCAGTCTGCATTCCTACTAGCAGTGCAAAAGAGTACCTTTTTCTCACCATCCTCGCCAACACTTGTGGTGTGTTGATTTGTTGATGATAGCCATTCTGATAGGTGTGATATGGTCCTGCATTGTCGTTTTGATTTGAATCTCTCGGATAATTAGTAACTTTGAGAATGTTTTCATATGTCTCTTGTTCTTCCTTCTGTCCTCCTTTGAAAAGTGTATATTTAGGACCTTTACCCATTTTTTGATTGGATTGTTTATCTTCCTTTTGTTAAGTTGTATGAGTTCCCTGTAAATGTTAGAGAATAAACCCTTATCAGTAATGAAATTGGCAAATACTATCTCCCATGGAGTGGGCTTCCTTGTCATTTTGCTGATGGTTTCTTTTGCTGTGCAAAAAGCTTTTTATTTTGATACTAGAAGTCCGGTGCATGAAATTCGTGCACGGAGGGGGGTTATCCCTAACCCCAGCCTGTACCCTTTCCAATCTGGGACACCTGGAGGTATGTCCGACTGCCCGTTTAAGCCCAATCCTGGTGGGATCGGGCCTAAACGGGCAGTCGGACATCCCTCTCACAATCCAGGATTGCTGTCTCCCAACTGCTTGCCTGCCTGCCTTCCTGATTGCCCCTAACCGCTTCTGCCTGCCAGCCTGATCACCCCATAACCACTCCGCTGCCAGCCTGGTTGATGCTTAATTGCTCCCCTGCCAGCCTGTTTGCCCCCAACTTCCCTCCTCTGCCAGCCTGGTCACCCCTCACTGCCCTCTCCTGCAGAGTTGATCACCTCCATCTGCCCTCCCTTGCAATTCTGGTC
>JAJQQW010000025.1:3729920-3781798 GCA_025583905.1 Ia io | reverse complement strand
GATTATAATGAACAACACACACTGATGAACAAAAATGGATCCAGAGACAGAGAAGCATGATCAGCTGCTGAAACCTCAGAGGGAAGGTAGGGGAAGGTGGGGGTGAGGGGAAAAGATCAACCAAAGGACCTGTATGCCTGCATTCAAGCCTAACCAATGGACACAGACACCGGGGATGGGGGAGGGCATGACTGAGGGGTGGGGTGGGGGGATATGGGGCGATAAGAGCACATATGTAATACCTTAATCAATAACAAAGATAAGAAACCCTCAAACAGCCGAAACCGGTTTGGCTCAGTGGATAGAGCGTCGGCCTGCGGACTCAAGGGTCCCGGGTTCGATTCCGGTCAAGGGCATGTACCTTGGTTGCGGGCACACCCCCAGTAGGGGGTGTGCAGGAGGCAGCTGATCGATGTTTCTCTCTCATCGATGTTTCTGACTCTCTATCCCTCTCTCTTCCTCTCCGTAAAAAATCAATAAAATATATTAAAAAAAAAAAAAATTCAAAGTTGCTCTCTCTCAGGGAAGATACCTGGCCTAGGGCGTGATTACCCACTATGAACTGCTTTTAAAAAAAACAAAAAACAAAAAAACAAACAACAAAAAAAGAAACCCTCAAACACATCATCAGGTGAGAACTCTCTCTCTCTCTCTCTCTCTCTCTCTCTCTCTCTCTCTCTCTCTCTCTCTCTCTCTCACTCTCACACACACACACACACACACACACACACACACACCCCCGGGGGACAGGACCCTGTCCTCTCAGTGGGCATCACCTCTTATCCCCACAGCTGACCACCACTTTCTCACCGGCTGAACCCGAGGACCAGGTTGGCCACAGGCCTTAAGCTCTGTCAAAAGCGACCTTTCCCCAGTGGACACTGCCCACCGTCCAGCAGCCACATTTCTGCCCCTTCTGTGTCCCCCACGGCCTGGAGCAGGGCTGGGCTGGCCTGAGAGCCCACAGACTTGAGGAGCCAGAGGAGCAGATCCCGGGGGTGGGCACCCTCTGTCAAGTGCAAAGTCGGCCAGCTGAGATCGAACCATGAACGCCGATGCCGGAGTTCCATGAAGTGTTGGGTGTCGGTCTCCGGGGCGAGCGCCACGTGTGCGCAGCACAGGGCCTGGCCTCACGCGAAAGAGCCAGGCTTTGCCCTCAGGCCTTCACTCCAACCCCCGGGGACCTCATTTTCAGAGGGAAAATGGCGGCGGGGAGGGGCTGCGGGGTACCAGTGACCAGCGCAGGCTGCCCCAAGGAGGAAGCAAGTTCACCCGGAGAAAGCAAGAACCAGAGTGTGAACTTACCTTTTCCACAGGCCGCGCTCCTCACCACCTGGTCTCCTGCACAGCACAGCACAGCGGCTGGAGGCAAAGAAGCGGTGGCCGCCTGAGGAGCTGCCTGGAGCTGCGCCCTGGGTCCTTAGGGGCGAAACCTCTCGAGATCCCGAGATTATAAGAGCGGCATCTCCCAGGGAGCCCAGGAGGGGGCGCTGGGGCCCGATCCCAGCTGCAAGGGGTGGGAACCGGTGGGTGGCTGTGTGGGGGACCCGGTGCTTCTGGTATGAGGCTGGGGTTGGTGGGTGGGGTGGGCTCAGATGTGCAGGGAGAGAAACAGGAGGCCCTGACCCCCAGCTTACCTCCCACAGCCACCCCTGGTCTGTGTTTCCCTGGAGCCCTCTCCCTCGGCCCCTTTCCCTCTGAGGTTTGGGCTGCCACTCACCTCCAGGGGTCCCTGAGCGAGGCTTGGCCCCTCTCCCACCCCCACCGCAGCCCTCTGCCTAGAAAAGAGCTCCCTGCCCCGGGCTAGGCCACTGTCCCTGCTGTCTGGACGGGGACATTTTTGTAACCCCCTGGGCAGAGGAGAGCCGGCCACATGCAATTACAGTGTCTCTCTCCACAGCTGCTCTCCTCATCTTCCCCTGGGGTTTGGGTTTCCAGAGCTCTGTCAGGAGCCCCAATTCCCCCCTTTGCTCTGCTCACCTCCCCCAAGCCTTCTTCTCCCCAACAAATCCCTTTGGGCAAAGTGCCAACTGGGCCTGAAAACAGAACCAGGGGCAGGAGGCTCCTGAGGAGGGAGCAGGCCAACAAAGCTGAGGAGAGGTGGGAGGCACCAGCCACAGCCTGGTGCGCAGCCTCTGACAGAGCTGCCCCTTAGATTAACCTTAACCTGGGCTGTCCTCTGGGATGGCGCCTCCAGGGGGCCCAGGGGCCTGGCACCCTCCCTGTGACAGGTTTTGGTGCCTGCTTTTCCATAGTCCCTTTAGGAGACAAAAGTCAGGCTGGAGAGGAGAGGGAGAGGGCGACACGCAAAGCAGAGGCCCAGGCCCTGTCATTCAAGCTGGCCTGAGGCATCTCCGTGGGGTCTTTTGAAATCAGCTTCTGACAGGGGGGAAGGGCATGTAATAAGAATAGAGCCACAGTTGTTTCATCATTACTCACCTAACAAACTATGAATAAGAGGCCCTGGGACACTGGAGGATGAACCAGGCTGTACTAATAACATAAGCTGCCAGAAGAGAATTGCATTTGGGGAACAGACCAAGGACAGGGCACACTTTGACCCTTCTTTTCTCAGGAAGGCTGACCATTCTCCGTTCCCAGGAAGGGGCTGAGCTGTTGCTTGGGTCATAGAAGATTAGCCACCGTGTTGTAGGAGTTTGTGCTGCTGAAGGCCGGACTGCAGGCCCTCCCCTCCCCTTTCCATGTTACACTTGCAGCTGGCAGCTACAGGTAGCTATCTTCTCCCCAGGGGGTTAGAGCAGCATTTCCAGGGTGAGCGAATACTGACCCCATTATTGACCGCATTCTTGGAATAAATGCTCATGTGTGCTTCTACCCTGCCTCTGCTTATTTTGGCTGAAGTAGCAACAGGCATCCTCATACACATTGTGTCCCGTTTCACTTCCTCACTCAGGCCTGGGAAATACTCAGACTCCTCAAACTGTGAGACTTTTCCTGAGAGGGATAGTGGCAGTTGGCACTGTGTCCCTGTCATGCAGGTGGCCCTGCATCTCTTTACCATAGGCTGTGGGAAGGTCATGGGGCTGAGAGTAACAGGCAGGGTGGTAAGGCTGCTTTGATCTGTGAGCCTACCCCGCCATTCCTCCAGAAGTTCCCCATGCATATGACCTACCAGAGTTTTATGGTTCCAGCTACATGGATGAACGGATGAGTACAAATGAGGCCAGTACACTCATCCCCAGTGGATCTGGGATTGTCACCTAGAGCAGAGCAGATAGAAAACTACAATAACACCAAAAACCTCAATTATTTCACTTTGGAACTAGAGGTTCAGCCTAACCTCCCTCCTCTCTTCTAGATGAATTTGGCATGTATTTGTCCTATGGTGGCTGCTAATGCCATGTTCAGAGCTACACACAGTCTCTCCTGGCAAGGTTTAGGATGAAAATAGGACACACACACACACACACACACACACACACACCGAAGCAAACAATACCATTGTCTACAACTGGCTCTTTGTAACTAATTCTGTCAAGAAACACGGGCTGGTATGGAACTGTACAGAGGCAGGCAGACTCCTGCCTTGAGGCCTGAGCAAGGAGGGTCCATTGGGGGGCTTGGAAGGATCCTGTTCTGGGCGTGAGGACAGAAATGCACAAATTCTGGGAGAGTAAAGTGCTTGGCCTATATGAGGGCACAAGAGAGACCGGGATACAAGGGACATGATAAAAATGACAGAGAGGGCAGCTGATGCATCAGTGGAAGGTGATTTTCTAGCCAGACTCATGCCAGGACACTTTGAACTTTAATGCTGTCAGTTGTTGTTTCTTTCAGGTGAAGACACTGAGACGAGAAAGATTAAGCCAGGGGTAAAAGCAGGGTGGGCTAATCCGGAAGAATTTGGGGGCTGACTTGTGCTTCCATGACACCCCCTGTACATTAGCCTCCTGATTTAGTAACAGGCACCTGCAATGGCCTCTGGACACCCAGTCCGCTGCAGGATTAGCCTATGTGAAAGGTCTTGGAGAGCACTCAGGGTGGCAGGTGTGCATTCCCTAGGGTGTGTGTTCTGATTTGGCTGAACCACACTTTTGAAAATCCTTTTGGGGTAGCTATCCAGGAGCCCAGAGGGAAAGGCAAGAACCTTCACCTGTGGGCAGCATCCCTTCTCCCAGATTCAGGCCTCTGAGAGACTGGACTTGAAGAGGGTAGGGCCCTCCGGGTGTGTAACTGTTGGGGGAGAGGTCCAGTGTGTGGAGAGGAACACTCACCTAAAGGCCAGCTGCTCACGGACAGGAGGGGCTCCCACAGCTCCAGGGCCGTGGACCATCCTCAAAGCAACTTCTTGGCAAGAGTACTTGGCTGCCCCACCAGTCCTGGTCCAGTCCTGCCTGGAACAGGGTGTCCACTGGTTGCTCCCCTGGTTGCTAAGTCTCACAGCTTGGAACAAAAGAACTTAGAATCCTCACAGCTCAGGAACAAATTTGCATGGAGATCCCTCCTCAACTGAGAAGCTGGATGAGGAGAGGATGAGAGAATCAGTCGTGGGTGTCCTCTACAAGTGTCAGAGTCTTAGGAGACAGAGTCCTGAGGGGTCTCCCCCAAGTCCTGGCTCTACTCCCCTCTCTGTCCTCACTCAGGGCCCAGGAGACTGTTCCCCAGGACAGTTTATGTGAGTACCTGGACTGACTCCTCTCCCTCCCCTCCATGTTCACCTGAGCCACCCCTCTCTGCCTTCCCCCCTCTTCTCCTGGTCCAGGGCCCAGCCTACTGGGATACCGCCTCTTCCCTGTCCAGCTGTGGGCTCAGGAGGTGTTCTGAGTGAGCTGAACTGCCACCATCTTCAACATTGGTCCCAGCAGCCACTGTGGAATTTTAACCCTACCTCCTGGGACCAACAATGTCTGGGAACCACCCCCACACGCCTGATTGATGCTGTCATTGGGGAGGAGGGCATTCTAGCTAATAGACACCTGATGAAGCCCTCTTGCTTACCATGTTTCATTCAAATCAGGCAAAGGTAACAACCTTCCTGAAGCAGGTTTCCCTCTCTCTAATCTTTTGGGCAGGAGGGGACTGGGGGTGTCCAAAGGTTCTCTCTGAGACTTTCACCTCTTAATAAAAAGCTGAAAATCAATATCCCCAAAAGCACCTTCAGGGTGGCAGAGTCTTGGTCCCCTTAATTCTTACCGATAATCTACATGTGGGTTCAGGCAGGTATCTGTCAGCTAGATAAACCATGTTGCATGGTTTCTTAATTTTCCTGACACGTGTGTTCTGTTCTTCCTCGACTACCTGCAAATCTCCCATTCTCACTTCTGAAAAATAATATCCCATTACCCCCTTTCTCCTTTTTTTAAAATATGTCATATACAGTCCATCTGGCCTGCCTTAGTGGTTGAGTGTGCCCTATGAAGCCAGGAGTTCACCATTAGATGTCCCATCAGGGGACATACCAGGTTTCAGGCTGCATCTCCAGAATGTTGCCCACAGGGGCAGCCGGTCAAGGATTCTCTCTCATTGTTGATGTTGCTACCTCTCTCTCCCTCTCCATCCTCTCTGAAATCAATAAAAAAAAAGTTTTAAAAATTTTTAAAAATGTCTTATACAGGCAATGTTGCCTCAGTGTGTTTGAAATTTTTATGGATTTATCATGTCTATGTGAAACCTCCTTGCACATGTACTAAACCCTGATGTTCTCCTATTAATCTTTCTGTGCTGGTTGACTATTAGCCCAGCCTAGAATGAACTAAGCCACCACAAAAATATTAATGAGGTATTTTACCTTCATGTTTTGCACAAAGTCTTCTTAGTTTGATGTCTCTCAAAGGACATCTCACTAAGGATTGAGTACTAATTTTAATCTTTTTTAATCAGAAATGCTGTGTTTTATTTGCATTTCCTAACATTTAAAAAAAATAGATTCCCTCATACACCCAAGGTGTTCCAAACAATAACTGAAGTATGTGTTACATTGAAAGTTAGATTAAAATAAAAACTCAGTTCCTCAAGTGCACTAGATATATTTCAAGGGATAACTCATCACATGTGGCTGGTGGCTACCATACTGGACAGGGAGTCCTGACCATCTGCTATGTTCAGCACAGCAGTACTACAAGGCTGAGTACTTTGTTTACTGGGATGGAGAGGGGCTGCTGTTGGTGGGACTGGTCCAAGGGGAGACGCTGCAAGCACTGGTCCAAGGGGAGATGCTGCAACTCTGTTTGCCTGTGTGGCAGCTGCAGCCACAGGAAGGGGCACAGCAAGGAGCCTTTGTTTGGGCTCCAGTGTCACGAACCTCAGTCCAGGGCTCACTAAGTTTGTGCTGAGCAGAGGTCTGTGGGCTCTGCCAAACCTCCAAGGTGGGTGTGGGGTGTGGGGTATGGGGTGTGGGTGAGGCTCCAGGTGCCCTAAACTGCTCCTAACTGAGATTCCAATTGCACCAATCGATGAGAGAGTGACTTATGCATAGTTATCATGACCATTTGTTTAGACTGTTGTGGAACTGTGGAACAAACCTTGGCTCACAGTTAGGGGACCTGTGGTGTCAGCTCTTCTCCCTTGAGTAAGTCTGCTCAGGGGCCCTGTCCCCATGGGGAGCCCTCACAGATCTATTTTTAAACCTATATACCAGCCACAACCCCTTGGCCAGGTCCCAAGGAGAAAGGACACTCTTGAAGGCCCCACCCTCAGGGGTCTGAAGTGAGAGGGGACAGGTCACAACTAAGCCTCCTCTCAAAAAAGACTGCAAGCCCTCGTCAGTGTTGCTCAGTTCGTTGAGCATCCCTCCTTGCACCCAAAGTAGCTTGCAGGCTCCATTAGGGGGTGGGCTGGAGCCAGCTGATGGATGTTTCTCACATCAATGTTTCTCTCTCTTTCTCCCTTCCTTTCTTTCTAAACATCACTTGGCTTTTATTAAAGAACTCCCTTAAAACCTGTTGTCAGGCACACAGCCTGGCCGCTAAAAAATCCAAAACGGATTTTGCCAATTTGGCCTACAATAGGTTCCTTAGGAATATTCTACTTGTAGAGAGCTGGGAAACTTGGCCTGTAAGCCTCTATGAATGGCACACATCAAAACAGAAATCAAAACGTTTCTGATTAAGGCTAACCTTCATCTACAGAAAAAGGCAAAGTCTGCTCATTTGTAAGGAAAGAAACAAAATTCTCTGTGGGACCTTGGCTTGCACGTCCTTGGGGACCACCTTAGGCTCCTGACTCACCAGAGTGGGTGTGGTGCAGGGAGCCCTCTGCTCAGATCTGGGCAGTGACTCTCATGCTCTAGCCTCAGATCCCTCCTCAGCCTCCTTAGAAACCATTATACCCCATCTGGCCTCACCTTCTTTTGAGGTCCTAGCTGAAATGGCAACTTCCAACTGAAAGCTGAACCTTAGTATTAGATCTCCAGGCAGTTAACCTGATTGGGTTTTGCACTCTGCACACCTCCAACTGAATCCTAGGTCCATTCATGAAAGGAAAGGAAAATGAAACCAACCTGGAAGTAGACTTGATGGGTTGTTGGTACCACATCTAAATTCCCTAATGTTCATGTTAACACACCATTAGGCAGACAGGGTATCCTCTCAAGAGAAAAAGGAATACAATGCAACAGTATTGAGTACCAAATAGTCCCTGACACTTGATGTTACCTCAAATGCAAATCCGTGCCCATTCAAAGAGGAACAGAGGGACAGTTGGTCTTCCAGAGTTTGAGGATCAAGCCTTCCCCAAAGGAGGTAGGGCCAAAAATCACATTTAGGGATTAATCAGGAGAATGGATGGGCTGCAAGTTTATAATGGGACGAAGGGAACCACCCAAGACAAGGTGCACACTTCGGAAACTCAAAGGCTCTGACTAGATAAACTTGAGAACTTAAAAGGCTGATGGTTAAGAAGAAAATATGGTGGATCCCTTAAAACCAAGCTGGTGGGGAGTACAGGCAGGAGGTTCGATCACCCTCCCTCTGTGGAGGTAAAGGGCATTTCCTCCAGAAGAACCCGATGAGCTCAGCAAACTGGCTTGAGAAAATTAAATGTAAAAATAAATGTGGGCTGTGCAGAGGCCAGAGGAGAGGTGTGGCAGCGGAACCTGGGAAGTGACTTATCCAATTCTGAAAGCTACTGAGGGCCGAGAGTTATGGGCTCGTTGGAGTCTTGGAGGCACAGAGAAAAATACACGTGGGCCAAAACACCTATGTATCCTTATCAAGGAGCTGCTCCCAGAGGGCATTCTCTTTAGTTCAGGCCTCCTCTTTCACATCCCGACCTTCCACAGGCAGTACATTAGGCCTAGGCAAGTTCTAGGGCCCTGGCCCTAAACATGACTGCCAACGTCTGTATGGATAACTAATGTTTGCTCAACCCTATAAAACAACCCATGCAAATTTGCTTCAAAAAGGTACTCTGGACCCAGGCCTAAAAGTCTTACTCAGATTGTGAGGGAAGAGTGTCCTCTCTCAGGATTAAGCACAGTGCACACATACACCTTCGCCTTCAAAGATCTGAAGCTGTACTAGTATTTGGCATGTAAGGATCTGCCATATTACGGGATATCACATGCTTCACTGAGTCACAAATTGGATCTTTTGAAATTAAGAGAGAAACAGAGAGATGAGAGAGAGAGAGAGAGAGAGAGAGAGAGAGAGAGAGAGAGAGAGAGAGAGAGAGAGAGAGAGAGAGAGAGAGACGAGAGAGAGGCGCACAACTTTTCTGCAGGCTCTTATCTACCCCCTTCAATGTGATGCCCAAACAACTCTCATATTCCAGGGAGAGGGACCATGTGACATATTACCACAGTGGTGTTCACCAGAAAATTCCAGACTGGTTGATTAGATTTCTGGAAGAGGATCAAACTGTAATGAGTTTAGGAAGTTAATCTAGACTTGTATCCTGGGCTTTCAGCACAAGTGGTGCCACCTGCAGGCTGTATTTCTCTTTAACACTAACATAACATGCACCAGGCAGAATCTGGAAAATTGTAGGAGCCCAAGCTCAGGCAGCTTCTATGAGATCCCAGTGTCCAGGAGATACAAGGAGACCAGAGCGACCCCTTAGAATGACCTAGAAACAAAGTCTGAGCCGAACATGCCTTCTTTAAGAGCAAGAATCACTCCTCTTTCCACCCCCATGAAGAGCCTGCTTTCCGAAGGGCATGAGCTGTGGCACTGGAGGCAGGAGCACACCTGCATCAAGGGTTGTCCTTTCTGTCCAGTATTGGGCAGGCCCCGCTGACTCCAAGCACCCATACATGAATCTGGGGGATGTTTTTACTATATCCTGATCACCTGCCAGCTGCCCTCATAATGGCTCTCACTTATGTACAGCCCACAGCAGCATTTGAGCACATGATTCCTACTGGAATCCCAAGGCATCTGCCCTTCCAACATTTTTTTTTTTGTTTTTTTTTTGTTAGTGGGAGGGTGGTCCTTAGAATGTGCTCCCAAGGCTGGGAGCCCTCTTTATGCATCCCTGGAATGTCAGCCAAACTCTCATGAGCCTGATGCTGGGGACAACCACTCATGACAGAAATCAGGAGTTCCCCCCAATTCATCTGAGCTGTTTTGGAGAACATGACAGGCTACAATGTGCAGAAAGAAAAAACAATATCCCAGCTGCTTTCCTGGATCCAGGGAGGCACCGAGGAGGCAGGAGGATGTTCTTCCTGGGTTCCAGAGCAAGCCCTGCCTCTGTGGGCCTTCAGAGGCCCTGGGGATCAGTCCCCATGCATGGGTTTTCCTACATTCAGCTCTATTAACCCAGGCTTTGAGCAGAAAAGCTTCCACCTTGCATCTTTCCCTCTGAAGTCAGACCTCTTCTTACCCTGACGTATATTGTCCTCTGTGCCTTTTGAAAACTCAAAAGTCTCTGCTCACACTATCTGCTCTGCCTGTGCCCAACAAGGCCTGGTTTCACTTCGGACCCAGTGTCATCTAGACTAAACAATGGACTGCCCCTCTTTCTTCCTCCCCAAGGAGGGCATGCCTGACATCCAGGGCATGCCTGGCTCCAGCCATTTAATGCCAAGGGAGGTGCTACTAGAGGCACAGGAGAGGTGGGTGAGGAGGAGCACTCCCTCCAGGCTGGAGGGAATGAGAAGAGAATGGCCCAGAGACTCCAATGAGGAAACTTAGAATGAGGGACAGGAGGGAAATGGCAGCAGAGCAGGGGCCAGTCTTCCTCTCTCTGACAGAGCTGTATCCCTTAAATATTGGAGACCTTTCTACCGGATTGTGCAGTTGGGGAATTTGTTTGGGGTGCAGGGGTGGCATTTTGGGTCAGGACTTAGAAGGTGGGAGTGTCCTAAGGGCCTGGGTTTATTTGCCCTGGCCTAAATGAGGTGCCAGGGACTTTCCCAGACGCCCAACCCCAAAGGCACAGAGTCATGCCAATGGAGAGTGCAGGGCCAGGGCGGGGAGAATGTCAAGCACAGATCCTGGACACAAAGATGAGGAGAGGTC
Source organism: Ia io (assembly GCA_025583905.1). Taxonomy (NCBI): domain Eukaryota; kingdom Metazoa; phylum Chordata; class Mammalia; order Chiroptera; family Vespertilionidae; genus Ia; species Ia io. The sequence goes on along the minus strand of JAJQQW010000025.1, from coordinate 3,771,377 downwards.
TGGAGGGAAGTGGATGGCCCAATCATGGTATTTAGGCTGCAGAGGGATGATCCTGGTGTTGTTTGCACTTCTGCCTCATTAGTGGGTAAGAATTATGCTTCTGACCAGAGAAGGAGAGAACGGTGTCTGCTACTGCATCCCTGGAATCCACTGACCCTAAATCTCCAACTCCAAGCCAGAGGAAGTCCATTGTGCCTGAGAGCAAAACCAGATGCTCTAGGTTGTACAGCCCGTTCCACTGCAGTGCATTCCCCTAGAGGGGTGCCATAAGCCTCAGGGTCACAGAAGGACAGGCTCCATGCTGGACAGGAAAACCCACTATGCCCTGTGTTGAGGGCTGGCAGGAGGCACTGGCACAGAGTGGACATGTTCTCAGGGACATCCCGAGTCAGGGGATCCTCACCTGCCATAGCCAGACCCCTGTCTTGTCTTTTTAATGCTTGATTTACTGAAAAACATTCACTGAGTGCCTAAGGTACATCCACTGCTATACTGGGTGATCGGCAGGGACACCTCATGAGAATTTCATGGTCTCCTTCAGAGCATCTCTGAGGCATGGACCCGCTCTATATTGGGTAGACAAACGAAAAAAACAAGTGAGCTGAAATTGAGTAAATCACAGACTGGTGTTGCTTTGACTGTAGAGCAGGGCACAAAGAATTGTACCTCCAGCTAATACAGTGCCAGCAATCTTAATAACCATCGGAAAAGTTACTTTTCAGTGGCCATTATAAATTTTTGTCACAACATTAAAAACTCTGTTATAAACATACCATACATGTAAGTAAATAAAGTAGTAAATTCACTACTAAGTACCTTGCAATTTGAAATCTTTGAGAATTAAAAACTGAAATGAGCCCCTGTAAAAGATTTTCAAGAGTAGTTTAAGGTGGCTTGCGGTTCTTCTGGACATACAATTTTCCTTATGTTGTATCACAAATCAGCGAGCTGGACAAGACACCTAATGAGCCAATTAGTTAGGAGTCATCTTGAACGCAGTTCCAGAGCTGATTACCTCTGTCAAATTCTGAAAAAAACACAGGGGGGTAGTATTTCCTTTTTGTATCCATCTAGTTCTTTGTGTAAGACAGCTTGTAACCTTGAGTACATATCATGTCTAATCAAACACCTGTCATATCTATACAGGCAACTTCTAACTTTGAGTACATAGCATATCCATATAGACACCTGTAACCTTGGATGAACAAACACTTGGCACAATATGAGAATTAATATCTGTATCAGTGTATCAGCTCCTTTAGATGGTTAGCTTGCAAGGTCAGACAGTTAAGTTTATCTTTGCTTATTATTCAAGCTAAAAACAAAGTTATTTTTTATAGAATAAGAGACTATCTAAAAAGAACAGAGTAGTTCACACAGCAGTTTTAAACAGCAGTTTTCCAAAGGAGGGACCACCATGCTTCACATACAGAGTGAGAATCTTTTCCATGCACTGGTGAACTGTCACACTGCTTTCTATGTTTGGATTACCTTCCAAGATCCCATCCTTCCTGCTGCCTATGTGGGGACCTGTCTCGGGATGAGTTCCTTTAGTGTGAAGCTTTCTGCCCTCATGGCTTCCTCAGGAACCTCTCCATCCTTTTTTTTTTTTTTCACAACCATGTTCCTCATTTACACTTCTCTGAGAGCTGGCATTGTAAACTTGAAGCTGGATTCTGAGTCACTATGGTGAGTAAAAACAATTCCTCATGTTTGCCAGAATTTAAGAAATTACCGAAGCATTTCACTTTCCTAGTCCCATTTCTTATCTCTCAAGACATGAGACCTTGGCAGGGGCCTTAAATTGACTTCACTTTCCATGTGCAGTAACTGAGGCTTGAACGAGTGAGTCACCTGCACTCATATTTCGGAGTGGGTCATGGGATGGTGACACAGCACAAGCCCCAGTTCCTGGTCTAAGGCTCCCATGGCCATCACCTGTGCCAGCCTAATGGGGGTGTGCCTAGAGAAGTCACCAGAGGATGGGAACATGCCACTCTATGGGTGGCAGCAGTGGACAAGATCAGGGTCATGGGCAGAGAGCAGGAGTCTCCATTTAGGTGACAGTCACCCACCACAATCCAGGTGCTCGGCAGGTCTGTGCTCAGCCCTGGTGTATGGACCCAGACTGGTCTCCCAGGAGGATGGGGATAGGATGGTGGGATATTCCCAGTGAGAACCAGGAACGATGCACAAGCTCACAATTTGGGTGTCACCTTAAAGACCTGGGCAGCAGATGAGATTGGAGGCCCCTCCCACATCTGAGGGAGAGGGTATGAAAGGGGTGGGGAGCCCAGCCCAGCCCTGGCCTACAGGAGGCATAGCTCCAGGTCATCTCCCCATTGGCCTGGGCTCTGCTCTGCCCCTCCTCCTCACCCTCTGCACAGGTGGGTCATACTAAGGACAGCACCTTCTGGCAGCCCAGGGCTGACCCTGCTCTCTGTCCCAACCTACTCTGGAGTCATGGCCTTGACCTCTCCTCTCAGGGTCCTGGGCCCAATATGTCGTTTCATAGCCACTCTCAGTGTGGCTGAGACACAGGTAACACGAGGGGTTACGACTAGGTGGCCTTAGTACCAGCAGCATCTGTGTGCAGCCTGATACTCCCAATGCATGAGGGCCTGGTCTATCCAGCCCCCTTCCCCAGCTCCAAGGCCTCCCTGACCTCCTTGGGCTGTAGCCAGAGGACAAGATGTGCACTATTGGCACTTTGTTTCAAGAAGCATCCCTTACCCACAGTGGGGCAAGCTCAGGGGACTAGAGACCAAAACCTACTTTACACCAAACACTAGTCAAGGAAGTCTGTGGGCTCTCATGCCTGCCTTGCTCCGAGCAGAGTTGCTGAACATGGCGTCCCTAACACACTACAGCTTCTTGTCTCTCACTCACTCTCCATTCCTCATGAACAGGCAGCAGAACAAATGATTTCTTGGGGGAATGACCTGAGAATACAAGGGCTGCTCCTGTTTCTGCTCCCCAGGAGGGGCCTGAGGATGCAGATCCCACCTATTTCCCGATGATGAGAATGGGAGAGGTGCAGGGCTTCTCCAGCACCCAAGGCGGCTCCCATAACCAGCTCACCTGAAGATGTCTTCCTTTCACGCTGGTTCAGCTCAGAATGGCCTCAGGCCCTCCAGTACTTGGTTGCCCTGGTGTCCTATGGTCTCAGTCACCTGCGTCCACACAGGTGTGAGAGTAAGAACCAAATGCTCCCCAAACAAGGAAAGGGCATGTCAACGCACGCATACAGGAAGCCCTGGGCTCCTTTGAAAATCTTTGAGAACACTGAGGAGGAAACTGAAAACTGGAGACAAGCCCTGGCTGGTTGGGCATCTTCCTGAGCATGGAAGGTCACATGGTCGGGGCGCATACAGGAGGCAACAGTATTTCTCTCCTCTCTTTCTTGCCCCCCACCTCCTCTCTCTCTTTCAAATCAATGAAAAGAAAAGATACCAAGATTACTTGAGAAGATGGCAGCTGGCAGGATAGAGGTGAGGGAGAGGATGTGAGTGAGGGGGGAAAGGAGAGTATGTGGATGTGTGTGGTGTGTTTGTGTGAGTGAGTAAGGGACAGTTAAATCCAGCAGGAGTAGCAGGAGCTGGCAGAACAGGCTCTCCTGGACAGGGTGCACCTACCCCCACTGGGGACACTCCCCGGGCTGCAGGTCTTAGGCACGGAGCCCATGCCATCTTGAAGGGGAGAGCGGCCTCTTCTAGAAATTCATCAACACCACTGCACAGACAGGCTTTGGACACTGCCCGTGCGACCCCGCAGCCACTCCAGCCAAAATCCTGCTACCCCAAGCACAGACCTGCAGACCCTAAGACCTCCTCCTCCAGAGGTGCAAGGCTCCTGCTGCAATAATTGTGACGGCCCCCCTCCCCAGCGGCAGACCCCCAGACACCACAGTCACACTTTTCCGGATCGCAGGCCTCCTGAGCCTACCCCTGCACAGGCCGCTCTTGGGTGCCGCTGTGAGCCCCCGCTGGGCAAGCTCTTATCCAAACAAGGGCACAGGGCCCTGGCTGTAGAAATTTTAAATCCCCTCTTCCTGGACACGTGCCCGCAGACACCTTTGACACATGGTTTCAGCGCCAGGGGCCATTCAGGGTGCATCAGTGTGCCTCGCTGGCAAGCGCACCGCGGGGCCCCTGTGAGCCACCACTGGGCATGTGTGTATCCAGCCATGGATGCATCAGCAAACACTGAGTCTTCCCACCCCACAGCTGCAGAACTCTCAACACCACCGTTGTGATTTTCCAGTGTGCAGTCCTTTTGAGTCCCACCACTCCAACAAATGGCTCCTAGGTATCTCTGTGAGCAGCAGCTGGGCACATGCTATTTCAACCATGGGCACAAGGCAGCAACAATTGGGACACACACCCAGCCAGCTGCTGACTTCACCACCGCAGTTGCACCTTTACAGCAAGCAGGACTACGGAGCCCGCTGCCCCTATAAGTGGCTCCTGGGTGCCTCCTGAGCCCTGGTTGGGTGTGCTCCTATCCATACAAGAGTGTACGGCTCCAGGAGTAGAAATTTGGATTTCCCCCTTCCTGGCTGTCTACCCACAGACACTCCAGTTGCGTGGTTTCAGCACACAGACCCCTGAGGTCATCGCCCCAGCACACAACTCCCTGGTGCCTCTATGAGCTGCCATGAGGCACACTTGTACCCTACCAAGGGCTCAAGGCCCCAACAGCAGAAACTTGGACTTCCTCCTCCTCTGCTGCTGACCTCCAGTCACTGCATTGCACCGATCGAGCACGCAAGCCCCATGAGCCTGCGATCTTGGCCAGCAAACCCTGGGTGATTCTTTGAGCTGCCACAAGGCACAACCATGGCCACTGGCATCCAGTGCCTGTGGTAGTGACACTCAGGCACAAGGGCCCCTGGAGCCCACTTGCCCCAGCAGATAGCTCCTATACAACTCTGTAAGCAGCCATTGGACATCCATATCTAACAAAGGGCACACATTCCCCAAAGCAAAACTGAGAATTCTCCCTCCATGGGCCCGGTGGAACACCACAATCACTCCAATCCAGCGTATGGGCCCCGCACAAGCACACACCCCTTGCAGATAGCCCCGGCCCCTCTATGTCTGCCACGGGGCATGGTATCTCTCCAACCAATGGTGCATGGCTCCCTCAGTAGGATCCACAACATCCCGCTCTGGGCAAACTACATCTGGACAGCCTGCTGCTGGATCCTGAACCCCTTCATGATTCAGAGGGGGGAATCAATGTGACCAGAGTCCCACTGCCTCAACCACAGACTAAGAGACACCTGCCCACCCTACCCCCACTGTCATGGGCTCTGGGCCCCTTGTAGTGAGTTGCAGAGTGATGCTAATCCAGCAAGTGTCACACCACACTGACCAAATTCACAGTCCTGAGCCTCAGGCCCTGAGACTCCTTCCTCCCAGGCTGTGGACTCTGGGAACCTACAGTGAGCATATACCAGTGAGATCTCTGACAACCTTTTCCACAAGAGCAGGAACCACAATCATAGCCAACATAGTTTGCATAATGAAGATGGGGGTGAGTCATATTGCTGACCCCTGACGAGCCTTCATCCATGAATAAGAAACTAATATCCAAGACACAACTACCTCAAGAGAACACAAATAGCTCAAGTAGGGAGCTCCACTAGATTAACAAGTCTGGGCGACATGAGAGATCACATCATAGGAACACCCTAAAAGAATCTGGGGAGCAAAGCAGTTGGATCTAGGACACAAGAAAACAATTAAAGTGTTACAACAAAATATGGGGAGACAAAAAAAGCAATCTCCAAAGAAAAGAAAAACAGGAATCAACAGAAAAGGAGTTACATGCAATGGAGGCAAGTAACATGTCAGATAAAGAATCCAGATTAATTGTTATAAGGATGCTCATAAGGCTGCATGCCAAATACAAAACTGATGAGAATTATAAGGAGCTGAATGAAAATGTGACCTACATGTAAAGGAACCAAAATGAAATGAAGAATGACATAGCTGCAAATGACCACATTGAAAAGCTTATATGGTAGACTAGAAGTGGCTGAGAACCACATCAGCAAATTAGAAGACAAGGTAGGGAAAAAACACACAAACACAGTGACAACTGGAAAGAAAATTTAAAAAGCAAGAGGACAGCCTAAGGGAGCTTTAGGACAAAACAAAACAAAACAACATTCGCAAAATAGGGCTACTAGAAGGAGAAGAAGCCAAGCACAGAGTAGAAAACCTGTTTGAAGAAATAATGATAGAAAACTTACTTGATTTTGGCCAAAAAAAAACAAAAACAAAAAAAACAAACAAAAAAAAACCCACAACAACTATGCAATTCCAAGAAGCACATAGAATGCCAAACACCATGAACCCAAAAACACCAACATCAAGACACAACATAATTAAATTAGCAAACATCAAGAACAAAGTATGAATCTTAAAGTGAGCCACCGCTGGGCAAGCTCTTATCCAAACAAGGGCACAGGGAGAGACAGAAAGTTACCCACAGGAGATATCCCATTATAATATCAAATTATTTCTCAACAGAAACACACCAGGCCAGAAGGGAATGGAATGAAATATACAAAGTGATGCAAAGCAAGGGACTGAATCCAAGAATTCTATACCCATCAAGGCTATCATTCAAAACTGAAGGTGGAATCAGGAGCTTCACAGACAGAAAAGGGCTAAGAGAGTTTATTACCACCAAGTCAGCAATGCAAGAAATCCTAAAGGGGTGCTGTAAAAAGAAGAAACAGAAATCTAAGAAGAAACACAAACATTAAGAATAAAAATGATGGCAAACAAGTACTTATCAATAATAACATTAAATGTAAACGCATTGCCCTAACCAGTTTGGCTCAGTGGATGAGCGTTGGCCTGTGGACTGAAAGTTTGATTCCACGCCACGGCATGTACCTTGGTTGTTGGCACATCCCCAATGTGGGGTGTGCAGGAGGCAGCTGATTGATGTTTCTCTCTGATCGAAGTTTCTAACTCTCTATTCTTCTCCCTTCCTCTCTGTAAAAAAAAAAAAAAAATCAATAAAATATATTTAAAAAAATAAATTAATGTAAATGCATTAAATGCTCCAATCAAAAGACATAAGGTAGCTGAATGGATAAAAAAACATGAACCATATAGTTGCTGTCTGCAAGAGACCCACCTCAGAACAAAGCATTCACACATACTGACTGATAGTGAAGGGATGGAAAAAAAATTCCGGCAACTGAAAATAGAGAAAAACTGGGGTTGTAATACTCATATCTGACAAAATAGACCTCAAAGTAAAGGCCATAACAAGAAATAAGGAATGACAGTTTATAATACTAAAGGGAGCAATTCAACAAGAAGATATAACTCTGGGGTATTAAAGGCCAGGAGCACCCAAATACAGGAGCACCCAAATACATAAAACAATTTCTGGAAGATATCAAGGGAAAATTCGCTAGCAATACATTCATAGTAGGGGCCTTTAATACCCCCATGACACCACTGGATAAATCCTCTAAACAAAAAATCATCAAAGAAATAGCAATCCTAAGTGGTAATAAATTTTCTAACCTTGCAACATAAAAATTAGAAAGAGAGCAACAAGAAATGCCCACAGTACCCAGAAGGAAGAATATAATAAAGATCAGAGCAGAAATAAACAACAGAGATCCAAACAAACAAACAAACACAAACAATACAAAAGATCAATGAAACCAAGAGCTGGTTCTTTGAGAGGATTGAACAAGATTGATGAACCTTTGATCAGGCTCTCCAAGAAGCAAAGAGACAGGACCCAAATAAAAAAAATCAAATGAAAGAGGTGAAGTAAGAACTGACCCCACAGATATACAAAGGATTATAAAAAAAAAATCCTTTGGACAACTCTATTCCAACAAACTGGACAACCTCGATGGAATTCACACATTCGTAGAAAAATACAAGTTTACAAAACTCAATTAGAAAGAATAAAAAAAAACATGAATAGGCCAATAAATACTGATGAAATTGAAACAGTAATCAAAAAGCTTCCAGCAAACAAAAGCCCTGGTCAGATGGCTTCACGTGGAGTTTTACCCAACATCAAAGAAGAACTAAATCCAATCCTCTTCAGACTATTCCAAAAAATGCAAGAGGAAGGAACACCTCCAAGCTCTTTCTAGGAAGCCAGCATTACCCTAATAACAAAACCAGATAAAGACACCACAAAGAAACAGAATTACAGGCCTATATCCCAGATAAACATAGATGCTAAAATCCACAACAAAATTCTGGCAAATCGGATCCAGCATGACATCAGAAAGATCATATACCCTGAACAAGTGAGATTTATTTCACAGATGCAAAGCTGATACAATATCCACAAGTCAATAACCATGATACATCACTTAAACAAATTGAAAGATAAAAATCAAATAATCATATCAATTGATGCAGAAACAGACATCTGACAAAGCCCAACAACCTTTCCTGATAAAAACACTCAGCAAAGTGGGAATAGCAGGATCATAATAAAAGTCTTATATGACAAACCTACCATAACATCATACTTAATGGCAAAAAATTAAAGCATTTCCCTTAAGAACAGAAATAAGACTGGGATGCCCGCTTTCACCACTCCTGTTCAACATGGTACTAGAAGTGCTAGCCACAGTGATCAGACAAGAAGAAGAAATAAATGGCTCCCAAATTGGAAAAAAATAAATAAAATTGTCATTATTTACAGATGACATGATACTGTACATAGAAAACTCTAAAAACTCCATAAAAATTAGACTTAATAAATGAATTTGGCAATTTAGCAGGATAGAAAATCAAAGCCAAGAAATCTATGGCATTTTTATACACCAATAGTAAACTTACAGAAAAGAGATTTACAAAACAATCCCACTTACCAGCACACCAAAAAAATTAAGATGCCTAGGAATAAACGTAACTAAGGAGGTAAAAGACCTCTACTCAGAAAATAAAAAGATGCTGAAAAAAGAGATAGAGGAAGACATAAACAGATTGGAGAACATACTGTGTTCATGGATTGGTAGAAGCAGCATCATTAAAATGTCTATACTACCCAAAGCAATCTATAGATTCAATGCACTCCCCATTAAAATACCAATAGCATATTTCACAGACCTAGAACAAACTCTCCAAAAACTCATCCGTAATAAAGACAAGATCCCGAATAGTTGCAGCAATCCTGAGAAAGAACAACAAAGTAGGAGGAATCTCAATACCATCTATCAAGCTGTATTACAAAGCCACTATTCTCAAAACTGCCTGGTACTGGCATAGGAACAGACATATAGTCCCAGGAAATAGAATAGAGAACCCAGAAATAGACCTAAACCACTATGCTCAATTAATATTTGACAAAGGAGGCAAGAACATACAATGGAGTCAACACATTCACTTCAATAAGTGGTGCTGGGAAATTTGGTCAGATACATGCAAAAAAATGAAATTAGGCCCCCAATTTACACCATATACAAAAATAAACTCAAAAATGAATAAAGGACTTAAACATAAGATAGGAAACCATGAAAATATTAGAGGAATCCACAGGCAGCAAAATCTCAGACATATGCCAAAGCAATATGTTCATCGATCCAGCTCCTAGGGCAATGGGAACTAAAGGGAAAAAAAATGGATCTACATCAAAATAAAAAGCTTCTGCTCAGCAAAAGAATCCATTACCAAAACAACAAGAAAGCCCTAATAGACACCTGCTGAAGCCCTCTTGTTTACCATGTTTCATTCAAATCAGGCAAATGCAACAACCTTCCTGAAGCAGGTTTCCCTCTCTCTAATCTTTTGGGCAGGAATGGGCTGGGAGTGTCCAAAGGTTCTCTCTGAGACTTTTGCCTCTTAATAAACAGCTGAAAATCAATATCCCCAAAAGCAGCTTCACGTTGGCAGAGTCTTGTTCCCTTTAATTCTTAATGATAGGCTACATGAGGGTTCAGGCAGGAATCTGTCAGCTAGATAACCCGTGTCGCATGGTTTTTTTAATTTTCCTGACACGTGTGTTCTGTTCTTCCTCAACTACTTGCAAATCTCCCATTCTCACTTCTGAAAAATAATATCCCATTTACCCCCTTTCTCCTTTTTTCAAAATATGTCATATGCAGTCCATCCGGCCTGGCTCAGTGGTTGAGCATCGACCTATGAAGACAGGAGGTCACCATTCGATATTCCATCAGGGCACATGCCAGGTTTCATGCTGGATCCCCAGTGTGGTGGCCATGGGGGGAAGCTGGTCAAGGATTCTCTCTCATCGTTGATGTTGCTACCTCTCTCTCTCTCTCTCTTCCTCTCTGAATTCAATAAAAAATGTGTTTTTTAAAAATTTAAAAAATGTCTTATACAGCCAATGTTGCCTCAGTGTGTTTCAAACTTTTTATGAATTTATCATTTCTATGTGAAGCCTCCTTGCACATCTACTAAACCCTGATGTTCTCCTATTAATATTTCTCTATTAGTTTGGCTATTAACCCAGCCAAGAAGAACTTAGCCACCACATAAATATTAATGAGTTATTTTACCTTCATGTTTTGCAAAATGTCTTCTTAGTTTGATGTCTCTCAAAGGCCATTTCACTAAGGATTGAGTACAATTTTTAATCTTTTTTAATCAGAAATGCTGGGTCTTTATTTGCATTTCCTAACATTTGAAAAAAGAGATTCACTAATACACCCAAGATGCTCCAAACAATAACCGAAGAATGTGTTACATTGAAAGTTAGGTTAAAATAAAAACTCAGCTACTCAAGTGCACTAGATATATTTCAAGGGCTTAATCATCACATGTGACTGATGGCTATCATACTGGACAGGGACCCTGACCATCTGCTATGGTCTACTGAGCCACATTGTCCAGGCACACTCTGCTACTTCTAGTGGTAAGGGAAAATGCTGAAATCTCTATAACATATGGTGAGTTCCTAAAACCCAAGAAAGGGGATGAGATAACAAGGATCTGAAAATGCTTCACTCTTACATCAAACTAACTCTCTCTCTCTCTCTCTCTCTCTCTCTCTCTCTCTCTCTCTCTCTCTCTCTCTCTCTCTCTCTCTCTCTCTCTCTCTCTCTCTTGCATCTTGTCATCCTATCCCTGCTTGACAGGGAACAGTGTCCATAACAGAAATCAGAACTTCTGGAATTTGAGGAAACGTATAAAAATGGGCAGGTTATGGGGAGGAAGGGCATGGGCTAAACATTGCATGATCTAGATGTTGGCTCCTCACCACACATAGAGACCATGTCCCATTACATTGTGGCGAGATTCACCTGTGGGGCTAACTTATGTAAAGTACTTGCCAGCATGTCCTGTTCTGGATTTACCCACTGTTATTAGCATTAATAGTGATTATTAGCTATCAGATGCAAGATAACGAAGAAAATTGAAAGTCAGTGCACCCTGGCCAGTGTGGCCAGGCATTGTCCTGTGCATCACAAAGGTCACATGTTTGATTCCTGGTCAGGGCACATGTCCATGTGGCAGGTCCGGTCCCCAGGCAATCATTAATATTTCTGGCCCACATGAATGCATGCTTCTCTGTCTGTCTGTCTCTCCATTCATCTTTCTCTAAAAAATCAGTTTTAAAACCCACCACATTTAAACAAGCCAAAACAAAAGAAAACTCATTTCTGCATGTTGTCTCTCAACAGGGTGTCCTGCACTTGACACTTTACTTCTTCTGGAGACCACAACTGAGAAATCCAGCAAAATTCTTTATTGGAATCTGAACTTTTCCATCAAAATATTCAAAAAGGCACAGTACCAAGGCAATGAGACTTAGAAAGTGCATGTTTAGATAGAGACATCATCTGTGAAGATGGGCATACAAGGTCCCTGGGTAGTTGGTGACTGCTGGTGCACAGGGATTCTGTACATAAAGGCCCCATGGATGGGGGTCTCCAGGACATCAGAAAGCAAGCAGGGAGAGTAAGGCACACATAGTTATTTGCTTACTATTGAATGTATCCAGATTCCACCAATCTGCACAGCAGTCAGGCAGGTTGGATTTAGGACAGCTCGGGTACACTGATGTCAAAGGGAATACTCTGAATAAAAAGAGCCAAAGCCTGGCCCACTTGGCTCAGGGGTACAGTTTCGACCTGTGAACCAGGAGGTCTGGGTTCAATTCCTAGTCCGGGACATGCCTGGGTTGTGGGCTCCAAGCCCAGTAGATATCTTGTAGCAAGCAGCCAATCAATGATTCTCTCTCACCATTGATGGTTCTAATTCTTTCTTCCTCTCCCTTCCTTTCTGCAAACAATAAAAATAAATATATCTAAAGTATGTAAATAGCTTAGGATTCTGATACCCAGAATATCCATTTAAGAAATTCAAGAAAGTGTCCTTTGCCATGGTCAGAATTTTTATGCTGTTCCTTTTCTCCTTTAATCTTCCTTTCCAGTCCACTTCCCCAGAGGATTCTATATAATGTGATCTATTCTATGCTGGGAAGTTTTGTATTGTTTACCTTCTTATATTTCTCTGCACCAAAATACTTTATCAAGTCAAACTTACATTGGTAAAATTCACTTGAGTAAATTTGATGTGCAAATGGCTTTATTAAGTGTTTCACCAATCCAGCAGCATACCAGGTGGCAATGAAAAGGGGCTCACTGAGCAAAACCCACCAGGGCTTCTTCCCCCACAGTCCCCCAATCTGACTTGCTAGACTTTAAAGTCCTTAAACAACTGAGGTTCAAGCTTCCAAATTTTTCAATGAATTTCACATATAGTATTAAAATAAAAATAATATCCAGAAACCATGCTGCAGATTTTTTTTGTTTGTTTGTTTGTTTGTTTGTTTGTTTGTTTGCAGAAAGAGTTCAGGATTCTGGAGAATGGGCTGCAACATAAATTGATACACTAGGCAATAAATATATATTTAGAAGGTATTTGGGCGAGCCAGATGGATACCTACTCTCTAATGGAGTGGTCCCCAAATGTCAGGACCCACGGCTTTTTATTGATACATTTTGCCCTTCAGCAAAGCAAACACACATATCAAAGTTAAGGTTTGGTAAACAATAAAGGATTTTCAGGTTAGGGATATTGCCTTCAGCTGTTCAGCCAACAGCAGGTAATAATATGCAGATTTTCAAACCTGCTGAATAGCAAAGTCCATCAGCCTTATGAGGGACTTCTCGTATTTATTATGCTAACTACTGTTGGTCTTTGCCTCCAGCATGCCCCCTTTTCTGTTTTAACAATAAATTTAGAAGGGTGTGTGCCATTCACAGAACTTGGATCCTTTTAAGACTTTTAGATTCTATGAAAAGGCTTGAGTTCTTTTGTTGCAGAAGATTGGAGAAGAAAACCAAGCAGCATTTAGACTTTGAAATTACACTTTTTAATATATACACCAGTGGGCTTAGAGAAAAGTGAATTAAAATTCTAAGCAGAGCTACAAGCAGAACTTTCCTTTTAATTAAAGAGCCAGCCCTATGTGTGTTTAGTGGTTACCCTGCTGGTGGCTTTGAAAACAACAGTTCTATCCAATTAAAAAATGCATCTGGCATGGCATGAGGGTATGGGCATATCTAGTCTCTGGCCTACAAAGTCAGACAGCTAAGTTTATCTTCCTTATTATTCAAGCAGGCTAGAAAGCAAAGTTATTTTTTCAGAATAAGGGGCTGTTTAAAAATAGCAGAGTTTACTTTACAGAATATGGGACTATCTAAACAGCAGAGAATTTTAAAAAGTAGTTTTACAAAATATGGGTTAGCCTTGTCATCCCCCCCCCCCCGCCATTGTCCACAAACTTTTTAGCCTTGTGGTACAATAACCACAGGGTGTTATTGTGTTCAGGCGTGATGACCGCTCTTTTACTGCTTCCTGCAGAAAAGGGGCAATGACCAAGGGGTCAACATCCCATTTCTTCCTCTCAGAGAGGTTTGTAGGGAATATTTCTGGTTTTCAGGAACATTTGAAGTTTAAAGGCATTTAGACGAGATGAGATAAAGTGAATTAACAGATTTAGAAGACATGGACCTAGGGTTATGAGTAGCATTAACACTGGTCCTGTCAATGAAAGGAAACATTTCCCGCACCCCCCGCATCCCTACCTCCCATGTAGCCCAGGTCTGGGATAACTCCTGTCTTATTTTTGAAGCTGGATCAGCTAGTTTCTTGGCCCCATCTCTTACAATACCAGATTGGTTGGCATAAAAACAGCACTCTTCCTTAAGGAACAGGCACAGCGTCCCTTTCTCTGCTGTGAGAAGGTCTAGTCCTCTTGGATTCTGGAGAGTAACAGCTGCCAGTGAGTCAATATGATCCTGTACTGCAACAATACTTTGGGCTATTTCTTCCAAGCTGTCAGCAAGGTCTTTGGATAGGCTCTGATAGTAGGAGAGGGAAGTTGCCAGTCACCCTTATTCCAGTGCTAGCCCCTGTTGAAATTCTGAGTGTTATAAGGAGAGGGAATAGCTCGGGCACTCTTTTGTATTGGATATGTTGTGTTCCGGGGATGTGCAAGGCCTGAATATTGGGGGCTATATCTACATTGGGTGACCGATAGATGAGAGTTCAAGTCCCTGTCCATTTTGTGGGGAGACAGACATACATGTTTTGTCCACAGAGGAAGAAGGTTCCCTGATTAGGGAAACAAGCTGAAAGGTGCAGAGAAAAAAGGTGAGTTGCAGCATATGGGGGTCCCTGTCCTCATTCTGCACTCCAAACCGAGAGGGTGGCTGCCATGGTGCTTCCTATAAGGGGTGACAGGTGAGAGGTTGAGACTCTGTTGCAGTGAAAATGGGTAGGAATACTAGTATGAGGTGATATCCAAGGAAAAAGTGAAAGGGATGGAAAAGAACAATTGAAGTCTCAATTCAGCCTGGACTGTTGGATAAGAAGTAAAACTGGTCATAGAAAATGACCATTGGCTTCCAGGGAGTCCTGATAGTTGATCCGTTGGGACCAATAGGTATTTGATAGTTCCAATTTGACTGTAGTGTTGCAAGCAGAGGATGGGAGATTACCCACTGATTTATTGCCCCGTGATCTTGTAAAGCATAAAGGGGCTGGGGTGAGTAATGGGGTGTGTAGAGCGATAGGGCCTGTGACTGGGAGAGAGGATGAAGCTAACTCAGCAAGAGACTGAGTTGAGGTACGAAAGAGAAGGGATGCTTGGTTTGCCTGTGCAGTAGGATAATCGCCTACTAGGGTGTCAGCTCTTTCAGAAAATATATTCCCCTTTTCTTTTTTAGAAGCCAGAGTGCTTTTGGACTGGTTCCAACACTTGATGGGTGTAAGGACAGTGCCATATGCTGAAGAAGAGAGAGAAAGGCAGAGCCAGCAGTCCTTGGCTAAGGCTGGGTTGGTCTGATTTAAGAGGGAGAGGGTAAAATTAAGCTTTCGGTAGAGATAGTGACGACTTAGGAGTCTCTCGAGGGGCCTCTCTGGGAGTGGTTGAGATTAAGAGAGTTCAGTAACAGTAAAATAATTAGCCTTAGCCTCATTGTGTTCCTTTACTGTGTAGGGAGCAGTAATTTTATGGTTCTTCTGTGTCCCAGCAAGGGCAGAAGAGTTCTCATCCTGGAACTAGCCTTGGGTTCTGAAGGCACTCATAAAAAGACAAAATGAGAATTATTAGAAAGATTAAAAAAAAAAAGCAGCATCCAGAAATACCAGAGCATTTTACCTTTAAGAGAAGATGAGAGAGATTAGTGTAAAGAAGAATCTACAGGGTGTTTCTGAATTTCTTGGAGCAGGTTGATCAGTCAGGTCTGTTGTCTTCTTGAGGGTGATCTGCAGGGGGTGTTTCTGGACAGAGGTTACCTTCCACATACGCTGGGCGTCCCTCGGCTGGTGGGCTGCTTTCACCCAGGCATGGCAAATCCAGGTGTTCAGTCCTGCAACTTTGAGAGCTGTGGGGTTGGTGAGTATGACTGGATATGGTCCCTTCCAAATTGCTTAAGGGGCTCTTTTTTTTCCAGTCTTTTTTACCCAAACCTGGTCTCCAGGTTTATAAGGATGTACAGCTGTTCCTGGAGAGATGGGTAGTTGGTCAGTAAGCTATCTGTGGATCTCAAAGACAGTTTTTCCAAGTCTTTGTAGTTGCTTCTGGATTTCTCAGTTTCCTATTTTCCCCAAATCTCCCTTTGGCCAAATTAAGCGGAGGGGGGGGGGGGGGGGTGGGTGCCATATAGAATTTCAAATGGAGAGAAACCTATCCTGGCCCTCAGGGCACAGCATACCCCTAGGAGTACAGAGGCAAGATATCTGTCCAGGGTAGGGTTGTCTCTTGGCATAGCTCAGCTATAGCCTGCTTGAGAGTCCGGTTCATGCGCTCTACTTTCCCTGAACTCTGAGGCCTATAAGCTTTATGTAGGTCCATCTAATTCCTAAAGCCTTAACTACCTGTTATACTATCTCTGCTACAAAGGCTGGGCCATTATCAGACCCAATGGTCAGAGGCACTCCATACTGCTGAATTATGTCCTTTAGCAATGCCTTCGTGACTTCTCTCGCCTTTTCCGTGTGAGGGGGATATGCCTCAACCCACCCTGAAAAGGTGCAAACAAAGACTACTAGGTATTTTTCCCTCTGCTAGGCACTAGTTCTGTAAAGTCTACTTCTAAGTCCTCAAAGGGAGTTTTCCCGCAGCGCTGAACTCCTATTGGTCCCACAGATCCCTGTTTGGAGTTTTTCTGCACACAGAGGAGACAATGCTGAGAAACTGAGGCACACAAGGAGGGAAGCCGGGCAATTAGGTAGTATCTGCCTAACAAAGCTTCTAGAGCAGTCTCCCTAAATGAGTAAGTTCATGCTGCTGGAGGACTACCTTATGGGCTAACTGTTCTGGGACATAGTCCCTATGATCTCAGAGTATCCACCAACCTTCTTTTGTTCTTTTGCCCCCTTCTTGCTGGGCTCATTCCTTCTCCTGAGGAGTATACTTTGGAGGTTCAGGTAATTTGGGGGCCAACATGATCCATGCTGGTGCTGCTTGTTCTTTGGCAGCCTGCTTTGCTGTGGCGTCAGCAGGCTGGTTTCCTTCTGACACTGAGTCTTTCCCTTTCTGGTGACCTTTGCAATGGATGATGGCTATTTCTTTGGGCTCCCAAACTGCTTCTAGCCTTTGCAATGGATGATGGCTATTTCTTTGGGCTCCCAAACTGCTTCTAGCAATTCTAAAATCTCATTTTGATTTTTGATTCATTTTCCTCCCGCCGTCAGGAGCCCCCTTCCCCATGAATATGCAGGGTAATGAAGGCATAGTGTGAATCAGTGTAGATGTTGGCACGCTTATCCTTACTTCAATATGTAGATGACCTCCTACTAGCCAATTGAGGTCTAAGGCTATGGTGAGGGCCCAAAATTCTGCCCTCTGTGCTGACCATCCTACAGGCAGGGCCTGTGCCCCAGTTGTCTCAAAGTACAATACCACTTCATACCCAGCTTGTCTTTTTCCTTCATCTAAGAAGCTACTGCCATCTGTGAACAATACTAAGTCTGGATTCTTTGGGGGCTTATCTGTTAGATCTGGCCAGCTAGAGTAAACCTCCTTTAGGACTTCCAGGCAATCATGCTCAGGGGCCCCTCAGCAATGGGTAGAAAGGTAGCAGGATTAAGAGTCCTTACTGCTTGTAGTTGTACCCTTGGAATTTCACATAATAACCCTTGGTATTGAGTAATCCCAGCATGAGTTAGCCAGTGCTGCCCCTTAGCTTCCATTAGGGTAATAACAGAAAGAGGTACTTTTACATTTAAGTTTTGTCCTAGGGTAAGTTTATCTGCTTCTTTGACTAATAATGCCATGGCTGCAAGGGCTCTGAGGCATGGGGGCCACCCGGAGGCAACTGGGACCATCTGCTTGGAGAGACAGGCTACTGGTCTTTGCCAAGGTCCAAACTCCTGTGTTAGAACTCCAAGGGCTACCCCGCTGTTCTCATGTACAAAGAGATTAAAGTCCCACATCACTTCTGGTAGCCCTAGTGGTGGGGCCTCAGTGAGTTTTGCCTTTATGGTGATGAAGGCTTTCTTCTGCTCGAGGCCCCATTCTATAGGTGCCTTCTCTTCCCCTTTGAAAGCTTCATAGAGAGGCTTGGCCAGGTCTGAAAACCCTGGGGTCCAGTTTCGACAGAACCCTGCTGCCCCAGGAATTCCCAAATCTGCCTCGGGTGTGAGGGACTGGGATGGCACATACTTCCTGCTTTCTTTCAGTCCCTAGCCTTTGTTTCCCTTGGGTGATTCGGAAGCCTAGATACTTGACTTCCTTCTGACAAATCTGTGCCTTATTCTTGGACACTTTATAACCTGTTTCAGTTAACAGTCTCATGAGGGCTCACGCCCATCCCAGCACTGAGCTTGTGTGGAGCTGGCTAGTAGGAGGTCATCTACATATTGAAGTAGAACACACCCCAAGTCCTGTCCTGGGAACTTAGACAGATCAGATGCAAGTGCTCCACTAAAGAGAGTAGGGGGTTTCTTGAATCCTTGTGGAAGTCTTGTCCAGGTGAACAGTTCCTTGGCCCTCATAATTGAGTTTTTCACACTCAAAAGCAAAAAGGAGCTGGCTGAAGGGGGCTAACCTGAGGCAGAAAAGGCATCTTTCAGATCTAGGCATGTAAACCATTCTGCCTCTGATGGAATGAGTCCTAGAATTGTGTAGGGGTTTGGAAGTGCCAAATGCAAGGTTATAACAGCCTCATTAACATCCTGCAGGTCCTGGACCGGGTGGTATTCATTAGTCCCAGGCTTTTTGACAGGCAGGAGGGGAGTATTCCATGGTGACTGGCATCTTTTAAGGAGTCCCCTCTGAAGTAGCCAGTCTAAGTGGACCTGAGTTCCTAGGCCTGCCTCCCTTGGAATTGGATATTGGTGGATTTTGACAGGATGTGCCCCAGGCTTTAAGTCAATTAGTATCAGGGCATGTTTTTTGGCCAGGCCAGGGGGATTTGCTTCTGCCCAGACCAGCGGAAATTCTTCCTCTAATTCAGAGTCTAAAGGTGAGGCCTTTGAATGAGGGGTATAAAGTCTCCATTCTTCCTCCCTGGGCACTGCTAAGGACAGGATCTTTGGAGAAGTCTGCTCACCTAGGCAAAGCTGTGCCGAGCCATCTGGGGCAGAGGTGATCTCTGTCCCATTTTGGCTAAAAGGTCTCTACCCATCAGAGGTACTGGACAATCTGGCAAGTACAGGAATTCATGAAGCACTTGGTGACCACCAAGTTGGCATCGACGAGGCCGCATAATGGTCTACAGGTCTGGTCCCCAGTAGCTCCAATAATGGTGACTTCCTTTCCTGAGAGAGGCACTACCTTCCATAGGACTACTGAGTGCTCAACTCCTGTATCAACCATAAAGTCCACAGCCTAGCCCCCAATTTTCATTCTGACTATGGGCTCATGGGGGTCCACCTGAAAAGAGCCTGTCTATCCTAGTCATAGTCAGCTGCCACCAGCCGAATAAGGACTGTTTCAGGTGGTTCTGGTTGATAGCAACTAGGTGGAAAAGTGGGCCCTGTTTTCTTGTTTTGCCGTTTGGGACATTCATTTTTCCAGTGCCCTGTTCCCTTACAATAGGCACACTGGTCCCCTCTCAGGCTTGCTCTACCTTTCCCTCCTGATCTATCTTCTTGCTCCCCTTTCTGATCTGTCTGGGAGCCCGATCCTCGAAAAGCCACTGCTATTACATTGGCCATTCTTTGTATTCTCTTTTCTTCCTCCTTTCTTCCTGTCCAGCCTCGGTTGATGAAAACCTTGTTTGCCATCTCTAGCAGTTCAGTAGAACTTTTTTCCTGCAAAGCCTTCCAGCTTCTGTAATTTTCTCCATGTGTCGGGCTGGGCTTGGCCTACAAAAAGCGGCATTTGCCATGGTTTGAGTGTCTGGGGCCCCAGTGTTTAAGGGTGTATAGGTCCAGTATGCCTCACTCAGTCTCTCATAGAAAGCTGCTGGACTTTCATCAGGCTTCTGGAAAATCCCAGAAATTTTAGCCATATTGGTGGGCTTCTTGGCTCCGGCCTTGACCCCCTGGAGGAAAGCCAGCCAATATCTTTCTATCCTGGCCTTTTTGTCTTCTGAGTTCAGGGGCCAATCGAGTTCCTCATCCGGGAGGACCTCCCTTGCCCATCTGTCTGTATCTAATGTCCCTGCCGGGGCCTGGGTCTGGAGCCACTTCCGAGCCTCTGTCATTACTCTCATGCGTTCCTCAGTGTTAAAGAACATGAAAAGGAGCTGCTTGCAGTCCACCCAGGTGGGCTTTTGGGTCTGGAAAATCATTTCTAGGAGGTCTACCATGGCCTGAGGTTTTTCAGAATAAGCTGGGGTGTGTGACTTCCAATTCAGAATGTCACTTGTGGTAAAGGGCTGATAATAATAGACTGGCCTTCCTTCCTGTAAGGTCCCATCTTTGCCAAGCACTTGGGCACCCCGAATCTCCCTGAGAGGCATCTGACATGCCGGTTGTGGTTTGTGCCTTTGATCAGCTGAATGCAAGTGCCGCCCAACTGGCTCTGGAGAGCCCGGTTGAGGAGAGACGGAGGGGGGCGGTGTTTCCAGACTTTCTGGACCTTCCAGGCTAGCAGGGGGAGCACTTGGTGCTGCCTGTGTCTCATATGGAGGTGGTAAAACTGGTGGGACTTCCTCGAGGGCAGGGTCCTGTGGAATAGGGGGCTGAGCTTCCTTCTGAGGGACCTGCTTCTTTTCTCCTGCCTGCTTTTTCTTTTTTCTGTTCCTGTCCTCCCTGCCTCTCCTTTCCCTTCTCCTGCACTCCCTGCCTCCCCTTTCCCTGCTCCTGCCCTGCCTGCCTCTTTACTTCTGCTACTAAAACCTTACTTGGTCCCTTCATACACATGCAGAACCGGACCCAAGGCGGCAAGGTTTGAACAAGTTCTAACCAGCTGTCTATGTAGGGAAACCGATCTGGTTGTCCAGGGTCTCCTGTGACTACATTCCAGACTGCCCTGACAAATCCTTCATCTAAAGAGCCTTCCGAGGGCCAGCCGACCCTGAAAGCTGGCCATTTTACTTCACAGAATTTCCTCAGTTTTTCAGGATTCATTTTAAGACCATAATCCCCACTGAATTCCGTTTTAAATTTTTATCAACATGCAGTTGAGAACAGTGGGTTTACTCTGTCCCGACCCCATGATGATCGGTAGCATGAGACAGACAAGGGAGGGGGTGACCTGTTTTCACAGATTCACTCAGATGCCTACCTGGCTGTGTCCCTTGGGCACTTTGATTTGTCTTAGCTAAGGTGCACCCATATAAAGCCCGGGCCTGGTCACCTTCGAGTGGGGGTGAGTCACCGTTATGCCGTATGACCAATTGCAGAACTGCAGGTTGGGGCCCACTAGGACTCCGTAACCGAAGATGTGGAGCCACACAAAGGAGAGGAGAGGGCAGGCCCTTTCCTTCCACTCTCACACACTTTTATCCATCATTCACTCAGAGTTTAAACAATCCATCCAATTCCTGACTAATTTCCTGAGGAAGCTTTATGACTTCCAGGGAGGTGATCAAGCTCCCACTTCCACTCATTGGAGTGGGTCTGACCTTCTTTGGCTTTGTTTAGGGCAGCCTGCACCAATGCACAGCCAATGCCTACTAGCATGGCAAGGCATCTTCACCATCCTCCAATTCTGGACTGTTTTTTCTCTGCCTAGTAAGCGTGTGGCTTGGGGCCACTGCTATCTGTGGTTGAAGTAGTCTGGTTCCTCTCTCGGATCCATTGTTGCAGGAATCCACACAGGCTTGGAGTTTTCTGGAAATATATAAGCATATCCTCACCCAAAAGTTAATAAAGGGAACCTTCTATAAACTAGACTCAGGATATTTTCGTATTTGCCAAACCATGTTCCTCTGGCTTATTCTGACACCAGTGTAATTTCATGGGTGTCTTGCCATCAGCATTACAAGTGAAAAAAAAATAAAGTAAAAAAAAAAAAAATTAAGGTATTTAAGGCTTGATGTCATTTACTTACAGGATAATGCTCCACTATCCCCCCTTTTTGTTTAAATAATATTAAGATGGTTTTAGAAATCCTGCAGTGCAGCATTGATAGCTTTTAATTCAATTCTTTGCACAGAAGGATGACAGATCTTAATTCATTGCATGATAATCAGCTTTACTATGACCTGAACCACCAGTAAAAAATTAGTTAATAATCCAGAAATAGGTTCCTGCCTAGTACAACTAAGTCCCCCTGAATATTCACTTATTTTAATTGCCAATTTAAATCAGTCTGAATTAAGGCTTATTTTCTAACTTTATTTGTCCTTGGGTGTGGACAGTAAATGACATAAATTGAATTTCTGCTATCCGTCTTTGAGAATATTGGCATAACCTTTGTTAGGGAAGCAAAATGCAAGTTATTTACTTTACTTTTTGAGGCCTAATACATTGATTTTTTTAAATTATAGTTTATTAGATATTTGAAGGAAATCTCCCTTTATTTCCTCCCAGAGTAATTTCTAGGCCACATTTAGGGAGTTTCTTTTTCTTTCTTTTCTTATTTTCCTTTCTTTTAAACAGCACAACAAACATTGTTGCTTTTTGGATGCTGGCCAATACTGCCCTGTATACATTTTAAGTGACTTCTTTTTACTTATGGTGACTCATTAATAATCAGATTTAATGCTTGAATAATAACATTCAGTGTACCCTGTAAATAGCAGTGGGAGAGATTTTAAAATTTCTCCTTTTTACTAAGCTTAAAATATACTTTTAAACAGCAATCTTTTTGGCTAGTGCTCATTTGCATACACAGAAGAGTTATGGGAGATCTCAGGAACTATTTCAGAGGACTTTCCTAGAATTAATTGCTTAACATTTTGGCTTTTCAAATTTATATGAAATTATATGAGCCCTTGATTATATTATAGAAAGCTAATTCATTAAGTAATTAAAGTAGGCATCTTTATTGAAAAAGAAATGTGAGCAAACTTATATATTTGACCTATAAAGTACAGATGCCGTCCCATCTGACAGCCTATTTAAAGAGCAGGCTGTGGATTTTTGTCTTAAAATTCCTCTCTGAATAATCCAGGTCTCTGCTTAAGTAATATTCAGTAACTTTGTCTTGCCCTCCCTTACATTCAGCAAACCTTTATAACATTTCCCCCTAGAGGTTGAAAACTTTTTTAAATGTAGTTATTAATTTTTATTTGATAAAGCTTCCCATGTGATTTCAAGTATATGAGATCAGCCTAATTCAATTTTAAAAAAATTCATTTAAGAAGAGAGAATGAATTATTGAATCATTCCAGGGCCCTTAAAATGTCCCAAAGTCACCTCTCCATTAAAGTCTTGAAATTTAACTTGTAAACACTATCAAATACACACACACACACACACACACACACACACACACACACACACACACACACACACACACACACACAGAGGCTCGGTGCATGAAATGCATGCAAGGGGGGTGTGTCCCTCAGCCCAGCCTGCACCTTCTCCAATTTGGGACCCTTCCAGGGATGTCCAACTGCCCATTTAGACCCAAACCTACAGGTCTAAACGGGCAGCCAGACAACCCTCTCAAAATCCAGGACTGCTGGCTCCCAACTGCTTTTCTCCCTTTCTTCCAGATTTCCCCTAACCACTTCAGCCTGCCAGCTTGATCACCAACTAACCACTCCCCTGCCAGCCTGATTGATGCCTAACTGCTCCCCTGCCAGCCCGATTGCCCCAAACTGCCCTCCTCCACCAGCCTGGTCACCCCTAACTGCCCTCCCCTGCCAGCCTGATTGCCCCCAACTGCCCTCTCCTACAGGCCTGGTCCCCCCCCCCTGCCCTCCCTGCTGACCTGGTCACCCCTAACTGCCCTCCCCTGCCAGCCTCATTGCCCTTAACTGTTTTCCCCCAGCTGGTCTGGTTCCCCCGCAACTGCCCACTCCTGCAGGCCTTGGTCCCCCCAAATTGCCCTCCCGTGCAGGACTGGTCCCCCCAACTGCCCTCCCGTGCAGTCCTGGTCCCCCCCCCAACTGCCCTCCCCTGCCAGCCTCATTGCCCCTAACTGCTTTGCCCTGCTGGTCTGGTTCCCCCCCAACTGCCCTCCCCTGCAGGCCTGGGTCTCCCCCAACTTCCCCTCCCTACAGGCTTGATCGACCACAACTGCCCTCCCTTGCAGGCCTGGTCCCATCCAACTGCCCTCCCCTGCTGTCCATCTTGTGGCAGCCACCTTGTGTCCACATCGGGGCAGCCATCTTTGACCACATGGGGCAGCCATCTTGTGTGTTGGAGTGACAGTCAATTTGCATATTATTCTTTTATTAGATAGGATAGAGGCCTGGTGCATGGGTGGGGGCTGGCTGGTTTGCACTGAAGGGTGTCCCAGATCAGGGTGGGGGTTTCCTTGGGGCATGGAGCAGCCTGGGCTAGGGGACTGTGGTGGTTTGAAGGCCGGCCACACCCCCCGAGAGACCCAAGCATAGGCTGGAAGCAGATATCTGGGATTTATTTATCTTCTATAAATGAAACTTTGCAGCCTTGAGTGGAGGCCAGGGCAGGCCAGGGCAGGGGGGGGATGCTTGGCTTCCTCCATCGCCAAGGGCAACCCAAGCCCACTGCTTGCTCCAGCTCTCCGTGGCTGCCACCATCTTGGTTGAGTTAATTTGCATGCTCATTCCTGATTGGCTTGGGGGGTGTGGCTTGGGGTGTAGCAGAGGTATGGCAATTTGCATGTTTATGTCCCTCAGCCCATGTACCCTCTCATATGGGGCCCCTCGGGGGATGTCCAACTGCAGGTTTTAAACCCTTTGCACCCTCTCCAATCCGGGACCAGGCAGGTTTAGGACCTAAATCCATTGGCTCCTAACCACTTACCTGCCTGCCTGATTGCCCCCCTAACTGCTCCCTTGCTGGCCTGATTGACACCTAACTGCTCCTCTGCAGGCCTAATTGCCCCCAATATACCCTCCCCTGCTTGCCTGATCACCCCCAAGGCTTTTATTAGTATAGATATATATATATATATATATTATTATTTTATAATTATTCTAAAAGATATCAATTAAATTTAAACTGCTTTTTATATTAAAAATTTGGTTCAGACCATAGAATTAACCCTCTTTTTTAATCAGACCATATATAAAAATTTTTTTTATCTTAGGTTGAAATTTTACCAAACATAGTACACATAAAGACTACAATATATTTTGAAATACTAATTTCTCCAGAGAAAATACAAAAAATATTTTCTCAAAAATAAATTTCTAAACTTTATGCATTTTGTTATCACAACCATATTATTTCTCAATTTAATTTGAACATTGTTTTTAGAAGCCTTAAATTTTAGGTGGCAAGTTAAATACATATCATTTCTTAGATTAGTAATACCTTCACATTTTAAGGATATATTTCAAAAATGAAAGACATATTTAATTAATAGATTCAGTTCTGTCCTCTAGATTTTTCATGAGAGGCAAACTCAGATTAATGTTTCAGTAATTTTTCATTTAAAAATAGCTAGATATTTAATAAGTTTTATTATTTAATTCAGCAAACTCTAAAGTTTTAAGTTGCCAAAGACTTTGGAAAACTGTGTTTCTGACTGGCGAAAGGAGGGGGAAGCAGGGAAGCAAGCATCCAGGTCGCTCCACTTGAAGGTAAAACCGCCACATTTTTCCTCAGAGATAACATCTAAGGGTTGCTGCTGCGGGAAATGAGACCAGCCCCTCCTCTATCAGAAAGAGCAGCCAGTCTTTCCCCAGGGTGACTGGACCCCCACTATCTAGAATTATCACTGAAAAGCTCCACCACTGTTAGGTCGAGGCAGGGGGGGGGTCCAGAGCCAATGCAAGCATCTGCAAGGTAGATGGTGACAAAGATAACTGGCACCTTCCCAGACCCTTGCTCGCCTTCCCAGACCCTTGCCCGCCTTCCCAGACACTTGCCCAAGGCAGGAATTTCACACCTCTCAGGCCCTCCACCCTCCCCTCACTAAACAGCTGTATAAAAGAAGTACCTATGCCCCCTTTTTGGTGCGAACTTCCTTGGCCCACCTTCGGACCAGCGAGTTTCGCCCAAGAGCGCGAGATTAAAACCTTCCCCCACTTTTCATTGCCTGCATTCTGTGTCTTGTTTCCTGCGTCACAAACCTCTCATCTGGAGCCCCAAACCTGGGAGGGGATTGAGTGTGTATCCCATTTGGGGTACCCCCCTCTTGTCTCCCCGGAACCCTCAGGCTTCTCTCCAGCTCGGCAGCATCATCGGGTGAGTCCCAGTCCCTATTGATTCCTAGCGGTCATCCTTCTGGTGTCTCTGCCTTAAATCGCGGCCCGAGTCAGAGATTGCCTTCCGGACATAGGCCTCCGGACCTTTCCGGGAAAGGTTTTGACCGTGGGGTGGTAATGAACACGTTTCTGTCCGCCCCCCCCCCCGGTTTCCCCGGCCTCTTGGCCTCACTCCAGACCCCAGGGAGTGGGGGAGACGTCCCCTGCCGTCCCTTGGGTCCCCGTCCATAGCCTTGGCTCAACGATTGGGACGCCAATCCTTGGGCCTCTGCTACTGACCCTAGGTTTCAAAATGGGCAATCAGAAATCCAAATCTGATCCTACGACACCCCTAGGGTGTCTCCTCACCAATCAGGCTAAGCTGGGCCTGTCCCAGGATCTATGTCCTAAACGCCTCATTTACTTCTGTACCATGACATGGCCTCAGTATGAATTGGACAACAGGTCAAAATGGCCTGAACATGAGACTTTCGATTTTAACATTCTGACCGACCTCAGTAATTTCTGCCAACGAGCTGGGAAGTGGCTGGAGGTTCCATATGTCCAGGCCTTTTTCAATCTGCGCTCCCGTCCCTCCCTCTGCTCCTCCTGTTCCACCACCCAAGTCCTCCTAGCTCGAGAGAAACTCCCTCTGCCTACTGACACCCCTCCACTTTCCACCTTATCTGAACCCCCTGAGAATCTTTCTTCCCCTCTGACTCACCCGCCTCCCTACGACAGGGCTCCTTCTGCCCTGCCTCCTTCTGCCCTGCCATCTGTTCCCTCCCTTCCCCCATCCTCACTCCCGACCTCCCTCCGCTGCCCCCTCCCCCAGAGCCTTCTCCCTTACCTGCTGACCTTCCCCTTCCCCCACCCCCGCCTGCTTCCCCAGTCAGCAGGCACACCCGCTCCCGGGCTCCTCCTCTCCTCTGCCCCCTCCGGGAAGTTGCAGGGGCTGAGGGAGTGGTCAGGGTCCATGTTCCCTTCTCTCTGTCAGATCTCTCCCAGATTGAGAAGCGGCTGGGGTCCTTTTCAACAAACCCCCCACCGCGTTCGTCAAGGAATTCCCGATACCTTTCTCAGGCCTATGACCTCACCTGGCATGACATCCATGTCATTCTTTCTTTCTACCCTAACATCAGATGAAAGGGAAAGAGTCTTAGGAGCGGCGACGGACCATGCAGATCAGATCCACCTTACAGTTGCCTCTATACCAGTGGGGGCCCAGGCCGTTCCTCGTCAGGAACCAGGCTGGGAGCACCAACTAGATACCCCCGAAGGGCGAGACGGGTGCCGACGTCGCGAACAGATGCTCCAATGCCAAATAGCCGGCCTACAAGCCGTCTCCCACAAGGTAGTTAATTTTGACAAGCTGAGGGAAGTTACTCAGGGACCAGATGAGAACCCCGCAGTCTTCCATAACAGGCTGACTGAGGCTCTGACCTTATATACTCGTCTGGACCCTGGGTCCCCGGCCGGAGCAACAGTTCTAGCCACTCACTTCATTTTGCAGTCAGCCCCAGATATTCGAAAAAAAGTTTAAAAAGGCAGAGGATGGCCCTCAGACCCCTGTCCGGGATCTGGTGAATATGGCATTTAAGGTTTTCAATGCCCATGAGGAGCAGGCAGAATCAGATCGGGAGGCCCGCCTTCGACAGAAGGTGAACCTCTAAACTCAAGCCTTGGTAGCTGCCCTAAGGCCGGCAGCCACGCATGGTCCAAGGTGGACTGTGCGTGGTGGGGGTGCAACGAAAGGACGAGCACAACCTGGAGAATGCTTCAAGTGCAGAAATGAAGGCCACTGGGCTAAACAATGCCCTCAACCCCGGGCTCCAACCAAGCCCTGCCTGGCGTGCGGTCAAAGCGGCCACTGGAAAAGTGACTGCCCCTGGAAAAGTGACGGGCCCTCTGCGTCTCAACGTAGAGGGGCCGTCCTTCAGGGTCATGACCCGCCGCTGGCCATGCTGCGACTGGCTGAAGACTAAAGATGCCCAGACTCAAGGACACCTATCACCCTCGCCGAGCCCCAGGTAAAGCTCCAGGTAGCGGGTAAGCAGATCTCCTTCTTGATCGATAAAGGGCCTACCTTTTCTGTTTTGCCCTCCTTTTCCAGGCAAAAACTGGAAAAGGAGGACTGTTCCCTTCCACGATCTTGGTCATGGGTATTGACTGCAAATCCACCTGCCCACTGGCCACCGGGCCCCTTCCCTCTCTCCTCAAAAGTCCTATATAACCCACTCGTTCTAGTCATGCCTTCGTGCCCCATGCCCCTTTTAGGATGAGATATCCTCACCAAACCAGGGGCCACTCTGCAGCTCACTCGGAGTCCTTCAGCCTCCCTGCTTTTCCGCTCCTGGCTCCCTCCCTTCACAGGAACACTGATCCCCCACTGCCTGCGTCCCTTGTAAACCCAAAAGTATGGGACACCTCTACCCCGGTGGTTACTAGACATCATACCCCGGTCAGGATCAGACTTAAGGACCCCACCTCGTTTCCCTCCCATCCCCAGTTTTCTATCTCCCTAACTCATCACCGAGGCCTCAAACCTCTCATTACTTGGCTTCTGGGGCAGGGTCTCCTCATACCTATTGACTCTCCCTGCAACACCCCCATCCTCCCCGTTAGGAAGGCAGACGGGGCCTACCAGCTGGTGCAGGACCTCCGACTAATCAATGAAGCGGTGGTCCCCATCCACCCGGTGGTCCCCAATCCTTACACTCTCCTTTCCCGCATCCCATCTGTACCACCCACTTTTCCGTCCTTGACCTCAAGGACGCCTTCTTTACCATCCCTCTGGATCCAGACTCTTACCATCTGTTTGCATTTACTTGGGAGGACCCAGATGAGCAGGTATCCTGCCAACTCACCTGGACGGTTCTGCCCCAGGGGTTCAGAGACAGCCCTCATCTGTTTGGCCAGGCCTTAGCCAGAGACCTCCAACAATTTCATTAGAACTCAGCACTCTTCTCCAGTATGTAGATGATCTCCTTCTCTGCAGCCCCTCTTTAGACATTTATCGGAGGCAGACAGCTGGCCTCCTCAACTTTCTAGGGGACAAAGGATACCGTGTGTCTCCTGCCAAGGCGCAACTGTCGGCCCCCACCGTCACTTACTTGGGGATCTATCTGACTCCCAATTCCCGAGGACTGACAGTTGACTGAGCACAGGCAATACGAGACCTACAGCCTCCCACTTCTGCGGAACAGATCTTGTCCTTTCTAGGGCTGGTAGGATTCTTCCACCATTGGGTCCCAAATTTTGCTCTCCTAGCTAAGCCTCTATACCAGGCCGCTAAAGAAACACCAATAGTCCCCCTCTCCTCACCCTCCCTCATTCGCCAGGCTTTTTCTAAGCTCCGAAAATGCCCTTCTGGGCTCTCCCCCTCTTTCTCTCCTGGACATCTCTAAGCCTTTCCAACTATTTACTGATGAGAAACAGGGAATAGCTATGGGGGTCCTCACCCAGCCCCTAGGGCCAGCCTTCACCCCCATAGCCTACCTGTCCAGACAGCTTGATCCCATGGTTCGGGGATAGCAGCCCTGCCTCCGGGCTCTGGCTGCAGCCGCTGCTCTCACCAAGGAGGCCCAGAAGATCTGCCTCCAGCAACCCTTACAGGTCTTCTCCACCCATAGGCTACAGGATCTTCTGTCACACCTATCCTTATCTCTCCTGGCCCCCTCTTGCATGCAGGAACTCCATCTCCTGTTCCTCGAGAGACCTGACATCTCCCTAACTCAATCCCCAGCTCTGAACCCAGCCACTCTCCTTCCTGCTGCATCCACCCAACCTGTGGCAATGCATTCCTGCCCCGATGTTGTCGAGGCCCTCACTCAACCTCGGGCGGGACTCTCAGATCTTCCTCTCTCTAATCCTGACTTAACTCTGTTTGTGGATGGAAGCTCGTGCCTAGACCCCCAGGGACGTCGGAAAGCCTCCTATGCGGTGGTAACACTCGAGCGGATCCTGGAGGTGGCCCGGCTCCCAGAGGGTACCACCTCTCAAAAGGCTGAGCTCATTGCGCTGACCAGGACCCTGCATCTGGCCAAAGGGAGGAGGGTAAACATATATACAGACTGCACATATTCCTTTCTGATAGCCCATTGCCACGCGGTTATTTGGAGGGAGAGGGGCTTTTTCTCTACTAAAGGCTCACCTATTATCAATGCTAGACTCATAACCTGCTTCCTGGATGCCGTACAGCTTCCCTCCCAGGTAGCCATCGTGCACTGCTGAGGCCATCAGACAGACTCCTCGATGGTTACGCGGGGAAATCCCCGTGCAGACGCGGTGGCCAGAGGCTTAACTCAGGGTGAAGGGTCCCCAGCCCCGGTCCTGTTCCTTTCCCTTCCCTCCATTACCCCTCAGTATACAGAAGAAGAAAAAAATAAATTCCTACAACGGGGAGGCTCTTCTGGTCCTGAGGGATGGATCTTCATAAATAACAAGATCGCCCTTCCCAAGGCTCAGGTAGGGGCCATTGCCCAACAGGTCCAACAGTCATTGCACATTGGACCGCTGGCACTTTGGAGGTTCCTCGAACCCCTCTTCTCCTTGCCCATAATGTGAGAGGCAGTCACGAGTGCCTGCTCCTCCTGCTCCACGTGTGCAGCTGTCTCACCCCAGGGAGGAATGCGCCCCAACTTTCCTACCCATCAAATGAGGGGACACCTCCCAGGGCAGGACTGGCAGGTAGACTTCACCCATATGCCTCCCCACAAGAAGACCAAATATCTGCTTACCATGGTAGACACCTTGACAGGGTGTGTAGAGGCCTTCCCTACCCGCAAGGAAACTGCTGAGGTTGTGGCTGAGACCCTAATAACACACATAATCCCAAGGTTCAGCCTCCCCACCTCCATACAATCAGACAATGGCCCGGCTTTTATATCAAGGGTCGTTCAGCAGGTTAGCACCTCACTTGGCATCTCCTGGAAACTGCACATACCCTACCGCCCACAATCATCGGGTAAAGTCGAGAGGGCCAATGGCCTCCTTAAAGACCATCTAACAAAACTCTCTCTAGAAATTCGCAGCTCCTGGCCGGATCTCCTGCCCATGGCCCTGACCAGAATCCGGGCTACACCAAGGAGCCCCACCTTCTTAAGCCCTTTTGAACTCCTATATGGGAGACCCTTCTTGCTCAACCATCGTCTCCCTACTGACCCTCCTCTCCTGGCTACTTATCTTCCATACCTGTCTCCACTCAGGCAGCTGCTCCGGGAACACGCTGACAGGTTTCTACCCAGGCCAGAACCAGCTGACCAAGGCTCGCGAGGACCACCCCTCCAGCCCGGGGACTCAGTTCTCCTTAAGAATCTACATCCCAAGGCCTTGGAACCCAGGTGGATGGGACCTCACACAGTAATCCTCACAACCCCCACTGCGGCCAAACTACTGGGAGATCCATCGTGGCACCACCTCTCCAGACTCAAGAGGACCCCGGAGCAGCATGACTTCTATGAATGTGAGGTGTTGGGTCCCACTAAGGTGCGCCTTAGCCGCCCTCCCCCTCCTCTTTCTCCTCCCAGCCCTGGGCAACCTACACCCAACCCCACCTGCTTATGTGAGGAGGTTCAAGGACCGTGAAACCTACGACCAGAACAGCACAGAAGTTACCCAGCAGGTAGGATCTCAGGACTGCCCTCTGGTCGGATGCCAGGCAGAGATCCTGATTGCTGTCGAACTCTGGTCAGTGTCCAACGGTGGCCAACCATATGCCTACTTTGCTTACGACCAGCGGAACCCAGACAGGTGTAATCGAGACGTCAACACCTATGGGGGTTGCCGCTGTTCAGGCTGTGTCATCCATGATGCCTACAATGAGGTTAGGTCTGGTCCCTTTTTCTGGAAGGACAGGACCTTCAATATCAGGGTCCGGGACCCCTGGGACCAGCGATGGTTTGCGGGCATTATGGGAAAACTATATGGGGGTGGTTGGAGCTCAACCCCTTCAGGGACCATCTACATCTCCCGGGAATATGTCATGGCCCAGGAGGCACAAATCCAGGTCTCCAAAAGCATCCTACAGGCCCAACATTCCCTTAAAGGGAAGATGCCTGATTCCCCCCAGGTAAAAGTCCTGTCTTCTTGGCTCCAACTTATCCAACACACTCTACTATTCCTTAATGAGTCCTGCACCCTGCCCAATGTCTCGCACTGCTTTTTATGTGTCTCTCTCCAAAGACCTTTGCTGGCTGCCGTCCCACTCATGACTCCTCCAGGAACCCAAGGACACGGTGAATGTTAACTTCCCCTGGCTGGCATTCCCCTCTGGGAACCCTAAACTCCAGAACCCACATTGCCCCCGTGGATATGCAACCAGACCAGCAATCCGGTAACTGTGGGATGGGTCACTTGCAACTGTACCCAAAACCACACTGCAGCCAATCCCACCAAGGCCAGCCCAGGTACCTTCTTTTGGTGCAATGGCACCTCAAGCAACTGCATAATCTCCTTTGACCCCGGGCCTTGATTTGGGGTCACAGTAGTTCCCCAACTAACCTTGTATGGAGAGTCGGAGCTTGCCTGGTTGGCCCCTTCATCCCACCCCCAGGCCTGCCTTCCTCCCTGTCATTTTGGGGGTAAGTATCGCTGCCTCGATTGACCTATCTGGGGGGGCCCTCAGTAACAGCATAATCTCTGCTCAGGATTTCAGTGACAAACTCCAGATAGCCCTGGAGTCTACTACTACCTCCTTAGCCTCCCTGCAATGGCAAGTAACATCGGTAGCCCAAATAGCCCTGCAGAACCGAAGGGCCCTAGACCTTTTTACTGTGGAAAGTGGAGGAACCTGCATGTTCCTTCAAGAAGAATGCTGCTACTACATCAATGAGTCCGGAGTGGTGGAACAGAATGTGCAGACCCTGACTAAGCTGAGTGAAGAATTACGTGCAAGACACTCCTGGGTCAACTCTCTTTTTGGCTGGCTCCAAAGCCCTTTAGCTACCTGGATCCTACCCCTGATAGGGCCCCTAATTCTCATCTGTGTCTTTTTTTCCCTAGCTCCCTGCCTCCTCAAATTTATCTGCTCCCTGGATCGCAGAAATGTCTTGGGTGACTGTAAACCAGCTCCTGCTGCATCCCTACACTTGGCTGCCCCTCAGCCAGCCTCTGCCTCAACCTGGCCTTTAACATCCCCCACCCTCTTAGCCCCTGGTAAGCAGGAAGTAGTTAGGACAATTTCAGTGCCCCCTATCACCAAAAGGCTGGGATGTTAGGTCCAGGCAGGGGGGGAAGTCCAGAGCCAATGCAAGCATCTGCAAGGTAGATGGTGACAAAGATAACTGGGGCCTTCCCAGACCCTTGCCCGAGGCAGGAATTCCACACCTCTCAATCCCTCCACCCTCCCCTCACTAAACAGCTGAATAAAAGAAGTACATATGCCCCCTTTTTGGCACAAACTTCCCTGGCCCACTCTGGGACCAGCGAGTTTCACCCAGGAGCACAAGATTAAAGCCTCCCCCGCTTTTCATCGCCTGGACTCCGTGTCTTGTTTCCTGCATCGCAAACCTCTCAACCACAAATCCTACATTTTAGTTTCACCTATTTATCCATATTTCAACAATTTTGAGACTTTAAAGCCAATTACTATTATTCAAGGCATTTTTTTGGCAAACTTCTGTAACAGAGAAAACTTACTGACTTTCAGTGGCTTTAATGTTAACAATGGAATATGTTCCATTATTATTCAAAAACTACCCTTTATTATGGAAACTCTAATTTTGTTTCCTAAACCCAGCCTGTATATTTTCTTTAGGTCATTTTTGCTATCTTTATTTTAATTTTTATTTTTTTTTTTTTTTTTTTTAGAAAAAACACTCCTGGGTTTATTCTATATCATCCATAAAGCAATTGAGCTCAGCCCAAGACCCATCTAAGATCAGATGGAGCACACTTTTGTCTTAAGTCAGCCTTTTCTCTTCATGAGTACATAAATCCCAGACATATCCCCAAATTCTGCTAAATGTTAAATGACGGACCAGGAAATAAAAAAACATGGCGAAAATGAGACTTTTTAAATAGCACTCTCGAGAGTGGGCATCCATTTTAAAGGTTCACTAAAAAAAAAAGAATTATTGATAAATGGGCCACGTGTGTCCCCCCCCCCACATCCTGTTTGCTCTGGGGAAATTCATTAAATGGCCTGGTCGCCTAGGTTTCTTTTCTTATTAAATTAAATAAAGGCATGCCTAATAAACTAACAATAAACACATTAAACCAAAACATAAAGGACAAATCAACAAACATATAGACAAGACTTAATAAATCAAAGTTCTTTTCCCTGATCTATTCTCTCCATAGCATTGACTACCCTTTAAAGATATTTTAGCTAAACTCTGCCTGTCCCAAGGTGTGCTATGGTAATTTTTAAACAAAGCATTGAAGAGTCCCCCTCTGAGAAGAGTAATTGCTCTATCCTCTCTAGCTGCTGAGCCTTTCCACACCAGAGGTGGAGGATCAGGTGGCAGTGTTTTTTTAATTATTACAGACTTTTGATCCCAATACAAATTAGGCACAATGCAATTTGAACAAGACCCACATAGTTAAATATGACAAAAGCACTGGTTTTTCTTGAGCCAAATTAAGAGAGGACATTTTGACATTTGAATTTCTTTATCCTTGAGCATGGAAGCTAAAGATTTACAATGGTATTTTTGCCTTTTGGACAAATCCATACCCATTATGGCCTGGCTTGAAACAAAAGACACCCTCGCCCATTTTGGATCATGAATTTCAATGCTTGGTGCTAGCTTAATGCTCAGTGAGTCTCTCCACCTTTTTTCCCGATGATCTCACCTTTTTTCCCTTGGACTTCCTTTCTTTTCTCTGGCAAATCTTCTTCTCCAGCCCCTGTCTCGGGCCACATAAATTCCTCAGTCTTTTTTGCAGCAAGGGTTCAGGAATCAGGAGAAGGGGCTGCAACATAAATGGATACACTAGATAAGAAATACAAATTTAGAAGGCATTGAGGGAGCCAGAAGGGTACTTACTCTCTAGTCAGTGGTTCCCGACTGTCCAGACCCACTGCTTTTTATTTACACATTTTGCTCATTAGCAAAGGAATCACAAATGTAAGGTTTGGTTAAAAATAAAGGGTGATCAGGTTAGGGGAATTGCTTTCCACTGTTCAGCCAGCATTAGGTAATAATAGACAGATTTTCAACCCTGTTGAATATCAAAGTCCATCAGCCTTCTGACATTTATTATGCTAACTACTTTGGTCTTTGCCCCAAGCAAAGCCACACAATTTTGTGGTAATTTTTAAAAATTCAAGTTGGAAGGCTTGTTGGTAACTATACACTCAACAGTCCAATAGGTGAGCTTTTAAAAACCTCTCCCATTTGTGATGTTTGTTTACATTCACTAATAAAAAATACTTAGGATTCAAGATAGCTCAATGTTTGAGAGAGCATACCTTTGTGGTGCATTAAATGTCAAACTGTTGAAGAGAAAGTGCATGAGTAGTTCTACAATAAAATACATATCACTATCTAATGAAACTTTTGTTCATTTCATTCAGAAGTATAGTCAGGAAAGCTAACTGGATCAGTTTAACTGGCAATCTCTGTTTCAATCTTATTATTCCCACTTCAGAAAGGTGCTGATGTCATTTCAATAAGCAAAAGGATGCTTACATTTAGACTTCTTCAAACTTTTACATCATTCCTTCTGTAATTTTTCTTCCTACTTACCCTATTCCTTTAAAGGTTGAGGGCATATAAAATGCCACAGGGAGGAGGTCAACAGTTGTTTTGCAGCCTGTTGGAGGTTCCTCAACTCTTTGCTTGCTCTAATTGGAAAACAGGGCAGCATGCCGTGAAGATGAAGCACACTGCTTCCTTTTGTATTCAGTTCAGTTCAAAGACTGTACAGGTATGCACTTATGGTCAAAGGAAACATGTGGAAATTTAGAGCCAAGAATGCAACTCACCATCCAAACACCTTGTATTTACATGTTTGGGGTAAAATTGGACAAGAGATTGCATTTTGAGGAAAACTTTATTCTGAAAATTTTAACAATACAGATGTTCAATTTAAACATTTAAGTATATTGTAATTTAAAATCAACACTTATGAAATAACCCTGAATAATTCACACTTTGTATCCTATGCAGAAACTTCATAAAGGGATCTACAATTGTTCATTCTTCCCCAAACCCACCATTTGTTTTTAGTCATTCTTAAATAACAGAAGACAATTTCTTTATAAATTTAATGTAGTCCATACATTAGCATCATTTTTAATTTCAGTGTCTACTTTGTCTGTCACAGGGACTTCCTCACTGACTCTCCCAGAGGAGCCCGATAAGTTGAGCTACTGTACTGCATGATTCACTCTCTCCTCTGTAGATGGTGAATCCTATGATCCCAGCCAGCACCATGCTAGGGATCTCATACAGAGGTGTCCCACAAGCTGTTGCAATAATTGCCATCCCCGCTCCCCATCAAAAGCATCTGTTCTGCGGCTATGGTAATCATCTCAGCGACTGTTTACAACATAAGTCAGAAGAGGCCTGCATGCTGGTGGTGCTCCACCTGAGCCTCCTGTAAAGTCAGTGACCAAATAACAACACTTGAACCTCTTTTTTAATTTCTTTGTTGATTAAGGTATTGCATATGTGTCCTCATCCCTCCATTAACTCCCCAACATCCCCCTCACTCATGTCCTCACTGCGCTGGTGTTCGTGTCCATTGGTTAGGCTTATATTCATGCATACAAGTCCTTTGGTTGATCTCTCTTCCTTTCCCCCACCCTCCCCTATCTTCCCTCTGAGGTTTGGCAGTCTGATTGATGCTTCTCTGTCTCTGGATCTGTCCCTGTTCATCAGTTTATGTTGTTCATTATATTCCACAAATGAGTGAGATCATGTGGTATTTATCTTTCTCTGACTGGCTTATTTAACTTAGCAAAATGCTCTCCAGTTCTATCCATGCTGTTGCAAATAGTAAGAACTCCTTCTTCTTTAATGCAGCACAGTATTCCATTGTGTAGATGTACCACAGTTTTTTAATCCACTCATCTGCTGATGGGTACTTAGGCTGTTTGCAAATCTTAGCTATAGTGAATTGTGCTGCTATGAACATAGGGGTACATATATCCTTTCTATTGGTGTTTCTAGTTTCTTGGGATATATTCCTAGAAGTGAGATCACTGGGTCAAATGGGAGTTCCATTTTTAGTTTTCTGAGGAAACTCCATACTGTTCACCACAGTGGCTGCACCAGTCTGCATTCCCACCAGCAGTGCAAAAGAGTACCTTTTTCTCAGCATCCTAGCCAACACTTGTGGTGTGTTGATTTGTTGATGATAGCCATTCTGATAGGTGTGATATGTTCCCACATTGTTGTTTTGATTTGCATCACTCGGATAATTAGTGACTTTGAGGATGTTTTCATGTCTCTTGTTCTTCCTTCTGTCCTCCTTTGAAAAGTGTCTATTTAGGTCCTTTACCCATTTTTTGACTGGATTGTTTATCTTTCTTTTTTAAGTTGTATGAGTTCCCTGTAAATGTTGGAGATTAAACCTTTATCGGTGATAACATTGGCAAATACGTTCTCCCCCTGCAGTGGGCTTTCTTGTTGTTTTGTTGATGGTTTCTTTTGCTGTGCAAAAGCTTTTTATTTTGATATAGTCTCATTTGTTTATTTTCTCTTTAGTTTCCATTGCCCAAGGAGCAGTAACAGTGAAGAAGTTCCTTCAGCATGTCTGAGATTTCGCTGCCTGTGGATTCCTCTAGTATTTTTATGGTTTCCCATCTAATGTTTAAGTCCTTTATCCATTTTGAGTTTATTTTTGTGTATGGTGTAAGTTGGTGGTCTACTTTCATTTTTTTTTTCATGTATCTGTCCAATTTTCCCAACACCATTTATTGAAGAGACTCTCTTGACTCCATTGTATGTTCATGCCTCCTTTGTGGAATATTAATTGGGCATAGTGGTTTGGGTCAATTTCTGGTGCTGGAAACCGATCATTGTCTCACTAATAGAAAGATGTGGACAGGAAACCCGGAAGGCTGGTCAACAACCTTAATTGCTCTAATCACTCACTGTTTAGTTGAAACATTGTTAGCTGAAGCAGCCTCCACCTCTCTTTGTCTATGTAAATTTATTTTATTGGAGTTTCCTGCCTAAGGGCTACAGGTGTATCCCAAAGTCTCAATAAAAGGGATAGCAAGGCCAGAGCAGTGTGTAGTCCTCCCACTAGAGGTGGGCTCCTGTCTGGCCCCCAATATTCCCAAATTAATACGTTTTTAATTCACTTTCATTTGTGTGCGCCTTCTCCAGAACCCGAACCCTGAACCAAAACCCTGAACCCCGCGGGATGTAAAAGGGGTTCCCACATTCTGGGTTCTCTATTCTATTCCATTGATCTATATGTCTGTTCTTGTGCCAGTACCAGGCTGTTTTAAGAACAGTGGCTTTGTAATACAGCTTGATATCTGGTATTGGGATCCCACTTACTTTGTTCTTCTTTCTCAGGATTGCTGCAGCTATTCAGGGTTTTTTTTTTTTTTATTATTCCAGATGAATTTTTGGAAAGATCGTTGTAGGTCTGTGAAATATGCTGCTGGTATTTTAATGGGGATTACATTGAATATGTAGATTGCTTTGAGTAGTATGGACATTTTGATGATGTTGATTCTACCAATCCATGAACACAGTATGTTCTTCCATCTGTTGATGTCTTCCTCTATCTCTTTTTTCTGTGTCCTGTAGTTTTTCGCATATAGATTTTTACCTCCCTAGTTAAGTTTATTCCTAGTTATCTTATTATTTTTTGGTGTTATGGTAAATGGAAATGCTTTTTAATTTTCTCTTTCTATAAGTTCACTATTTGTGTAAAGAAATGCCATAGATTTCTTGGCATTAATTTTGTATCCTGCTACATTGCCAAATTCATTCAGTAAGCCTAATAATTTTTGATGGGGTCTTTAGGGTTTTCTATGTACAATATCATGTCATCTGTGAATAAGGACAATTTTACTTCTTCTTTTCCATTTTGGATGCCTTTTATTTCTTCTTCTTGTATGATTGCAATGGCTAGTACTTCCAGTACTATGTTGAACAGGAGTGGTGAGAGTAGGCATCCCTGTCTTGTTCCTGTTCTTAGGGAAAATGGTCTTAGTTTTTTTTTTCCATTGAGTATGATGTTGGCTGTGGGCTTTTCATATATGGCTTTTATTATGTTGAGGTATGATCCTCCTATTCCCACCTTGTTGAGAGTTTTTAGCAAGAAGGGGTGTTGGGTTTTGTCAAATGCTTTTTCTGCATCAATTGATATGATTATGTGATTTTTATCTCTCAATTTGTTTATGTGATGTATCATGTTTATTGATTTGCAGATATTGTACCATCCTTGCATCCCCCAGATAAATCCTCCTTGGTCATGGTGTATTATCTTTCTGATGTATTGCTAGAATTTTGTTTAGGATTTTGGCATCCATGTTCATGAGGGATATTGGCCTATATTTCTCTTTCATTGTGTTGTCTTTATCTGGTTTTGGTATTAGGGTGATGCTGGCTTCATAGAAGGAGTTTGGAAGTGCTCCTTCCCCTTGAATTTTTTGGAATAGTCTGAGGAGCATAGGTTTTCGTTCTTCCTTCAAGGTTTGGTATAACTCCCTTTGAAGCCATCTGGCCTCTGGCTTTTGTTTGCTGGGATCTTTTTGATGACTGCTTCAATTTCTTCCATAGTTATTGGCCTATTGAGATGTTTAGAATCTTCCTGATTGAGTTTTGGAAGGTTGTATTTTTGTAGGAATATGTTCATTTCCTCCAGGTTATCCAGTTTGTGGAAATAGAGTTGTTCATATTATTTTTTAACAATCCTTTGTATTTCAGTGGGGTTTGTTGTTATTTCTCCTCTTTCATTTCTGATTTTGTTTATTTGGGTCCTCTCTCTTTGCTTCTTGGTGAGCCTGGCTAGAGGTTCATCAACCTCATTTATCCTTTCAAAGAACCAGCTCTTGGTTTCATTGATCCTTTGTATTGTTTTTTTTTTGGTCTCTATGTCATTTATTTCTGCTCGGAACTTTATTATCTCCTTCCTTCTGCTCACTCTGGCCTTTTCTTGTTGCTCTCTTTCTAATTCTTTGAGTTGTAGAGTTAGATGTTTTACTACCATTTTTTCTTGTTTTTGAGGTAGGCCTGTTGAGCTATAAACTTCCCTCTCAGGACTGCTTTCATTGTGTCTAGAAATTTTGGATTGTTGTGTTTTTGTTGTCATTAGTTTCCAGGATGTTTTTAATTTCTTCTTTGATCTCATTGGTAACCCAGTCATTATTTAATAACATGCTATTCAGCTTCCAAGTGTTTGAGATTTTTGAATTGTTTTTATTGTAGTTTATTTCTAATTTTATGGCATTGTGGTCTGAGAAGATGCTTGGTATGATTTCAATTTTCTTGAATTTGGGGAAACTTTGCTTGTGACCCAATATGTGGTCTATTTTTGAAAATGTCCTATGGGCACTTGGAAGAATGTATATTCTGTGGCTTTGGGGTGAAATGTTCTGAAGATGTCAGTTAAGTCCATCTGATCTAGTGAGTCATTTAGGATTGATGTTTCTCATTGCTTGATATATATCTCTAGTAGGGCGAGTACTGGGTCAGATGGGAGTTCCCTTCATAATTTTTCTGAGGAAACTCCATACTGTTTTCCACAGTGGTTGCACCAGTCTGCATTCCCACCAACAGTGCAAGAGGATTCCTTTGTCTCCACTTATTCACCAGCACTTGTTGTTTGTTGATTTGTTGATGGTAACCATTCTGACAGCTGTGAGATGGTATCTCATTGTCATTTTGATTTGCATGTATTCAGAGATTAGTGACTTTGAGCATGTTTTAATATGTCTCTTGAACTTCTACATGTCCACTTTAGAAAAGAGTCTACTCAAGTTCTTGCCCATTTTTTATTGGATTGTTTATCATCCTTTTATTTAGATGGGTGAGTTCCCTATAAATTTTGGAGATTAGGCCCTTATCAGATATAACATTGGCAAATACTTTCTCCCATGCTGTGAGCTTTCCTGTTTTTTGTTTGTTTGTTTTTTGTTGGTGTTGTTGATGGTTTCTTTTTCTCTGCAGAGAATTTTTTTGTTTGTTTTTTATTTTGATGTAGTCCCATGTGTTTATTTCCTCCTTAGTTTCCATTGCCATAGGAGTTGCATCAGTAAAGAACTTCTATGAAATATGTCTGATATTTTGCTGCTTTTAGATGCTTCTAAGATTTTTATGGTTTCCATCTTACGTTTAAGTCCTTTTTTTTTTTTGAATTTATTTTCCTGTATGGTT
>JAJQQW010000025.1:3663009-3729820 GCA_025583905.1 Ia io | reverse complement strand
ATGCAGGAGAGAGAGAACTGCATAACCAGACACCTAGAGAAGTGAGATCATAGGGAGACAAGGAAATAGCCTACATATGAAAGAAAAGCATGTATTACCTGAAAAGGAAGTAAACAAAAATGGAAGCAAGCAAAGAGTAGACTACAAGAGTCAGAGGACCGCATCAGTGAGCTAGAAAACAAGGTAGGAAAAATACCCAAGTAGAGAAGCTTCTAGGAAAAAAAAAAAAAAATAAAAAGCAGGAGGAGAGCATAATGGAACTCTGGGACAGCACGAAACAAAACAACATCCGCATAATAGAGGTTCCAAGGAGAGGAAACTGAGCAAGGAACAGAAAACCTGTTTGAACAAATGATGACAGAAAAGTTTCCTGATATATGGAAGAAAAACCGCACACAAATCGAAGACTCTCACAGAGTCCAAGGCAAAATGAACCCCAAAAGGACAATCCAAATGCACATTATAATTAAACTAGAGGCCCGGTGCACGACATTCATGCATGCGGTGGGGTGGTGTCCCTCAGCCCAGTCTGCACTCTCTCCAATCTGGGACCCTTCGAGGGATATCTGACTGCACGTTAAGTGTGATCCCGGTGGGACTGGGCATAAACGGGCAGTCGGACATCCCTCTCACAATCCAGGACTGCAGGCTACAAACTGCTCGCCTGCCTGCCTTCCTGTTTGCCCCTAACTGCTTCTGCCTTCCAGCCTGATCACCCCCTAAACACTCCCCTGCCAGACTGATTGATGTCTAACTGCTCCCTGCCAGCCGGTTTGCCCCTAACTGCCCTCCCCTGAAGACCTGGGTCCCTCCCAAACTGCTCTTCCCTGCAGGACTGGTTGCCCCCTAACTGCACTCCCCTGCTGGTTTGAAGGTCCAAAACTTCCCTAACTTGCAAGCCTATTTCCTACCAACTGCCCTCCCATGCTGGCTATCTTGTGGTGGCCATTTGGGTCCACATGGGGGCAGGATCTTTCACCACATGGGTGCAGCCATATTGTGTGTTGGAGTGATGGTCAATCTGCATATTACCCTTTTATTAGATAGGACAGAGGCCTGGAGCATGGGTGGGGCCAGCTGGTTTGCCCTGAAGGGTGTCCCGGATCAGAGTGGGGGTACCGTTAGGGCATAGGGTGGCCTGGGCAAGGGGCCTGTGGTGGTTTGCAGGCCAGCCATGCCTCCTGGCGACCCAAGCGTAGGCCCTGGTATCTGGGGTATATTTATCTTCTACAATTGAAACTTTGTAGCCTTAAGCAGAGCCAACACTCCTGCTCGCTCCTTGGCTCTAGCCATTTCTGTTGGAATTTATGTATCTTCTATAATTGAAACTTTGTAGCCTCAAGCGGAGGCCTTGGCCGGCCAGGGTGTGCGGAAAGCTTGGCTTCCTCCATTCCCAGGGGCAACCCTAGCCTCCTGCTCTTTCCAGCTCCATGGATACTGGCATTTGTTTGGATTTATGTATATTCTATCATTTTAACTTTGTAGCCTTTAATGGAGGCCTAGTCTGGCAAGGGCAGACAGAAAGCTTGGCTTCCTCCATTACCGGGGAAACCAGAGCCGCCCTCCTGCTCTCTGTGGCCGTAGCCATCTTGATTTAGTTTATTTGCATATTTGCTCCTGATTGGCCA
Source organism: Ia io (assembly GCA_025583905.1). NCBI lineage: Eukaryota > Metazoa > Chordata > Mammalia > Chiroptera > Vespertilionidae > Ia > Ia io. Next base: position 3,728,192 of record JAJQQW010000025.1, on the reverse strand, counting down.
GTGGGCGTGGCTTGTGGGTGTAGCAGAGTCATGGTTAATTTGCATATTACTCTTTTATTAGATAGGAAGGAGGATTGGATAACACCAACGAAAATGTAAGAATCTTAAAACCGGCCAGAGATAGACATACAGTTACCTACAAAGGATCCCACATCAGACTAGCAACTGATTTCTCAACAGAAACATGTCAGGCCACAAGGGAATGGAATAAAATATACAAAATCGTGCAAAGCAAGGGTCTGATTCCAAGAATACTGTACCCAGCAAGGCTATCAATCAAAATTGAAGGTGAAATCAGGAGTTTCACAGACAAAAAAGAACTAAGGGAGTTTATTATGACCAAACCAGTAATGCAAGAAATGCTAGAGGGTCTGCTGAAAAAAAAAAAAAAAAAAAAAAAAAAAGAAAGAAATTGGAAGTGAAGAAGGAACACAGGGGTAAAGAATAAAAATAGTGATAAACAAGTACCTATCAATAATAACTTTAAATGTAAATGGATTAAATGCCCCAATCGAAACACATAGGGTAACTGATTGGATAAGAAAACATGACATATATCTGCTGTCTAGAAGAAACCCACCTCAGAAAAGAAGAAGCACACAGACTGAGGGTAAAAGAATAGAAAAAGGTTTTCCAGGTGAATGGAAATGAAAAAAAATCTGGGGTAGCAATACTTATATCTGACAAATGAGATCTCAAAGTGAAAGCCATAAAAAGAGATAAGGAAGGCCACTTCATAATACTAAAGGGAGCAATTCGACAAGAAGAAATAATACTGATAAACATATATGCAACCAATACAGAAGCACCCAAATACATAAAAAGACTCCTGGAGGATAACAAGGGAGAGATTGACAGCAATACAATCATACTAGGAGACTTTAATACCCCACTATCATCATTGGACAAATCCTCTAAACAAAAAATCAGAAAAGAAACATCAATCCTAAATGACTCATTAGACCAGATGGAATTAATTGATATCTTCAGAACATTTCACCCAAAAGCCACAGAATATACATTCTTTTCAAGTGTCCATGGGTCATTTTCAAAGATATACCAAATATTGGCTCACAGGCAAAGTCCAAATTCAAGAAGATATAAATCATATCAAGCAACTTCTCAGATCACAGTGGCTTAAAACTGGAAATCAACTACAATAAAAACAATCTAAAAAATCAAATACAAGGAGACTAAACAGCATTCAATTAAACAATCACTGGGTTATCAGAGAGATCAAAGAAGAAATAAAAAACATCCTGACAACAATTGACAATGAAAACACAACAATCCCAAATCTATGGGACACAGCTAAAGCAGTCTTGAGACAGAAGATCATAGCTCTACAAGCCTACAGTAAAAAACAAGAAACAATGGTAATAAATCACCTAACCCCACAACTCAAAGAGAAAGAGAGCAAAAAGAAAAGCCCAGTGGAAGCAGAAGGGAGGAAATAATAAAGATCAGAGCAGAGATAAACGACATAGAGCCAAAAAAAAAAAAAAAAAAAAAAAGGAAATGAAGCAATACAAAAGATCAACTAACAAGATCTGGTTCTTCAAAGGATACACAAGATTGATGAATCTCTAGCAAGGCTCACCAAGAAGCAAAGAGAAAGGACCCAAATAAACAAAATCAGGAATGAAAGAGGAGAAATAACAACAGACCCCATAGAAATACAAGGATTTTTTAAAAATACTATGAATAACTCTCATCCAACAAACTGGACAACCTGGAGGAAATGGACATATTCCTAGAAATATATAACCTTCCAAAACTCAATCAGGAAGAATCTAAACATCTCAATAGACCAATAACTATGGAATAAATTGAAGTAGTCATCAAAAAGCTTCCAGCAAACAAAAGCCCGGGGCCAGATGGCTTCACAGGGTAGTTTAACCAAACATTCAAGGACGAACTAAATCCTATCTTCCTCAGACTATTCCAAAAATTTCATGAGGAAAGAACACTTCCAAGCTCCTTCTATGAAGCCAGAATCACCCTAATACCAAAACCAGATAAAGACAACACAATGAAAGAGAATTACTGGCCAATATCCCTCATGAACATAAATGCCAAATTTCTCAAAAAATTCTAGCAAATTGGATCCAGCAGTACATCAGAAAGATCATATAACATGAACAAGTAGGATTTATCCCAGGAATGCAAGAATGGCAAAATATACGCAAATCAAAAAACATGATACATCACATAAACAAATTCAGAGATAAAAATCACATAGTTTTGTCAATTGATGCAGAAAGAGCATTTGACAAAATTCAACACATTTTCTTGATAAAATCTCTCAAAAAGGTGGGAATACAAGGATCAAAACTCAACATAATAAAAGCTATATATAGTAAACCCACAGCTAACATCATACTCAATGGACAAAAACGAAAACCATTTCCCATATGAGCAGGAACTAGACAGGAATGCCTACTCTCACGACTCCTGTTTGACATAGTACTGGAAGTATTAGCCACTGCAATAAGACAAGAAGAAGAAATAAAAGGCATCCATATTGGAAAAGAAGAAGTAAAGCTGTCCCTATTTTCAGATGACATGATATTGTACATAAAAAAAAAAAAAACTGAAAGAATCCATCAAAAACTAATAGACTTAATAAATGAATTGGGCAATGTCGCAGGATACAAAATTAATGCCATCAAATCTATGGCATTTCTATACACCAATAGTTAACTTACAGAAAGAGAGACTAAAAAAGCAATCCCATTTACCATCGCATCAAAAAAATTAAGATACCTAGGAAAAACTTAACTAAGGAGGTAAAAGAACTATACGCAGAAAACTACAGGACACTGAAAAAAGTGATAGGGAAGACATAAACGGATGGAAAAACATAACATGTTCATGGATTGGTAGAATCAACATCATTAAAATGCCCATACTACCCAAAGCAATCTAGAGATTCAATGCACTCCCCATGAAAATACCAACAGCATATTTCACAGACCTAGAAAGAACTCTGCAAAAAATCATCTGGAATAAAAAAAGACCCAAAATAGCCTCAGCAATCTTGAGAAAGAAGAAAAAAGTTGGAGGGATCACAATACCAGATATCAAGCTGTATTACAAATCCATTTTTATCAAAACAGCCTGGTACTGGCACAAGAACAGACATATAGCCCAATGGAATAGAATAGAGAATCCAGATATTGACCCAAACCACTATGCTCAATTAATATTTGACAAAAGGAGGCATGGACAAAAAATAATAGAGTCAAGACAGTCTCTTCAATAAATGGTGTTGGGAAAATTGGAGAGATACATGCAAAAAATGAAACTAGACCACCAACTTGCACCATACACAAAAATAAACTGAAAATGGATACAGGACTTGAACATAAGACGGGAATCAATAAAAATACTAGAGGAATCCACAGGCATCAAAATCTCACACATATGCCTAAAGAACATCTTCACTGATACTGCTCCTAGGGCAATGGAAGCTAAAGAGAAAATAAACAAATGGGACTACATCAAAATAAAAAGCTTCTGCACAACAAAAGAAACCATCAACAAATCAACAGATGACAAGTGTTGGCGAGGATGCAGAGAAAAAGGAACCCTTGTGCACTGCTGGTGGGAATGCAGACTGGTGCAGCCATTGTGGAGAACAGTACTTTGAGTCAAAAGACTAAAAATGGAACTCCCATTTGATGTAGTAATCCCACTTCAAGGAATATATCCCAAGAAACTAGAAACACCAATCAGAAAGGATACATGCACCCCGATGTTCATAGCAGCACAATTCACCATAGCTAAGATTTGGAAACAGCCTAAGTGCCCATTAGCAGATGAGTGGATTAAACAACTGTGGTGCATCTGCACACTGGAATACTATGCTGCCATAAAAAGGAAGGAACGCTTACCACTTGCAACAGCTTGGATGGGGCTGAGGAGCATCATGCTGAGCGAAGTCAGTCAGTCAGAGAAAGATAAATATCACAGGATCTCACTCAGGTGTGGATTATAATGAACAACACACACGGATGAACAAAAATGGATCCAGAGACAGAGAAGCATGATCAGCTGCTGAAACCTCAGAGGGAAGGTAGGGGAAGGTGGGGGTGAGGGGGAAAGATCAACCAAAGGACCTGTACGCCTGCATACAAGCCTAACCAATGGACACAGACACCCGGGGGTGAGGGGGAGTGCATGACTGAGGGGTGGGGTGGGGGGATATGGGGCGATAAGAGCACATATGTAATACCTTAATCAATAACAAAGATAAGAAACCCTCAAACACATCATCAGGTGAGAACTCTCTCTCTCTCTCTCTCACACACACACACACACACACACACACACACACACACACACACACACACACACACACACACACCCCGGGGGACAGGACCCTGTCCTCTCAGTGGGCATCACCTCTTATCCCCACAGCTGACCACCACTTTCTCACCGGCTGAACCCGAGGGACCAGGTTGGCCACAGGCCTTAAGCTCTGTCAAAAGCGACCTTTCCCCAGTGGACACTGCCCACCGTCCAGCAGCCACATTTCTGCCCCTTCTGTGTCCCCCACGGCCTGGAGCAGGGCTGGGCTGGCCTGAGAGCCCACAGACTTGAGGAGCCAGAGGAGCAGATCCCGGGGGTGGGCACCCTCTGTCAAGTGCAAAGTCGGCCAGCTGAGATCGAACCATGAACGCCGATGCCGGAGTTCCATGAAGTGTTGGGTGTCGGTCTCCGGGGCGAGCGCCACGTGTGCGCAGCACAGGGCCTGGCCTCACGCGAAAGAGCCAGGCTTTGCCCTCAGGCCTTCACTCCAACCCCCGGGGACCTCATTTTCAGAGGGAAAATGGCGGCGGGGAGGGGCTGCGGGGTACCAGTGACCAGCGCAGGCTGCCCCAAGGAGGAAGCAAGTTCACCCGGAGAAAGCAAGAACCAGAGTGTGAACTTACCTTTTCCACAGGCCGCGCTCCTCACCACCTGGTCTCCTGCACAGCACAGCACAGCGGCTGGAGGCAAAGAAGCGGTGGCCGCCTGAGGAGCTGCCTGGAGCTGCGCCCTGCTGGGTCCTTAGGGGCGAAACCTCGCGAGATCCCGAGATCACGAGCGGGGTCTCCCAGGGAGCCCAGGAGGGGGCGCTGGGGCCCGCCCCCCCAGCTGCAAGGGGTGGGAACCGGTGGGTGGCTGTGTGGGGGACCCGGTGCTTCCGGTATGAGGGTGGGTGGGTGGATGGGGTGGGCTCGGATGTGCAGGGAGAAACAGGAGGCCCCGACCCCCAGCTTACCTCCCACAGCCACCCCTGGTCTGTGTTTCCCTAGAGCCCTCTCCCTCGGCCCCTTTCCCTCTGAGGTTTGGGCTGCCACTCACCTCCAGGAGTCCCTGAGCGAGGCTTGGCCCCTCTCCCACCCCACCGCAGCCCTCTGTCTAGAAAAGAGCTCCCTGCCCCCAGCTAGGCCACTGTCCCTGCTGTCTGGACGGGGACATTTTTGTAACGCCCTGGGCAGAGGAGAGCCGGCCACATGCAATTACAGTGTCTCTCTCCACAGCTGCTCTCCTCATTTTCCCCTGGGGTTTGGGTTACCAGAGCTCTGTCAGGATCCCCAATTCCCCCCTTTGCTCTGCTCACCTCCCCCAAGCCCTCTTCTCCCCAACAAATCCCTTTGGGCAAAGTGCCAACTGGGCCTGAAAACAGAACCAGGGTCAGGAGGCTCCTGAGGAGGGAGCAGGCCCACAAAGCTGAGGAGAGGTGGGAGGCACCAGCCTCAGCCTGGTGCCCAGCCTCTGGCAGAGCTGCCCCTTAGATTAACCTTAACCTGGGCTGTCCTCTGCGATGGCGCCTCCAGGGGTCTCAGGGGGCTGGCACCCTCCCTGTGACAGGTTTTGGTGCCTGCTTTTCCATAGTCTCTTTAGGAGACAAAAGTCAGGCTGGAGAGGAGAGGGAGAGGAGACACGCAAAGCAGAGGCCCAGGCCCTGTCTTTCAAGCTGGCCTGAGGCATCTCCGTGGGGTCTTTTGAAATCAGCTTCTGACAGGGGGGAAGGGCATGTAATAAGAATAGAGCTACAGTTGTTTCATCATTACTCACCTAACAAACTATGAATAAGAGGCCCTGGGACACTGGAGGATGAACCAGTCTGTACTAATAACATAAGCTGCCAGAAGAGAATTGCATTTGGGGAACAGACCAAGGACAGGGCACGCTTTTACCCTTCTTTTCTCAGGAAGGCTGACCATTCTCCGTTCCCAGGAAGCTGCTGAGCTGTTGCTAAGGTCATAGAAGATTAGCCACCATGTTGTAGGAGTTTGTGCTGCTGAAGGCTGGACTGCAGGCCCTCCCCTCCCCTTTCCATGTTACACTTACAGCTGGCAGCTACAGGTAGCTATGTTCTCCCCAGGGGGTTAGAGCAGCATTTCAAGGGTGAGCAACTACTGACCCCATTATTGACCGCATTGTTGGAATAAATTCTCATGTGTGCTTCTACCCTGTCTCTGCTTATTTTGGCTGAAGTAGTAACAGTCAGCCTCAGACACATTGTGTCCCGTTTCACTTCCTCACTCAGGCCTGGGAAATACTCAGATTCCTCAAACTGTGAGACTTTTGCTGAGAGGGATAGTGGCAGTTGGCACTGTGTCCCTGTCATGCAGGTGGCCCTGCATCTCTTTACCATAGGCTGTGGGAAGGTCATGGGGCTGAGAGTAACAGGCAGGGTGGTAAGGCTACCTTGATCTGTGATCCTACCCTGCCATTCCTCCAGAAGTTCCCCATGCATATGACCTACCAGAGTTTTATGGTTCCAGCTACATGGATGAACGGATGAGTACAAATGAGGCCAGTGCACTCATCCCCAGTGGATCTGGGATTGTCACCTAGAGCAGAGCAGATAGAAAACTACAACAACACCAAAAACCTCAATTATTTCACCTTGGAACTAGAGGTCCAGCCTAACCTCCCACCTCTCTTCTAGATGAATTTGGCATGTATTTGTCCTACGGTGGCTGCTAATGCCATGTTCAGAGCTACACACAGTCTCTCCTTGCAAGGTTTAGGATGAAAATTAATTGGACACACACACACACACACAAACACACACACACATCCGAAGCAAACAATACCATTGTCTACAACTGGCTCTTTGTAACTAATTCTGTCAAGAAACACGGGCTGATATGGAACTGTACAGAGGCAGGCAGACTCCTGCCTTAAGGCCTGAGCAAGGAGGGTCCATTGGGGGGCTTGGAAGGATCCTGTTCCGGGCGTGAGGACAGAATGCACAAATTCTGGGCGAGTAAAGTGCTTGGCCAATATGAGGGCACAAGAGAGACCGGGATACAAGGGGCATGATAAAAATGACAGAGAAGGCAGCGGATGCATCAGTGGAAGGTGATTTTATAGCCACACTCATGCCAGGACACTTTGAACTTTAACGCTGTCAGTTTCTTTCAGGTGAAGACATTGAGACGATAAAGATTAAGCCAGGGGTAAAAGCAGGGTGGGCTAATCCTGAAGAATTTGGGAGCTTACTTGTGTTTCCGTGACACCCCCTGTACATTAGCCTCCTGATTTAGTAACAGGCACCTGCAATGGCTTCTGGATGCCCAGTCCTCTGCAGGATTAGCCTATGTGAAAGGTCTTGGAGAGCACTCAGGGTGGCAGGTGTACATTCCCTAGGGTGTGTATTCTGATTTGGGTGAACCACACCTTTTGAAAATCCTTTTGAGTAGCTATCCAGGAGCCCAGAGGGAAAGGCAGGAACCTTCACCTGTGGGCTGCATCCCTTCTCCCAGATTCAGGCCTCTGAGAGACTGGACTTGAAGAGGGTAGGGCCCTCCCGGGTGTGTAATTGTTGGGGGAGAGGTCCGGTGTGTGGAGAGGAACACTCACCTGAAGGCCAGCTGCTCACTGACAGGAGGGGCTCCCACAGCTCCAGGGCCTTGGACCAGCCTCAAAGCTACTTCTTGGGAAGAGGACTTGGATGCCCCACCAGTCCTGGTCCAGTCCTGCCTGAAATAGGGTGTCCACTGGTTGCTTCCCTGGTTGCTAAGTCTCACAGCTTGGAACAAAAGAACTTAGAATCCTCACAGCTCAGGAACAAATTTGCATGGATATCCCTCCTCACCTGAGAAGCTGGATGAGGAGAGGATGAGAGAGTCAGTCGTGGGTGTCCTCTACAAGTGTCAGTGTCTCAGGAGACAGAGCCCTGAGGGGTCTCACCCAAGTCCAAGGCTCTACTCCCCTCTCTGTCCTCACTCCGAGCCCAGGAGACAGTTCCCAAGGACAGTTTATGGGAGTATTGGACTGACTCCTCTCCCTCTTCTCCATGTTCACCTAAGCCACCCCTCTCTGCCTTCCCCCCTCTTCTCCAGGTCCTGGGCCCACCCTCCCGGGATCCTGCCTCTTCCCTGTCCAGCTGTGGGCTCAGGAGGTATTCTGAGTGAGCTGAACTGCCACCATCTTCAACATTGGTCCCAGCAGCCACTGTGGAATTTTAACCCTACCTCCTGGGACCAACAATGTCTGGGAACCACCCCCACATGCCTGATCGATGCTGTCACTGGGGAGGAGGGCATTCTAGCTAATAGACACCTGATGCAGCCATCTTGCTTACCATGTTTCACTCAAATCAGGCAAAGGTAACAACCTTCCTGAAGCAGGTTTCCCTCTCTCTAATCTTTTGGGCAGGAGGGGACTGAGGGTGTCCAAAGGTTCTCTCTGAGACTTTAGCCTCTTAATAAAAAGCTGAAAATCAATATCCCCCAAAGCAGCTTCACGTTGGCAGAGTCTTGGTCCCTTTAATTCTTACTGATAATCTACATGAGGGTTCAGGCAGGTATCTTGTCAGCTAGATAACCCCTGTCGCATGGTTTCTTAATTTTCCTAACACGTGTGTTCTGTTCTTCCTCGACTACTTGCAAATCTCCCATTCTCACTTCTGAAAAATAATAACCCATTTCTCCCCTTTCTCCTTAGTTCAAAATATGTCATATGCAGTTCATCCGGCCTGGCTCAGTGGTTGAGTGTTGACTTATGAAGACAGGAGGTCACCATTTGATATTCCATCAGGGCACATGCCAGGTTTCATTCTGGACCCCAGTGTGGTGGCCATGGGTGGCAGCTGGTCAAGGATTCTCTCTCATCGTTGATGTTGCTACCTCTCTCTCTCTCTCCTTCCTCTCCAAAATCAATAAAAATGTGTTTTAAAAATTTTAAAAAAAAATGTCTTATACAGCCAATGTTGCCTCAGAGTGTTTGAATTTTTTATGCATTTATCATTTCTATGTGAAGCCTCCTTTCACATGTACTAAACCCTGATGTTCTTCTCTTAATCTTTCTCTGTTAGTTTGGCTATTAGCCCAGCCTAGAAGAACTTAGCCACCACAAAAATATTAATGAGTTCTTTTACCTTCATGTTTTACAAAAAGTCTTCTTACTTTGATGTCTCTCAAAGCCATCTCACTAAGGATTGAGTATAAATTTTAATCTTTTCTAATCAGAAATGCTGGGTCTTTATTGCATTTCCTAACATTTGAAAAAATAGATTCACTCATACACCCAAGGTGCTCCAGACAATAACCAAAGAATGTGTTACATTGAAAGTTAGGTTAAAATAAAAATGTAGCTACTCAAGTGCACTAGATATATTTCAAGGGCTTAATCATCACATGTGCCTGATGGCCATCATTCTGGACAGGAACCCTGACCATCTGCTATAATCTACTGAGCCACACTTGCCAGGAACACTCTCCTACTTCTAGTGGTAAGGGAAAATGCTGAAATCTCTATAACATATGGTAAGTTCCTAAAACCCATGAAAGGGGATCAGATAACAAGGATCTGAAAATGCTTCACTCTTACATCAAATTAACTCTCTCTCTTCTCTTTCTCTCTCTCTCTCTCTCTCTCTCTCTCTCTCTCTCTCTCTCTCTCTCTCTCTCTCTCTCTCTCTCTCTCTCTCTCTCATCTCTGACTTGCATCTTGTCTTCCTCTCCCTGCCTGACAGGGAACAGTGTTCATAATGAGAATCAGAACTTGTGGAATTTGAGGAAAAGTATAAAAATGGGCACGTTCTGGGGAGGAAGGGCATGGGCTAAACATTGCAGTATCTAGGTGTTGGTTTCTCACCATACATAGAGATAGTGTCCCATTACATTGTGGTGAGATTCACCTGTGGGGCTAACGTATGTAAAGCCCTTGCCAGCATGTCCTGTTCTGGACTTACCCACTGTTATTAGCATTGATAGTTATTATTAGCTACCAGATGCAAGATAACGAAGAAAAGTGAAAGTCAGTGCACCCTGGCCAGTGTGGCTAGGCATTGTCCTGTGCATCACAAAGGTCACATGTTTGATTCATGGTCAGGGCACATATCCAGGTGGCAGGTCCGGTCCCCAGGCAACCATTAATATTTCTGGCCCACATGAATGCATGCTTCTCTGTCTGTCTCTCTCTCCATTCATCTCTCTCTAAAGAATCAATTTTAAAACCCACCACATTTAAACAAGCCAAAACAAAAGAAAATTCATTGCTGCATGTTGTCTCTCAACAGGGTGTCCTGCACTTGACACTTTACTTCTTCTGGAGACCACAACTGAGAAATCCAGCAAAATTCTTTATTGGAATCTGAACTTTTCCATCAAAATACACAAAAAGGCACAGTACCAAGGCAATGAGACTTAGAAAGTGCATGTTTAGATAGAGGCATCATCTGTGAACATGGGCATACAGGGGCCCTGGGTAGTTGGTGACTGGTGCTGCACAGGGATTCTGTACATGAAGGCCCTATGGATGGGGGTATCCAGGCCATCAGAAAGCAAGCAGGTAGTGTAAGACACACATAGTCGGTTGCTTACTATTGAATGTATCCCAGATTCCACCAATCTGCATAGGAGTCAGGCAGGTTGGATTTAGGACAGCTCGGGTACATGGATGTTAAAGGGAACACTCTGAATAAAAAGAGCCAAAGCCTGGCCCACTTGGCTCAGGGGTACAGTATCGACCTGTGAACCAGGAGGTCTGTGTTCAGTTCCTCATCCGGGACATGCCTGGGTTGTGGGCTCCAAGCCCAGTAGATGTCTTGTAGCAAGCAGCCAATCAATGATTCTCTCTCACCATTGATGGTTCTAATTATTTCTTCCTCTCACTTCCATTCTGAAAACAATAAAAATAAATATATCTAAAAGTAATTAAATAGCTTAGGATTCTGATACCCAGAATATCCATTTAAGAAAGTCAAGAAAGTGTCCTTTGCCATGGTCAGAATTTTTATGCTGTTCCTTCTTCTCCTTTAATCTTCCTTTCCAGTCCACTTCCCCAGGGGATTCTGTATAATGTGATCTATTCTATGCTGGGAAGTTTCGTATTGTTTGCCTTCTTGTATTTCTCTGCACCAAAATACATTATCAAGTCAAACCTACATTGGTAAAATTCACCTGAGTAAATTTGATGTGTAAATGGCATTATTAAGTGTTTCACCAATCCAGCAGCATACCAGGTGGCAATGAAAAGGGGCTCACTGATCAAAACTCATCAGGGCTTCTTCCACCACAGTCCCCAAATCTGACTTGCTAGACTTTAAAGTCCTTAAACAACTGAGGTTCAAGCTTCTGAATTTTTCAATGAATTTCACATATAGTATTACAATAAAAATAATTTCCAGAAACCATGCTGCAGATTTTTTTGTTTGTTGGTTTGTTTGTTTGTTTGCAGCAAGAGTTCAGAAATCTGGAGAATGGGCTGAAACATAAATAGATACACTAGGCAATAAATATATATTTAGAAGGTATTTGGCCGAGCCAGACGGATACCTACTCTCTACTGGAGTGGTCCCCAAATGTCCGGACCCACGGCTTTTTATTGATACATTTTGCCCTTCAGCAAAGCAAACACACATACCAAAATTAAGGTTTGGTAAACAATAAAGGATTTTCAGGTTAGGGATATTGCCTTCAGCTGTTCAGCCAACAGCAGGTAATAATATGCAGATATTCAACCCTGCTGAATAGCAAAGTCCATCAGACTCATGAGGGACTTCTTGCATTTATTATGCTAACTACTATTGGTCTTTGCCTCCAGCATGTCCCCTTTGCTGTTTGAAAAATAAATTTAGAAGTGTGTATGCCATTCACAGAAATTGGGTCCTTTTAAGACTTTTAGATTCTATGAAAAGGCTTGAGTTCTTTTGTTGCAGAAGACTGGAGAAGAAAACCAAGCAGCATTTTGACTTTGAAATTACACTTTTTAATATATACACCAGTGGGCTTAGAGAAAAGTGAATTCAAATTCTAAGCACAGCTACAAGCAGAACTTTCCTTTTAATTAAAGAGCCAGCCCTATGTGTGCTTAGTTGTTACCCTGCTGGTGGCATTGAAAACAACAGTCCTATCGAATTAAAAAATGCATCTGGCATGGCATGAGTGTATGGGCACATCTAGTCTCTGGCCTAGAAAGTCAGACAGCTAAGTTTATCTTCCTTATTATTCAAGCAGGCTAGAAAGCAAAGTTATTTTTTCAGAATAAGGGGCTGTTTAAAAATAGCAGAGTTTACTTTACAGAATATGGGACTATCTAAACAGCAGAGAATTTTAAAATGTAATTTTACAAAATATGGGTTAGCCTTGTTAATGCCCCACCCCACCTCCATCCCACAAAATTTTAGCCTTGTGGTACAATACCCTCAGGGTGTTATTGTGTTCAGGTGTGATGACCGCTCTTTTACTGCTTCCTGCTGAAAAGGGACAATGACAAAGGGGTTAGTTTCCTGTTTCTTCCTCTCAGAGTGGTTTGTAGGGAATTCTTCTGGTTTGCAGGAATATATGAAGTTTAAAAGCATTTACAAGAGATCAGATAAAGCAAATTAACCAATTTAAAAGACATTGTCCTTGGGTTATGAGTAGAATTAACAGTGGTCCTGTCAATGGAAGGAACCATTTCCCAACCCCCCAACCTCCCATGTAGCCCAGGTCTGGGATAACTCCTGCCTTGTTTTTGAAGCTGGATCAGCTAGTTTCTTGGACCCATCTCTTACAATACCAGATCGGTTAGCATAAAAACAGCACTATTCCTCAAGGAACAGGCACAGCCTCCCTTTCTCCACTGTGAGAAGGTCTGGTCCTCTTGGATTCTGGAGAGTAACAGCTGCAAGTGAGTCAATATGATCCCGTACTGCAACAATACTTTGGGCTATTTCTTCCAAGCTGTCAGCAAGGTCTTTGGATAGGCTCTGATAGTAGGAGAGGGAAGTTGCCAGTCCCCCTATTCCAGTGGTAGCCCCTGTTGAAATGCTGAGTGTTATAAGGAGAGGGATTAGCTGGGGTGCTCTTTTATATTGGATATGTTGTGTTCCGGGGATGGGCAAGGACTGAATATTGGGGGCTATATCTACATTGGGTGAGCAATAGATGAGAGTGCAAGTCCCTGTCCATTTTGTGTGGAGACAGACATACGTGTTTTGTCCACAGAGGAAGAAGGTTCCCTGATTATGGAGACAAGCTGAAAGGTGTAGAGAAAAAAGTTGAGTTCCAGCATATGAGGGTCCCTGTCCTCATTCTGCACTCCAAACCGAGAGGGTGGCTGCCATGGTGCTTCCTATAAGGGGTGACAGGTGATCATTTGAGACTCTGTTGCAGTGAAAATGGATAGAATACTAGTATGAGGTGATATCCAAGGAAAAAGTGAAAGGGACGGAAAAGAACAATTGAAGTCTCAGGCCTGGACTGTTGGATAAGAAGTAAAACTGGTCATAGAAAATGACCATTGGCTTCCGGGGAGTCCTGATAGTTGATCCGTTGGGACCAATAGGTATTTGATAGTTCAAATTTGACTGTAGTGTTGCAAGCAGAGGATGGGAGATTACCCGCTGTTTTATTGCCCCATGACCTCGTAAAGCATAAAGGGGCTGGGGTTAGTCATGGGGTGTGTAGAGCGATAGGGCCTGTGACTGGGAGAGAAGGTGAAGCTAACTCAGCAAGAGACTGAGTTGAGGTCCGAAAGAGAAGTGATGCTTGGTTTGCCTGTGCAGTAGGATAATCACATACTAGGGTGTCAGCTCTTTCAGAAAATATATTCCCCTTTTCTTTTTTAGAAGCCAGAGTGATTTTGGACTGGTTCCAACACTTGATGGGTGTAGTGACAGTACCATATGCTGAAGAAAAGAGAGAAAGGCAGAACCAGCAGTCCTTGGCTAAGGCTGGGTTGGTCTGATTTATGAGGGTAAAGTTAAGCTTTCGGTAGAGATAGTTACGACTTAGAAGTCTCTCGAGGGGCCTCTTTGAGAGTGATTGAAATTAAGAGAGTTCAGTAACAGTAAAATAATTAGCCTTAGCCTCATTGTGTTCCTTTACTGTGTAGGGAGCAGTAATTTTATGGTTCTTCTAGGTCCCAGCAAGAGCAGAAGAGTTCTCGTCCTGGAACTAGCCTTGGGTTCTGAAGGCACTCATAAAAAGACAAAATGAGAATTATTAGAAATATAAAAAAAAGAGCATTCAGAAATACCAGAGCATTTTACCTTTAAGAGAAGATGAGAGAGATTAGTGTAAAGAAGAATCTACAGGGTGTTTCTGAATTTCTTGGAGCAGGTTAATCAACCAGGTCTATTGTATTCTTGAGGGTGATCTGCAGGGGGTGTTTCTGGTCAGAGGTTACCTTCCACACAGGCTGGGCGTCCCTCGGCTGGTGGGCTGCTTTCACCCAGGAGTGGCGAATCCAGGTGCTCAGTCCTGCAACTATGAGAGCTGTGGGGTTAGTGAGTATGACTGGATATGGTCCCTTCCAAATTGCTTAAGGGGCTCTTTGGTTCCAGTCTTTTACCCAGACCTGGTCTCCAGGTTTATAAGGATGTACAGCTGTTCCTGGAGAGTGGGTAGTTGGTCAGTAAGCTATCTGTGGATCTCAAAGACAGTTTTTCCAAGTCTTTGTAGTTGCTTCTGGATTTCTCAGTTTCCTATTTTCCCTAAATCTCCCTTTGGCCAAATTAAGCATGGTTGGGGAAGGGGACCTGCCATATAGAATTTAAAATGGAGAGAAACCTATCCTGGCCCTCAGGGCACAGCATACCCCTAGGAGTACAGAGGCAAGATATCTGTCCAGGATAGGGTTGTCTCTTGGCATAGCTCAGCTATAGCCTGCTTCAGAGTCCGGTTCATGCAATCTACTTTCCCTGAACTCTGAGGCCTATAACCTTTATGTAGATCCATCTAATTCCTAAAGCATTAACTACCTGTTACACTATCTCTGCTACAAAGGCTGGGTCATTATCAGACCCAATGGTCAGAAGCACTCCATACTGCTGAATTATGTCCTTTATCAATGCCTTCGCGACTTCTCTCGCCTTTTCCGCATGAGGGGGATATGCCTCAACCCACCCTGAAAAGGTGCAAACAAAGACTACTAGGTATTTTTCCCTCTGCTAGGCACTAGTTCTGTAAAGTCTACTTCTAAGTCCTCAAAGGGAGTATTCCCACAGCACTGAACTCCTATTGGTCCCACAGATCCCTGTTTGGAGTTGTTCTGCACACAGAGGAGACAATGCTGAGAAACTGAGGCACACAAGGAGGGAAGCCGGGCAATTAGGTAGTATCTGCCTAACAAAGCTTCTAGAGCAGTCTCCCTAAATGAGTAAGTTCATGCTGCTGGAGGACTACCTTATGGGCTAACTGTTCTGAGACATAGTCCCTATGATCTCAGAGTATCCACCAACCTTCTTTTGTTCTTTTGCCCCCTTCTTGCTGGGCTCATTCCTTCTCCTGAGGAGTATACTTTGGAGATTCAGGTAATTTTGGGGCCAACATGATCCATGCTGGTGCTGCTTGTTCTTTGGCAGCCTGCTTTGCTGTGGCGTCAGCAGGCTGGTTTCCATTTGACACTGAGTCTTTCCCTTTCTGGAGACCTTTGCAATGGATGATGGCTATTTCTTTGGGATCCCAAACTGCTTCTAGCCTTTGCAATGGATGATGGCTATTTCTTTGGGCTCCCAAACTGCTTCTAGCAATTCTAAAATCTCATTTTGATTTTTGATTAATTTTTCTCCTGCCGTCAGGAGCCCCCTTCTCCCCTTACCCATGAATATGCAGGGTAATGAAGGCATAGTGTGAATCAGTGTAGATGTTGGCACGCTTATCTTTATTTCAATATGTAGATGACCTCCTACTAGCCAATTGAGGTCTAAGGCTATGGCGAGGGCCCAAAATTCTGCCCTCTGTGCTGACCACCCAACAGGCAGGGCCTGTGCCCCAGTTGTCTCAAAGTACGATACCACTTCATACCCAGCTTGTCTTTTTCCTTCATCTAAAAAGCTTCTGCCATCTGTGAAAAATACCGTCTGGATTCTTTGGGGGCTTATCTGTTAGATATGGCCAGCTAGAATAAAACTCCTTTAGGACTTCCAGGCAATCATGCTCAGGGTCCCCCTCAGCAATGGGTAGAAAGGTAGCAGGATTAAGAGTCCTTACTGCTTGTAGGTGTACCCTTGGAATTTCACATAATAACCCTTGGTATTGAGTAATCCCAACATGAGTTAGCCAGTGCTGCCCCTTAGCTTCCATTAGGGAAATAACAGAAAGAGGTACTTTTACATTTAAGTTTTGTCTTAGGGTAAGTTTATCTGCTTCTTTGACTAATAATGCCATGGCTGCAAGGGCTCTGAGGCATGGGGCCACCCGGATGCAACTGGGACCATCTGCTTGGAGAGACAGGCTACTGGTCTTTGCCAAGGTCCAAACTCCTGTATTAATACTCCAAGGGCTACTCCACTGTTCTCATGTACAAAGATATTAAAGTCCCACATCACTCCTGGTAGCCCTAGTGGTGGGGCCTCAGTGAGTTTTGCCTTTATGGTGATGAAGGCTTTCTTCTGCTCGAGGCCCCATTCTATAGGTGCCTTCTCTTCCCCTTTGAAAGCTTCATAGAGAGGCTTGGCCAGGTCTGAAAACCCTGGGGTCCAGTTTCATCAAAACCCTTCTGCCCCAGGAATTCCCTCATCTGCCTCGAGTGTGAGGGACCGGGATGGAATATACTTCCTGCTTTCTTTCAGTCCCTAGCCTTTGTTTCCCTTGCATGATTTGGAAGCCTAGATACTTGACTTCCTTCTGACAAATCTGTGCCTTATTCTTGGACACTTTATAACCTGTTTCAGTTAAAAGTCTCATGAGGGCTCACGCTCCATCCCAGCACTAAGCTTGTGTGTAGCTGGCTAGTAGGAGGTCATCTACATATTGAAGTAGAACACACCCCAAGTCCTGTCCTGGGAACTTATACAGATCAGATGCAAGTGCTCCACTAAAGAGAGTAGAAGGTTTCTTGAATCCTTGTGGAAGTCTTATCCATGTGAACAGTTCCTTGGCCCTCATAATTGAGTTTTCGCACTGAAAAGCAAAAAGGAGCTGGCTGAAGGGGGCTAACCTGAGGCAGAAAAGGCATCTTTCAGATCTTGGCATGTAAACCATTCTGCCTCTGATGTAATGAGTCCTAGAATTGTGTAGGGGTTTGGAAGTGCCAAATGCAAGGTTATAACAGCCTCATTAACATCCTGCAGGTCCTGGACCAGGTGGTATTCTTTAGTCCCAGGCTTTTTGACAGGCAGAAGGGGAGTATTCCATGGTGACTGGCATCTTTTAAGGAGTCCCCTCTGAATTAGCCGATCTACGTGGAACTGAGTTCCTAGGCCTGGCTCCCTTGGAATTGGATATTGGTGGATTTTGACAGGATGTGTCCCAGGCTTTAAGTCAATTCGTATCAGGGCATGTTTTTTGGCCAGGCCATGGGGATTTGCTTCTGCCCAGACCAGCGGAAATTCTTCCTCTAATTCAGAGTGTAAAGGTGAGGGCTTTGAATGAGGGGTATAAAGTCTCCATTCTTCCTTCCTGGGCACTGCTAAGGACAGGATCTTTGGAGAAGTCTGCTCACCTAGGCAAAGCTGTGCCGCACCATCTGGGGAAGAAGTGATCTCTCTCCCATTTTGGCTAAAAGGTCTCTACCCATCAGAGGTACTGGACAATCTGGCAAGTATAGGAATTCATGAAGCACTTGGTGACAGCCAAATTGGCATCGATGAGGCCGCCATAAAAGTCTACAGGTCTGGTCTCCAATAACTCCAATAATGGTGACTTCCATTCCTGAGAGAGGCACTACCTTCCATATGACTACTGAGTGCTCAGCTCCTGTATCAACCATAAAATCCACAGCCTAGCCCCCAATTTTCGTTCTGACGATGGGCTCATGGGGGCCCACCTGAAAAGAACCGGTCTGTCCTAGTGATAGTCAACTGCCACCAGCCCAAAAAGGTTTGCTTCAGGTGGTTCCGGTTGATAACAACTAGTTGGAAAAGGGGGCCCTGTTTTCTTGCTTTGCCGTTTGGGACATTCATTTTTCCACTGCCCTGTTCCCTTACAATAGGCACACTGGTCCCACCTCAGGTTTGCTCTACCTTTCCCACTTGATCTGTCTTCTTGCTTCCCTTTCTGATCTGTCTGGGAGCCCGACCCTTGAAAAGCTGCTGCTATTACATTGGCCGTTCTTTGTATTTTCTTTTCTTCCTCCTTTCTTCCTGCCCAGCCTCGGTTGAAGAAAACCCTGTTTGCCATCTCTAGCAGTTCAGTAGCACTTCTTTCCTGCAAAGCCTTCCTGCTTCTGTAATTGTCTCTATGTGTTGGGCTGGGCTTGGCCTACAAAAATGGCATTTGTTTGAGTGTCTGGGTCCCCAGGGTTAAAGGGTGTATAGGTCCAGTAAGCCTCACTCAGTCTCTCAGAAAGCTGTTGGACTGTCATCAGGCTTCTGGAAAATCCCAGAAATTTTAGCCATATTGGTGGGCTTCTTGGCTCCGGCTTGACCCCCTGGAGGAAAGCCAGCCGATATCGTTCTATCCTGGTATTTTGGTCTTCTGAGTTCAGGGGCCAATCGAGTTCCTCATCCGGGAGGACCTCCCTTGCCCATCTGTCTGTATCTAATGTCCCTGGTGGGGTCTGGGTGTGGAGCCACTTCCAAGCCTCTGTCATTACTCTCATGTGCTCCTCAGTGTTAAAGAACATGAAAAGGAGCTGCTTGCAGTCTGCCCAGGTGGGCTTTTGCATCTGGAAAATCATTTATAGGAGGTCTACCATGGCCTGAGGTTTTTCAGAATAAGCTGGGGTGTGTGACTTCCAATTCAGAATGTCACTTGTGGTAAAGGGCTGATAATAATAACTGGCCTTCCTTCCTGTAAGGTTCCATCTTTGCCAAGCACTTGGGCACCCCGAATCTCCCTGAGAGGCATCTGACATGCCGGTTATGGTTTGTACCTTTGATCAGCTGAACCCAAGTGCCACCCAACTGGCTCTGGAGAGCCTGGTTGAGGAGAGATGGAAGGGGGCGGTGTTTCCAGACTTTCTGAACCTTCCAGGCTAACAGGGGGAGCACTTGTTGCTTCCTGTGTCTCATATGGAGGTGGTAAAACTGATGGGACTTCCTCGAGGACTGGGACCTGTGGAATAGGAGTCTTAGCTTCCTTCTGAGTGACCTGCTGCTTTTCTCCGTCCTGGTTTTTCTTGTTTCTGTTCATGTCCTCCCTGCCTCTCCTTTCCCTTCTCCTGCACTCTCTGCCTCCCCTTTCCCTGCTCCAGCCTTGCCGGACTCTTTACTTCTGCTACTAAAACCTTACTTGGTCCCTTCATACACATGCAGAACTCGACCCAA
This sequence comes from Ia io, assembly GCA_025583905.1. Lineage (NCBI taxonomy): Eukaryota > Metazoa > Chordata > Mammalia > Chiroptera > Vespertilionidae > Ia > Ia io. The sequence goes on along the minus strand of JAJQQW010000025.1, from coordinate 3,708,547 downwards.
GGCGGCAAGGTTTGAACAAATTCTAACCAGCTGTCTATGTAGGAAAACCGATCTGGTTGTCCAGGGTCTCCTCTGACTACATTCCACACTGCCCTGACAAATCCTTCATCTACAGAGCCTTCTGAGGGCCAGCCAACCTGAAAACTGTCCATTTTACTTCACAGAATTTCCTCAGTTTTTCAGGATTAATTTTAAGACCATAATCCCCACTGAATTCTGTTTTAAATTTTTATCAACATGCAGTTGAGAACAGTGGGTTTACTTGGTCCTGACCCCATGATGATCGGTGGCATGAGACAGACAAGGGAGGGGGTGACCTGTTTTCACAGATTCACTCAGATGAATCTGGCTGTGTCCGTTGGGCACTTTGATTTGTCTTAGCTAAGGTGCACCCATATAACGCCCGGGCCTGGTCACCTTCAAGTTGGGGTGAGTCACCGTCATGCCGTATGACCAATTGCAGAACTGCAGGTTGGGTCCCACTCGGACTCCGTAACTGAAGATGCGGAGCCACACAAAGGAGAGGAGAGGGCAGGCCCTTTCCTTCCACTCTCACACACTTTTACCCATCATTCATTCAGAGTTTAAACAATCCATCCAATTCCTGACTAATTTCCTGAGGAAGCTTTATGACTTCCAGGGAGGTGATCAACCTCCCACTTCCACTCATTGGAGTGGGTCTGACCTTCTTTGGCTTTGTTTAGGGCAGCATGCACCAATGCACAGCCAGTGCCTACTAGCATGGCAAGGCATCTTCACCATCCTCCAATTCTGGACAGTTTTGTCTCTGCCTAGTAAGCATGATACTTGGGGCCACTGCTATCTGTGGATGAAGTAGTCTGGTTCCTCTCTCGGATCGATTGTTGCAGGAATCCACACAGGCTTGGAGTTTTCTGGAAATATATTAGCATATCCTCACCCAAAAGTTAATAAAGGGAACCTTCTATAAACTAGACTCAGGATATTTTCGTATTTGCCAAACCATGTTCCTCTGGCTTATTCTGATACTAACGTAATTTAATGGGTATCTTGTCATTGGTATTACAAGTGAAAAAAAAGTTAAATTAAACATATTTAGGTATTTAAGGCTTGATGTAATTTACTTACAGGAGATTACTCCACTACCCCCCCTTTTGGTTTAAATAATATTAAGATGCTTTTAGAAATCCTGCAGTGCAGCCTTAAAAGCTTTTAATTCAATTCTTTGCACAAAAGGATGACGGATCTTAATTCATTGCATGATAATCAGCTTTTCTATGACCTGAACCACCAGTAAAAAATTAGTTAATAATCCAGAAATAGGTTCCTGCCTAGTACAACTACATCCCACTGAATATTCACTTATTTTAATTGCCAATTTAAATCAGTCTGAATTAAGGCTTATTTTCTAACTTTATTTGTCCTTGGGTGTGGACAGTAAATTACATAAATTGAATTTCTGCTCTCTGTCTTTGAGAATATTGGCATAACCTTTGTTAGGGAAGCAGAATGTAAGTTATTTACTTTACTTTTTGAGGCATAATACATTTATTTTTTTTAAATTATAATTTATTAGATATTTGAAGGAAATCTCCCTTTATTTCCTCCCAGAGTAATTTCTAGGCCACATTTAGGGAGTTTCTTTCTTTCTTTCCTCATTTTTCTTTCTTTTAAACAGCACAAAAAACATTGTTGCTTTTTGGATGCTGGCCAATACTGCCCTGTATACATTTTAAGTGACTTTCTTTTTACTTATGGTGACTCATTAATAATCAGATTTAATGCTTGAATAATAACATTCAGTGTACCCTGTAAATAGCAGTGGGAGAGATTTTAAAATTTCTCCTTTTTACTAAGCTTAAAATATACTTTTAAACACCAATCTTTTTGGCTAGTTCTCATTTGGATACACAGAAGAACTATGGGAGATCTCAGGAACTATTTCAGAGGACTTTCCTAGAATTAATTGCTTAACATTTTGGCTTTTCAAATTTATATGAAATTATATGAGCCCTTGATTATATTATAGAAAGCTAATTCATTAAGTAATTAAAGTAGGCATCTTTATTGAAAAATAAATGTGAGCAAACTTATATACTTGACCTATAAAGTACAGATGCTGTAACATCTGGCAGCCTATTTAAAGAGCAGGCTGTGGATTTTTGTCTTAAAATTCCTCTTCTGAATAATCCGGGTCTGCTTAAGTAATATTCAGCAACTTTGTCTTGCTCTCCCTTAGAGGTTGAAAACTTTTTAAATGTAGTTATTAATTTTTATTTGATAAAGCTTCCCATATGATTTCAAGTATATGAGATCAGCCAATTCAATTTTTAAAAAAAAATCATTTAAGAAGATAGAATGAATTATTGAATCATTCCAGAGCCCTTAACATGTCCCAAAGTCAACTCTCCATTAAAGACTTGAAATTTAACTTGTAAACACTATCAAATACACACACACACACATACACACACACACACACACACACACACACACACACACACACACACACTAGAGGCTCGGTGCATGAAATGCATGCAAGGGGGGTGTGTCCCTCAGCCCAACCTGCACCTTCTCCAATTTGGGACCCTTCCAGGGATGTCCAACTGCCCATTTAGACCCAAACCTACAGGTCTAAACGGGCAGCCAGACAACCCTCTCAAAATCCAGGACTGCTGGCTCCCAACTGCTTTTCTCCCTTCCTTTCAGATTTCCCCTAACCACTTCAGCCTGCCAGCTTGACCACCAACTAACCACCACCCTGCCAGACTGATTGATGCCTAATTGCTCCCCTGCCACCCCAATTGCCCCAAACTGCCCTCCTCCACTGGCCTGGTCACCCCTAACTGTCCTCCCCTGCCAGCCTCATTGCCCTTAACTGTTTTCCCCAGCTGGTCTGATTCCCCCACAACTGCCCACTCCTGCAGGCCTTGGTCGCCCCAAATTGCCCTCTCGTGCAGTCCTGGTCCCCCCCAACTGCCCTCCCCTGCCAGCCACATTGCCCCTAACTGCTTTGCCCTGCTGGTCTGGTTCCCCCCCAACTGCCCTCCCCTGCAGGCCTTGGTCTCCCACAACTTCCCCTCCCTACAGGCTTGATCGACCACAACTGCCCTCCCTTGCAGGCCTGGTCCCATCCAATTGCCCTCCCCTTCTGTCCATCTTGTGGAAGCCACCTTGTGTCCACATCGGGGCAACCATCTTTGACCACATGGGGCAGCCATCTTGTGTGTTGGAGTGACAGTCAATTTGCATATTATTCTTTATTAGGTAGGATAGAGGCCTGGTGTATGGGTGGGGGCTGGCTGGTTTGCACTGAAGGGTGTCCTAGATCAGGGTGGGTGTTTCCTTGGGGCATGGAGCAGCCTGGGCTAGGGGACTGTGGTGGTTTGAAGGCGGGCCACACCTCGGGAGACCCAAGCATAAGCTGGAAGCAGATATCTGGGATTTATTTATCTTCTATAAATGAAACTTTGCAGCCTTGAGTGGAGGCCAGGGCAGGCCAGGGCGGGGGATGCTTGCCTTCCTCCATCGGCGAGGACAACCTAAGCCCGCTGCTTGCTCCAGCTCCGTGGCTGCCACCATCTTATTTTAGTTAATTTGCATGTTCATTCGTGATTGGTTTGGGCATGTGGCTTGTGGGTGTAGCAGAGGTATGGCAATTTGCATGTTTATGTCCCTCAGCCAAGCCTGTACCCTCTCCAATATGGGACCCCTCGGGGGATGTCCAACTGCAGGTTTAGGACCTAAACCCTTTCACAATCTGGGACCGCTGGCTCCTAACCACTTCCCTTCCTGCCTGATTGCCCCCCCCCTAACTGCTCCCTTGCTGGCCTGATTGACACCTAACTGCTCCTCTGCAGGCCTAATTGCCCCCAAATACCCTCCCCTGCTTGCCTGATCACCCCCAAGGCTTTTATTAGTATAGATATATATATGTATATATATTATATACATTTTATAATTATTCTAAAAGATATCAATTAAATTTAAACTGTTTTTTATATTAAAAATTTGGTTCAGACCATAGAATTAACCCTCTTTTTTAATCAGACCATATAAAATATTTTATCTTAGGTTGAAATTTTACCAAACATAGTAGCCATAAAGACTACAATGTATTTTGAAATACTAATTTCTCCAGAGAAAATACAAAAAATACTTTCTCAAAAATAAATTTCTAAACTTTAGGCATTTTGTTATCACAACCATATTATTTATCAATTTGATTTGAACATTGTTTCTAGAAGCCTTACATTTTAGGTGGCAAGTTAAATACATATCATTTCTGAGATTAGTAATACCTTCACATTTTAAGGATATATTTCAAAAATGAAAGACATTTAATTAATAGATTCAGTTCTGTCCTCTAGATTTTTCATGAGAGGCAAACTCAGATTAATGTTTCAGTAATTTTTCATTTAAAAATAGCTAGATATTGAATAAGTTTTATTATTTAATTCAGTAAACTCTAAAGTTTTAAGTTGCCAAAGACTTTGGAAAACTGTGTTTCTGACTTGCGAAAGGAGGGGAAAGCAGGGAAGCAAGCGTCCAGGTCGCTCCACTTGAAGGTAAAACCGCCACATTTTTCCTCAGAGATAACATCTAAGGGTTGCTGCTGAGGGAAATGAGACCAGCCCCCTCCTCTATCAGAAAGAGCAGCCAGTCTTTCCCCAGGGTGACTGGATCCCCACTATCTAGAATTATCACTGAAAAGATCCATCACTGTTAGGTCGAGGCAGCGGGTGGAGTCCAGAGCCTATGCAAGCACCTGCAAGGTAGATGGTGACAAAGATAACGGGCACCTTCCTAGACCCTTGCCCAAGGCAGGAATTCCACACCTCTCATGCCCTCCACCCTCCCCTCACTAAACAGCTCTATAAAAGAAGTACCTATGCCCACTTTCTGGTGCGAACTTCCTTGGTCCACCTTCGGAACAGCGAGTTTCGCCCAAGAGCGCAAGATTAAAACCTCCTCCCATTTTCATTGCCTGGATTCTGTGTCTTGTTTCCTGCGTCGCAAACCTCTCATCTGGAGCCGAAACCTGGGAGGGAATTGGGTGTGTATGATATTTGGGTTACCCCCCTCTTCTCCCCAGAACCCTCAGGCTTCTCTCCAGCTCGGCAGCATCATCGGGTGAGTCCCAGTCCCTATTGATTCCTAGCGGTCATCCTTCTGGTGTCCCTGCCTTAAATAGTGGCCCGTGTCAGAGATTGCCTTCTGGGCATAGCCTTCCGGACCTTTCCAGGAAAGGTTCTGACCCTGGGGTGGTAGTGAAGACGTTCCTGCCCCCCCTTGGTTTACCCGGCCTCTTGGCCTCACTCCGGACCCCAGGGGGTGTGGGAGACATCCCCTGCCGTCCCTCGGGTCCCCATCCATAGCCTTTACTCAACGATTGGGATGTCAATCCTTGGGCCTCTGCTACTGACCCTAGGTTTCAAAATGGGCAATCAGCAATCCAAATCTGATCCTACGACACCCCTAGGGTGTGTCCTCACCAATCTGGCTAAGCTGGGCCTGTCCCAGGATCTGTGTCCTAAACGCCTCATTTATTTCTGTACCTTGGCATGGCCTCAGTATGAATTGGACAACAGGTCAAAATGGCCTGAACATGAGACTTTCGATTTTACCATTCTGACCACCCTCAGTAATTTCTGCCAATGAGCTGGGTAGTGGCTGGAGGTTCCATATGTCCAGGCCTTTAGCAATCTGCGCTCCCGTCCCTCCCTCTGCTACTCCTGTTCCACCACCCAAGTCCTCCTAGCTCGAGAGAAACTCCCTCTGCCTACTGACACCCCTCCACTTTTAGCCTTATCTGAACCCCCTGAGAATCTTTCTTCACCTCCGACTCACCCGCCTCCCTATGACAGGGCTCCTTCTGCCCTGCCTCCTTCTGCCCTGCCATCTGTTCCCTCCCTTCCCCCATCCTCACTCCCGACCTCCCTCCGCTGCCCCCTCCCCCAGAGCCTTCTCCCTTACCTGCTGACCTTCCCCTTCCCCCACCCCCGCTGGCTTCCCCAGTCAGCAGGCACACCCGATCCCTGGCTCCTCCTCTCCTCTGCCCACTCTGGGAAGTTGCAGGGACTGAGGGAGTGGTCAGGGTCCATGTTCCCTTCTCTCTGTCAGATCTCTTCCAGATTGAGAAGCGGCTGGGGTCCTTTTCAACAAACCCCACCGCGTTCGTCAAGGAATTCCGATACCTTTCTCAGGCATATGACCTCACCTGGCATGGCATCCATGTCATTCTTTCTTCTACCTTAACATCAGATGAAAGGGAAAGAGTCTTAGGAGCGGCAACGGACCATGCAGATCAGATCCACCATACAGATGCCTCTATGCCAGTGGGGGCCCAGGCCCTTCCTCATTAGGAACCAGGCTGGGAATACCAACTAGATACCCCCGAAGGGTGAGTCGGGCGCTGACGTCTCGACCAGATGCTCCAATGTCGAATAGCCGGCCTATAAGGCGTCTCCCACAAGGTAGTTAATTTTGACAAGCTGAGCGAATTTACACAGAGACCAGATGAGAACCCCACAGTCTCCCATAACAGGCTGACTGTGGCTCTGACCTTATATACTCATCTGGACCCTGGGTCCCCAGCTGGAGCAACAGTTCTAGCCACTCACTTCATTTCACAATCAGCCCCAGATATTGGAAAAAAAGTTTAAAAAGGCAGAGGATGGCCCTCAGTCCCCTGTCCGGGATCTGGTGAATATGGCATTTAAAGTTTTCAATGCACGTGAGGAGCAGGCAGAATCAGATCGGGAGGCCCACCTTCGACAAAAGGTGAACCTGCAAACTCAAGCCTTGGTAGATGCCCTAAGGCCGGCAGCCACGCATGGTCCAAGGGGGACTATGCGTGGTGGGGTTGGAACGAAAGGACGAGCGCAACCTGGAGAATGCTTCAAGTGTGGAAACGAAGGCCACTGAGCTAAACAATGCCCTAAACCCCGGGCTCCAACCAAGCCCTACCCAGTGTGCGGTCAAAGCGGCCATATGAAAAGTGACTGCCCCTGGAAAAGTGACGGGCCCTCTACATCTCAAAGTAGAGGGGCCGTCCTTCCAGGTCATGACCTGCCGCTGGCCATGCTGGGACTGGCTGAAGACTGAAGATGCTGGGACTCAAAGACCCCTATCACCCTTGCTGAGCTCCGGTTAAAGCTCCAGGTAGCGGGTAAGCAGATCTCCTTCTTGATAGATACAGGGCTACCTTTTCTGTTTTGCCCTCTTTTCTGGGTCACTGTTCCCTTCCACGATCTCGGTCATGGGTATTGAAAGAAAATTCACCTGCCCGCTAGCCACCGGGCCCCTTCCCTCTCTCCTCGACAATAGCCCTATAACCCACTCGTTCCTAGTCATGCCTTCATGCCCGGTGCCCCTTTTAGGATGAGATATCTTCACCAAAGTAGGGGCCACTCTGCAGCTCACTCGGAGTCCTTCAGCCTCCCTGCTTCTTCTGCTCCTGGCTCCCTCCCTTCACAGGAACACTGATCCCCCACTGCCTGTGTCCCTTGTCAACCCAAAAGTATGGGACACCTATACCCTGTTGGTTACTAGACATCATACCCCAGTCAGGATCAGACTTAAGGACCCCACCTTGTTTCCCTCCCATCCCCAGTTTCCTATATCCCAATCTCATTGCCGAGGCCTCAAACCTCTCATTTCTTGGCTTCTGGGGCAGGGCCTACACATACCTATTGACTCTCCCTGCAACACCCCCATCCTCCCCATTAGGAAGGCAGACGGGACTTACCAGTTGTTGCAGGACCTCCGACTCATCAATGAAGCGGTGGTCCCCATCCACCCGGTGGCCCCCAATCCTTACACTCTCCTTTCCCACATCCCATCTGTACCACCCACTTTTCCATACTTGACCTCAAGGACGCCTTTTTTACCATCCCTCTGGATCGAGACTCTTACCATCTTCTTGCCTTTACTTGGGAAGACCCAGATGAGCAGATATCCCACCAACTCACCTGGACGGCTCTGCCTCAGGGGTTCAGAGGCAGCCGTCATCTGTTTGGTCAGTCCTTAGCCAGAGACCTCCAACAATGCTCATTAGAACCCAGCACTCTTCTCCAGTATGTAGATGATATCCTTCTCTGCAGCTCCTCTTTAGACATTTCTCGGAGGCAGACAGCTGGCCTCCTCATATTTCTAGGGGACAAAGGATACCATGTGTCTCCTGCCAAGGTGCAACTGTTGGCCCCCACTGTCACTTACTTGGGGATCTGTCTGACACCCAATTCCCGAGGACTGACAGTTGACTGAGCACAGGCAATATGAGACCTACTTCCTCCCACTACTGCGGAACAGATATTGCCTTTCTAGGGCTGGTAGGATACTTCCACCATTGGTTCACACATTTTGCTCTCCTAGCTAAGCTTCTATACCAGGCCGCTAAAGAAACACCAATAGTCCTCCTCTCCTCAACCTCCCTCATTCGCCAGGCTTTTTCTAAGCTCCGAGATGCCCTTCTGGGCTATCCCCCTATTTTACTCCCAGACATTCCCTAAGCCTTTCCAACTATTTACTGATGAGAAACAGGGAATAGCTATGGGGGTTCTCACCCAGCCCCTAGGGGCAGCCTTCACCCCCGTAGCCTAACTGTCCAGACAGCTTGATCCCACGTTTCGGGGATGTCAGCCCTGCCTCTGGGTTCTGGCTGCAGCCACTGCTGTCACCAAGGAGTCCCAGAACATCTGCCTCCAGCAACCCTTACAGGTTTTCTCCACCCATAGGCTACAGGATCTTCTGTCACACTGATCTTTATCTCTCCTGGCCCCCTCTCACATGCAGGAACTCAATTTCCTATTCCTCGAGCATCCTGATATCAACCTAACTCAGTCCCCAACCCTGAATCCCGCCACTCTCCTTCCTGCTGCCTACACTCAACCTTTGGCAAGGCATTCCTGCGTCGATGTTGTCGAGGGCCTCACTCAACCTCTGGCGGGACTCTAAGATCTTCCTCTCTCTAATCCTGACTTAACTCTGTTTGTGGATGGAAGCTCCTGCCTAGACCCGCAGGGACGTCGGAAAGCCTCCTATGCAGTGGTAACACTCGAGTGGATCCTGGAGGGAGCCTGGTTCGCAGAGGGTACCACCTCTCAAAAGGCTGAGCACATTGCACTGACCAGGACTCTGCATCTGGCCAAAGGGAGGAGGGTAAACATATATACAGACTCCAAATATTCCTTTCTGATATCCCTTTGCCACGCGGTTATTTGGAGGGAGAGGGGCTTTCTCTCTACTAAAGGCTCATCTATTATCAACGCTAGACTCATAACCCGTTTAATTGATGCCTTACAGCTTCCCTCCCAGGTAGCCATCGTGCACTGCTGAGGCCATCAGACAGACTCCTTGATGGTTACAAGGGGAAATCCCCGTGCAGACGCGGTGGCCAGAGGCTTAACTCAGGGTGAAGTGTCCCCAGCCCCGGTCCTGTTCCTTTCCCTTCCCTCCATTACCCCTCAGTATACAGAAGAAGAAAAAAATAAATTCCTACAACGGGGAGGCTCTTCTGGTCCTGAGGGATGGATCTTCATAAATAACAAGATCGCCCTTCCCAAGGCTCAGGTAGGGGCCATTGCCCAACAGGTCCAGCAGTCATTGCACATTGGACAGCTGGCACTTTGGAGGTTCCTCGAACCCCTCTTCTCCTTGCCCATAATGTGAGAGGCAGTCACGAGTTCCTGCTACTCCTGCTCCACGTATGCAGCTTTCTCATCCCATGGAGGAATGCGTCCCAACTTTCCTACCCATCAAATAAGGGGACACCTCCCAGGGTAGGACTGGCAGGTAGACTTCACCCATATTCTTCCCCTCAAGAAGACCAAATATCTGCTTACCATGGTAGACACCCTGACAGGGTGGGTAGAGGCCTCTCCTACCCACAAGGAAACTGCTGAGGTTGTGGCTAAGACCCTAATAACACACATAATACCAAGGTTCAGCCACCCCACCTCCATACAATCAGACAACAGCCTGGCTTTCATATCAAGGTTCGTTCAGCAGGTTAGCGCCTCATTTGGCATCTCCTGGAAACTGCACATACCCTACCGCCCACAATCATCGGGTAAGGTCGAGAGGGCCAATGGCCTCCTTAAAGACCATTTAACAAAACTCTCTCTAGAAATTCGCATCTTCTGGCCGGATCTCCTGCCCATGGCCCTGACCAGAATCCGGGCTACACCAAGGAGCCCCACCTTCTTAAGCCCTTTTGAACTCCTATATGGGAGACCCCTTCTTGCTCAACCATCATCTTCCTACTGACCCTCCTGTCCTGGCTCTTATCATCCATACCTGTCTCCACTCAGGCAGCTGTTCCAGGAACATGCTGACAGATTTCTACCCAGGCCAGAACCAGCTGACCAAGGCTCGCGAGGAACACCCTTCCAGCCCGGGGACTCAGTTCTCCTTAAGAATCTACATCCCAAGGCCTTGGAACCCAGGTGGATGGGACTTCACACAGTAATCCTCACAACCCCCACTGTGGCCAAACTATTGGGAGATCCATCGTGGCACCACCTCTCCAGACTCAAGAGGACCCAGGAGCACCATGACTTCTATAAATGTGAGGTGTTGGTGTCCACTAAGGTTCGCCTTAGCCGCCTCCCCCTCCTCCTACTCCTCCCAGCCCTGGGCAACCTACACCTACCGCCTCCTGCATAAGTGTGGAGGTTCAAGGTCCGTGAAACCTACAACCAGGATAGCACACAAGTTACCCGGCAGGTAGGATCTCAGGACTGCCCTCTGGTCGGATGCCAGGCAGAGATCCTGATTATTGTCGAACTCTGGTCAGTGTCCAATGGTGGCCGATCATAGGCCTGCTTTGCTTACGACCAGCGGAACCCAGACAGGTGTAATCAAGACGGCAACACCTACGGGGGTTGCCGCTGGTCAGGCTGTGTCATCCATGATGCCTACAATGAGGTCAGGTCTGGTCGCTTTTTATGGAAGGACGGGAACTTCAATATCAGGGTCCGGGACCCCTGGGACCAGCGATGGGTTGCGGGCATTATGGGAAAACTATATGGGGGTGGTTGGAGCTCAACCCCTTCAGGGACCATCTACATCTCCCGGGAATATGTCATGGCCCAGGAGGCCCAAATTCAGGTCTCCAAAAGCATCCTACAGGCTGAACATTCCCTTAAAGGATAGCTGCCTGATTCCCCCCGGGTAAAAGTCCTGTCTTCTTGGCTCCAACTTATCCAACACACTCTACTATTCCTTAACAAGAGCCGTGCCCTGCCCAAAGTCTCGCAATGCTTCTTATGTGTCTCTCTCCAAAGAACTTGGCTGGCTGCCGTCCCACTCATGACTCCTCCAGGAACCCAAGGACACGGTGAATGTCAATCCCCCCTGGCTGGCATTCCCCTCTGGGAACCCGAAACTCCAGAACCCACCTTGCCCCAGCAGATATACTACCATACCAGCAACCCGGTAACTGTGGGATGGGTCACTTGGAACTGTACCCAAAACCACACTACAGCCAGTCCCACCAAGGCCAGCCTGGGTATCTTCTTTTGGTGCAATGGCACCTTCAGCAACTGCATAAACTCCTCTGACCCCAGGCCTTGCTTCTTGGTCACAGTAGTTCCCCAACTAACCTTGTATGGAGAGTCGGAGCTTGCCTGGTTGCCCCCTTCATCACACTCCCGGGCCCGCCAGGCCACCTTCCTCTCTGTCAGGTTGTGGGTAAGTATCACTGCCTCGATTGGCCTAGCTGGGGGGCCCCCAGGAACAGCATAATCTCTGCTCAGGATTTCAATGACAGACTCCAGATAGCCCTGGAGTCTACTACTACCTCCTTAGCCTCCCTACAATGGAAAGTAACATCGGTAGCCCAAATAACCCTGCAGAACCGAAGGGCCCTAGACCTTCTTACTGCGGAAAGAGGAGGAACCTGCATGTTCCTTCAAGAAGAATGCTGCTACTACATCAATGAGTCCGGAATGGTGGAACAGAACGTGCAGACCCTGACTAAGCTGAGTGAAGAATTACGAGAGAGACACTCTCGGATCAACTCTCTTTTTGGCTAGCTCCAAAGCCCTTTAGCTACCTGGATCCTACCCCTGATAGGGCCCCTAATTCTCATCTGTGTCTTTTTTTCCCTAGCTCCCTGTCTCCTCAAATTCATCCGATCCCGGATCGCAGAAATGTCTCGGGTGACTGTAAACCAGCTGCTGCTGCATCCCTACACTTGGCTGCCCCTCAACCCACCTCTGCCTGACCCTGGCCTTTAACATCCCCCACCCTCTTTGCCCCTGGTCAGCAGGAAGTAGCCAGGACGATTTAAGCACCCCCTATCACCAAAAGGCCACAATGTTAGGTCCAAGCAGAGGGTGGGGGGGGTGAGAGGGGGAGGAGCCCAGAGCCTATGCAAGCATCTGCAAGGTAGATGGGGACAAAGATAACTGGCACCTTCCCATACCCTTTCCCAAGTCATGAATTCCACACCTCTCAATCCCTCCAGCCTCCCTTCACAAAACAGCTGAATAAAAGAAGTACATATGCCCCCTTTTTGGCACGAACTCCCCTGGCCCATTCTTGGACCAGTGAGTTTCGCCCAGGAGCTCAATATTAAAACCTCATCCCTTTTCATTGCCTGGACTCTGTGTCTTGTTTCTTGTGTTGCAAACCTCTCAACCACAAATCCTACCTTTTAGTTTCACCTATTTATCCATATTTCAACAGTTTTGAGACTTTAAAGCCAATTACTATTATTCAAGGCATTTTCTTTGGCAAATTCTGTAACAGAGAAAACTTACTGACTCTCAGTGGCTTTAATGTTAACAATGGAATATGGTCCATTATTATTCAAAAACTACCCTTTATTATGGAATAGCTAATTTTGTTTCCTAAACCCAGCATGAATATTTTCTTTAGGTCATTTTTGTTATTTTTTTATTTTTATTTTTTGAAAAACACTCATGGGTTTATTCTATATCATCCATAAAGAAATTGAGCTCAGCCCAAGACCCATCTAAGATCAGATGGAGCACAGTTTTGTATTAAGTCAGCCTTTTCTCTTCATGAGTACATAAATCCCAGACATATCCTCAAATTCTGCTAAATGTTAAATGATGGACCAGGAAATAAAAACATGGCGAAAATGAGACATTTTAAATAGCACTCTCGAGAGTGGGCATCCATTTTAAAGGTTCACTAAAAAAAATAATTATTGATAAATGGGCCACGTGTGTCCCCACCCCCACATCCTGTTTGCTCTGGGGAAATTCATTAAATGGCCGTTCGCCTAGGTTTCTTTTCTTATTAAATTAAATAAAGGCATGCCTAATTAACTGACAATAAACACATTAAACAAAACATAAAGGACAAATCAACAAACATATAGACAAGACTTAATAAATCAAAGTTCTTTTCCCTGATCTATTCTCTCCATAGCATTGACTACCCTTTAAAGATATTTTAGCTAAACTCTGCCTGTCCCAAGGTGTGCTATGGTAATTTTTAAACAAAGCATTGAAGAGTCCCCCTCTGAGAACAGTAATTGCTCTATCCTCTCTAGCTGCTGAGCCTTTCCACACCATATGTGGAGGATCTGGTGGCAGTGCTTTTTTAATTATTACAGACTTTTGATCCCAATACAAATTAGGCACAATGCAATTTGAACAAGACCCACATAGTTAAATATGACAAAAGCACTGCTTTTTCTTGAGCCAACTTAAGAGAGTACATTTTGACATTTGAATTTCTTTATTCTTGAGCATGGAAGCTAAAGATTTACAATGGTATTTTTGCATTTTGACAAATCCATACCCATTATGACCTGGCTTGAAACAAAAGACACACTCACCCATTTTGAATCACGCATTCCAATGCTTGCTGCTAGCTTAATGCTGAGTGAATCTCCCTACCTTTTCCCCCCGGTGATCCCAACTTTTTTCCCTTGGATTTCCTTTCTTTGCTCTGGCAAATCTTCTTCTCCAGTCCCTGTCTCAGCAACATAAATTCCTCAGTTTTTTTTGCAGCAAGGGTTCAGGAATCAGGAGAAGGGGCTGCAACATAAATCCAAAAAGCAAAAATAAAACAAACAAAAAACACAAAAAAGAAAACAAGAGCTAAAACCGGTTTGGCTCAGTGGATAGAGCGTCGGTCTGCGGATTCAAGGGTCCCAGGTTCGATTCTCGTAAAGTGCATGTACCTTGGTTGCGGGCACATCCCCAGTAGGTGGTGTGCAAGAGGCAGCTGATCGATGTTTCTCTCTCATCGATGTTTCTAACTCTCTATCCCGCTCTCTTCCTCTCTGTAAAAAATCAATAAAATATATTTTTAAAAAATAAGAAAACAAGAAATATCAGCAAATAAACTATTTACCCAATACAACTTAAGAATCAGAAAGAGAACAACAAGAAGAGCCCAGAGTAAGTAAAAGGAAGGAAATAATAAAGATTAGAGCAGAAATAAATAACATAGAGACTGAAAAAAATACAAAAAATCAATGACACCAAGAGCTAATTATTTGAAAGGATAAACAAAATCGATAAACAATTAGCAAGACTAATCAAGAAACAAAGAGACAGGCCCCACATAAATGAAATCAGAAAGGAAAGTGGAGGAGTAACCACTGGCACCACATAAATACAAAGGGTTGTAAGAAAATGCCATGAAGAACTATATGCCAACAAGCTGGGCAACGTGGATATATATAATGCCCAGGGCACATGCCTTTGTTTCCTTTATCAGGGGACAGATGAGGAAGCAGGGGAGGCGGGGGCGGGGGGGGGGGAGGGAGGGGGAGACGGAAGGGGAAAGGCTCTGGGATGGCACTCAGCAAGCGAATTCTGCCCTGGAGAGCTGTGATTGGACAAGAGGAGGTGCAAAGGACGAAGGGATGCCCAGGAAGCCTCAGAGGCCAGGATAGTAGGTGGGCTTCCTCAGTAATATCCAGCTCCGGCTCCAGGGGCCAGGCTCATACACCCTGGCTGTGAGTGAGGAGCGGGTCTCTGCAGGGTGACGCCCACTGTCCTGTCCGTGATTGGAGAAGACTTTTCAGGAGCCCACACAGAGACTGCAGGTTGCGCCTGGACAGGCGCCTTCTGTACCACATGCTCACCTCACCAGCGCCTGCACATGAGCTCAGTGTGAGCCCACTCAGCACAGCCAGGGCCCGAATGCATGCACAGTGAGCAAGTGCCCGCCTCGACTCAGCAGGCTCTGCACCCGCCTGCTCCTTCCCTGCACTAGTCTCAGGGCCAGGGAGCACCCGGAGGAAGGCTGTGTTGGGAGACAGACAGGTTCCTGGGGGCTGCGCGGCTTCCTCTGAGTTCCGCTATGGGGCCTTCAGCTGAAGGGCGGCTGGGGCCACGAAGTGCACCCTAGGGCCTTTGCACCAGGTAGGGCAGGGCAAGCAGGATGGCCCAGGAGGCTTTTAGCTTCACCACGGAGCAGGAAGGTGGTGATAACCAGGACAAAAAGGCAGAGGAGATTCGGAGGGCAGCCTTGGGGCAGAATCAGGAGAACAACATGCAAGTGCTGGAGGCTGTGACCCTGGAGCTGAGGTTGGAGGCAGGTGAGGAGGTTTGGCTAGATGTTGAGTGGGGGAGGGAGGAGGAATGTGTGGCTGCAGAGCATTTTGTGCAGGGAGAGGAGGGTGAGGTGCAGCAGGGAACCTAGAGTGAAGATCAAGGGGAAAACAAGGGGGAGGAGTTGCAGGCACAGGTGCAGCTAGTCCTGTGGCAGGAGGGCCTTCTGCATGTGGTGCCAGGGTAGGGCATGTGGGAAGGGGAGGAGGTTTTCGTAGATCTGCAGTTGGGGAGGCAGGAGGAGGTGGTGAGTGAAGAGCTGAGGCTGGGGGAACAGTTGCCTGGGGTCCTAGAAAGGTCCTATGGCCAGGATCAGGGGTGGATGGAGGAGCCATTAATTTCAGGGGAGAAGTTTGTCCAGCAGGGTGAGGGGGAGGGCGCCATTGAGGCAATGGAGCTGGTGGGAGAGGTGGAACCACTGTCAGAGGCAGAGGCAAAGCCACAAGATGAGAAGCCAGTGCAGCAGGAGCAGGCCCAGTCAGGGCCCTGGGGAAAGTGCACCTGGTCCCCGCTGGAGGTGCTCCAGGCCCTTCCGTTGGAGATGGAGCCCGTGAAAGAGCAAGCCAGAAGGGACTTCTCTTGGCTCAGGCACAGGACTCAGCAGAGACTCAAGCCTTATTTTGAACAGAGAAGCCTCAATATCCAGCGCATCCCTGGGTTCTGGGCCACAGCTGTATCCTTTTTTTTTTTTTTTTCTAAAATATATTTTATTCATTTAGTTAAAATTTCTTTATTGATTAAGGAATTATATATAGCTCCTTATCCCACCATTACCTGCAAATCCTCCCCACTCATACCTGCACCCCCTATCCCTCGGTGTCTGTGTCCATTGTTTAGGCTTATATGCATGCATACAAGTCCTTTGGTTGATCTTTCACACTTATATCTACTCTCCCCTACCTTCCCCCTAAGGTTTGATGGTCTGATCAATGTTTCCCTGTCTCTGGATCTGTTTTTGTTCATCAGTTTATGTTGTTCATTATATTCCATAAATGAGTGAGATCATGTGATTTTTAACTTTCTCTGATTGCCTTATTTCTCTTAGCATAATGCTCTCCCGTTCCATCCATGCTATTGCAAATGATAAGAACTCATTTTTCACTGCTCCATAGTATTGCATTGTGTAGTTGTACCACAGTTTTTTAATCCACTCATATGTTGATGGGCAGTTTGGCTGTTTCCAAATCTTAGCTATGGTGAACTGTGCTGCTATGAGCATAGGGGTGCATGCATCCTTTCCAACTGGTGTTTCTATTTTCATGGGATATATTCCTAGAAATGGGATCACTGGGTCAAATGGGAGTTCCACTTTATTTTTTAAGGATATTGCATACTGTTTTTTCTCCACAGTGGCTGCACCAGTCTACATTCCCACCAGCAGGGCACGAGGCTTCCTTTTTCTCTGCATCCTCACCAGTACTTGTCCTTTGTTGATGGTAGTCATTCTCACAGGTGTAAGATGATACCATATTGTTGTTTTGATTTGCATCTCTCAGATGATTGGTGACATTGACCATGTTTTCATATGTCTCTAGGCTTTTCTTCTGTCTTCTTTTGAAAAAGTGTCTATTTAGGTCCATTTCCCATTTTTTGATTGGGTTGTTTATCTTCCTTTTGTTAAGTTGTATGAGTTCCTTGTAAATGTTGGAGATTAAACGCTTATCAGTGATAATATTGGCAAATATGTTCTCGAGTGCAGTGGTCTTTCTTGTTGTTTTGTTGATAGTTTCTTTTCTTGTGCCAAAGCTTTTTATTTTGATGTAGCCCCATTTGTTTATTTTCTCTTTAGTTTCCATTGCCCCAGGAGATGGATCGTTGAAGTTATTGCTTTGGCATATGTCTGCCTGTGGATTCCTCTAATATTTTTCTGTTTTCCCGTCTTACAGTTAAGTCCTGTATCCATTTTGAATTTATTTTTGTGTATGGTGTCAGTTGGTGGTCTAGTGTCATTTTTTTGCATGTATGTGTCCAATTATCCCAATACCGTTTATTGAAGAGACTGCCTTGACTGTATTGTATGTCCATGCCTACTTTGTGGAATATTAATTGATCATAGTGGTTTCGGACAATTTCTTGGTTCTGTATTCGATTCCATTGGTCTATATGTCTGATCTTGTGCCATACCAGGCTGTTTTGAGAACAGTGGCTTTGTCATACAGCTTGATGTCTGGTGTTGAGATCCCACCTACTTTGTTCTTCTTCTGTATCCTTGAGGGTAAAGGCACGGGACCCCAAGGCACATGGGACAGTGCAGGAGAAAGGTGTAAGTGGGGATGGTTTGGATAGAAAAGAGACACATTGGAGACAAGCTCAGGTAATGAGCCCCAGTCTGGTTCAGGATCATGGTGACAACCTTTCTCTTTTATGGGCACCACAAAACTGATACCTGTGGGTCCAGGATCAGAGCTCCAATATAAATGAAAGCATAGACCGGGTGCTTTTGCTCACAGATGGGGCTATGTTGCACGGGTACTTCTGGGACTAACTAATGTTTCCCTTGAGGCCTTCTGTATGTCCAGCTCCTCAGTCAGAAGCAGCAATGAGTGATGTGTAGCCTGTCAAGCCCTCAGCTTGCAACAATCTGTTGGGCATCAGGTCTGTCAGGAAACAGTGGCACTGTTGGCCAGGAGAGGCCAGGCCAAGCTGCACTTTCTAGCTGGTCCATGTCCATCTGCAGGGTGCAGGCTCCTTGACCCAAAGCAGTTTTTCAAACACCCGGAGATGTCGGCCTTGATCAGATTCCAAGATGAAAACATGGTCGGCCACATTATTGATTTGAAGGTCAGGCCATCCACTCCTAGGAGTGGTGGGATGGCAGGAGAGTAAATGACCTTGTCCCTGAAAACAGTTAAAGGCGAGTACCCTGGGCTGCAACTTCACTCTCTGGATCCACTTTCCTTCTGCAGGTGAGGGAAGTCAGGCATCCTGAATATCGCTGCATATTAGCCTGTACTTCCACAGCAACCCCTACTTCCGTAACCATGTGATTGTGAAGGAGTATCTCATCACCGTCACAGGTAAGAGGAGGCTCCCTGCATGGGCCATAGCTGGTGGTGGGCAGAAGTTGAAAGGTGATGCCGCGTGTCACATACCCCTCTCCTGCAGGATACAGGGCGTCCCGTGCCACTCCCATTCAATGGTACCAGCATTGTGAACGGGAAGTCTACAGCCACAGGTATTGTCACAGCAGCCTCTCCCTCTTCAACTGGTTCTCTGACCACAGCTTGTCAGGGTCTGGCAGTATTGCTGAGGTGGGACATCACTGGCTATGCCAGCACACAGCTTTGTGTGTGACCCTTCTGCTTGGGTTTGTAATCGGGTCCCTGCCCTCTCCTGACCCAGCCCTGTTTGCCCTACCAGATCATCATCAAGGACCTGTGGCTCAACCCCCTGGAGTACTATGAGAGGACGATGGCTTCAGGTGAGGGGATGGGACTGGGGAGGAGGGGCCGCCTGGGGTCTCTGCCAGGTAGCTGGGCCACTATTTTTCTCTCACAGGGACACCTGGAGGCTGGGCGGGATACATACTGTGACACCGGGTCCTCAGGGCATGGGTGTGAGACAGGACTACCTGCACAACAACCACAGTGCAATTCCTGTTCAGGCAGGGGAGGCTTAGGCAGGAGGAAGGGGTGAGCATGCCCACTGTCACTCAGAATCAAAGCAGATTCCTTGAGCCACTCCTCTGAACTCTCCCTCCAGGCTTCCCACCCCACCCTCAGGCCTTGCCACCTGCCCCTCAACAGGGGCTGGCATGGCATGTTCTTCCTACACCCCTTTCCACAGATGTCTGTGAATCTTCCTCATGCAAATGCCTAGGCCCATGGTTGTCAAACTCATTATTCAATAGAGCCAAATATCAACAGTACAACAATTGAAATTTCTTTTGATAGCCACATTTTTAAAACTTAAACTTCTTCTAGGGCCACTTCTTTAAAACAGACTCGCCCAGGTTGTGGTATTTTGTGGAAGAGCCACACTCAAGGGGCCAAAGAGACGCATGTGGCTCACGAGCCGCAGGTTGCCGACCTAGGGCCTAGGCTGCTGTGCCACCATGACACGTTGCTCTATTGCTGCTCACCACCATCACCTATTTCCCTAAGGTCTCCACTTCCTCCCTGGCCAGCAGGAGAGGCCTACTCCTTATCAGTAGGTTAGGGTGCAAAGTGTCTTCCACAGAGCTGCAGGAATCCTTCCTGATTCTTGGTGCATCACCAGAAAACTGCAGCTGCCATGTCACCACAGCTCAGCAGCTCCTGAATTGAGCGGCTTCCCCCTTGCACATAATACCGACCAGTTGGACAGTTGGACATTCACTTAGCTATATATATATAGACTAGAGGCCTGGCACACGGAATTTGAGCAGTGGAGTGGGGTCCTTCATCCCTGCCAGCCCCTTCTCACAGTCCTAAATCCCTCAAGGGATGCCCTACTGATGGAAGGGGCCATAAGCCACAGTCTGGCCTCCCGCTGTGGGAGGCGACCAGCTGATCAGAGATCGGTACCGCCCCCATCACTCCCTCATTGTTGCTGCCTCTGACCTCCTTCTGGGGGCGGTGACCCTGTGATCAGTGAAGACAACACCCTCATCATGCTTCTTCTGTTGCCATCGCTGGCTGCATGGCTGCCTGAGGCTCGACCATCGCAGCTACTGTGGCTTGCCTGAGCCTCACCCGGCCCTAATTGCCTGAGCCTGGAGCCCTCACAGTGGCAGCAGTCATCAACAGCTTGCCAGAGCACCGGGCCAGCACTTGGAAAGCAGCAGTGGCCATTAGTGGCTAGCCGGAGCCCCGGGTTGGCCCTGAGCAAGTGGCAGTGGCTATCAGCCATGAGCTTCCCTGTACATAACAAATCGGGTGTGCTCATCCAGTGATGGGCAGACCGCATCTTCCAGGGTTCTAGCTGCAGAGGAGGGTGAAGGTCTCCCTCCATCCCTGGATAACTTAGTCCAACTTCTAGAGGAAATGCCCTACATTGGTTGCGTGGACACCTGGGGGCCACCACCAATTTCTGACCCTGAACAAAGGGGTGTTAGAGGCGATCTGGGAGTTGATGGAGCTGCAGGAAGGTGTTGCCCTTCTCAGAACTCCTTACCTGTGGTGCTGGAAGCCAGGGTGGGGTGTGGCCAGGCTGAGAGCTTCTTACCATTGAGCTCAGACTGTCCCTCACCTGCCTTTGCTGCTGGGCTTTCACTCACTCACCTGCCTTCACTGCTGGGCTTCCCTCACTCACCTCCCTTCGCTGCTGGGCTTTCCCTCACTTGCCTTTGCTCCTGGTGCAGAGGATTCCCTACAGAGTGTTTCTGCTGCCGCTTGTCCTTCTGGGAAATCAGCAGCAGCCAGTGGGTGTGCTCACAGCCCTTGCCATGTGGAGAGTACAGGCCAACCTCCGCCAGGCCCCTCCTCCCCTGCCCTGTCCCAGACACTACAAATCTCTGCCTTCTAGCCACTGCTGCACATGCAGCCTGCTGATGTGTTGTTATGTGATGGCATCCTGGCCAATTTGCATATTATTGTATTATTAGGTAGATGACTTCCTTCAAGTGATATTTAGTAGCCTACACACTGTGCTGCATAATGATTCTGAATAAGACAAAATCCCCATTTATTGTGCACTTATTTTCTATGGTAAAAATAAGAAATATGCAAGGAAAAGTAAATAAGTAAAATCATGCACAAAGAAGATAAGAGGAAAATATAGGAGGTAATTATTTTTAGAGGGAGTATGATCAGGAGGTAGTGTGCTTATTTATAAAATTAAGGGGATCAAGGTATATTTGCTGAATCTCAAACATTGGGAAGGGAGCAGTGGTGCATACATTGGTGGAAATATTTTGGACTCACAAACCTCAAGTGATTCCTTAAGGTGAGAACTGTGTCTTGTGGCTGTTTAGTGTGTGTCAAGGCTCATCATTGCCAGACATTGTGGTGGAATACATGACTTCAGATTTGTTTACAAAAATAGTGCCCGACATCCAAATAGTTTTATGTGGAGCAATTACAATGGCTTAGTTATGTTTAATTATGTTGATTTGGCTAAAAAATTAACCATCATAAAATTATTGGGAGATTGGGAAATAACCTACCTTATAATAGAGAAACATGCAAATTGACTGCACCTCCGCTACGTCCACAGCCAATCAGAGCGAACAAGATGGCGGTTAATTTGCATATGCGGGCACTGAGCGGCCTTGGTCCAGGAAACATCCTCCGGACCCAGGCCGCTCCTAGCCTGTAGGCCGGTGCTTAGGTCCTGAGCGGCAGGGGTCCCAGAACACCCCCTGGCCACTCAGAGCCTATGGGTGTAGGTGCCAAGCAACCTGGCAGGCGGGGCAACGGGGGGATATTCCTTCCCGCCCCCAGCGGCTTGCAAAGGCTCCTGCACAAAGCGGCAGGAACAGCCGCTTTGTGCAGGAGCCTTTGCAAGCGGTTGGGGGCCACGCCCCCAGCCAGGCGCCCAGGACCGGGGGATGCCGCTGGCCTCTGGGTTGTGTGGAGATCCTGGCAGCCACCACTGGGTGGCAGGGTCATGCCCCTAGCCCAGTGGACACAACCCAAGGGCTTCATGAGCTGCAGAGGATACACCTTTTTAAAAAATTTATTTATTTATTTTTTTTTTACAGAGAAGAGGGGAGAGGGATAGACAGTCAGAAATATCAATGATAGAGAAACATCCATTAGCTGCCTCCAGCACACTCCCCACTGGGGATATGCCTCCAACCAAGGTACATACCCTTAACAGGAATCAAACCTGGGACCCTTCCGTCTGCAGGCCCACGGTCTATCCACTGAGCCAAACCATTTTTAGAGTAAATACCTTTTCTGACAACTCATTGGCTAAGCTCCCTGTAGGCCAACAATTGCAGTGTTCTTGGTAATTTGGGTTATAAGAATCCAAGAAGGTAATCTAGGGTTTTTCCACCACACTCTTGAAGGAAAAAATGAAGGTCCTTTGAGGGGTCCCAGATTGGAGAGACTGCAGGCTGGGCTGAGGGACAACACCCCCCACTACATCCCCTCCCCGCCGTGCATGAATTTTGTGCACCGGGCCTCTAGTATATATATATATATATATATATATATATATATATATATATATATATATATATATATATATATATATATATATATATATATGTAAAAATCCAGCGTTTGTGATGACCAGAACGACTGGTTGCTATGACGCCCACTGTGGCCAGTGAACTGGCCCAATCTGGGGCCGGGGTTGGTGGCCAACTCCCCCATGGCCCTTCCCCCTGTATGACCACACCCCTGATCAACCCCCTACCCAATACAGGGCAGGGCTGGCCAGCCAACTTCCTGCAGACCCTCCCCCCGGCCATACCAGCCCTGATCGGCCCTGATCTTGGGGGCTGGCTGGCCAACCTCCCACCATCTCCTCTTCCCTATAGGCCTGGCCCCAACCTGCCTCAATTTGGGCCAAGCAAGCCAGACCCCACTCATGCAAAAATTCGTGCACTGGGCTTCTAGTGTATGATAATCAAAGTACTATATTTAAAAGGTATATATCTAGGAACTCATTTTTTAAATTCTTTATTGTTTCAAGTATTACACCTAGTATATGTCCCATTCCCCGCCCCCCGATTGTGATCTCCCTGGCTACCCACACCCCCCCATCACATATCCTCATTTCCCTAGTGTCTGTGTCCATTGGTTATGCTTATTTACATTCAGACAGGTCTTTTGGTTGATCTCTTACCCACCCCCAAGACCCCAGCCTTTCCTTTGAGGTCTGACAGTTAGTCCCACACTTCTCGGTCTCTGGATCTATTTTTGTTGATCAGTTTATGTTATTCATTATATTCCAAAAATGAGTGAGGTAATGTGATATTTTTCTTTCTCTGCATACCTTATTCTGATTAGCATAATTTCCTCAATGTCCTTCCATGCTTTTTGGAATGGTAAGAGTTCTTTCCTTTTTACAGCAGTGTAGTATTCTGTAATGTAGGTGTACCCCCAAAGATTTAATCCATTTATCTGCTGATGGGCACTTAGGCTGTTTCCAAATCTTTGCTATTATATATTGTGTTGCTATAAACTAGGCGTGCATATATCCATTTGATTGGTGTTTCTCATTGCTTGGTATGTATCTCTAGTAGGGTGAGTACTGGGTCAGATGGGAGTTCCCTTCATAATTTTCTGAGTAAACTCCATACTGTTTTCCACAGTGGTTGCACCAGTCTGCATTCCCACCTACGGTGCAAGAGGGTTCCTTTTTCTCCTCATATTCACCAGCACTTGTTGTTTGTTGATTTGTTGATGGTAACCATTCTGACAGCTATGAAAAGGTATCTCATTGTCATTTTGATTTGCATGTCTTCAGAGATTAGTGACTTTGAGCATGTTTTAATATGTCTCTTGGACTTCTATATGTCCACTTTTGAAAAGTGTCTACTCAAGTTCTATGTCCATTTTTTATTGGATTGTTTGTCATCCTTTTTATTTAGATGGGTGAATTCCCTATAAATTTTTGAGATTAGGCCCTTATCAGATATAACACTGGCAAATACTTTCTCCCATGCAGTCAGCTTTCCTGTTTTTTGTTTATTTGTTTTTTTGTTGGTGTTGTTGATGGTTTCTTTTTCCCTGCAGAGAATTTTTTTTTGTTTGTTTATTATTTTGATGTAGTCCCATGTGTTTATTTCCTCCTTAGTTTCCATTGCCATAGGAGTTGCATCAGTAAAGAACTTCTATGAAATATGTCTGATATTTTGCTGCTTTTAGATGCTTCTAAGATTTTTATGGTTTCCATCTTACGTTTAAGTCCTTTTTTTATTTTTGAATTTATTGTCCTGTATGGTTTAAGTTGGTGGTCTAGTTTCATTATTTTGCATGTATCTGTCCAATTTCTCCAACACCATTTATTGAATAGACTGTTTTGACTCAACTTTATGCTCTTGCCTCCTTTGTCAAATATTAATTGAGCCTAATGACTTGGGTGTATTTTGGGTTCTCAGTTCTGTTCAATTAGTATATATGTCTGTTCTTGTGCCAGTACCAGCCAGCTTGAGAACAATGGCTTTGTAATATAGCTTGATAGCTGGTATTGTGATCCACCAACTTTGCTCTTTTTTTTCATAATTTGGGTATTCTGGGTCTTTTTTAATTTCATACTAGAGACCTGGTGCATGAAATTCATGCACAGGGGGGGAGTACCTCCTCAGCCCAAGCTGCACCCTCTCTAATCTGGGACCCCTCGGGGGGATTGGACCTAAACCGGCAGTCAGACAACCCTAACATAATCTGGGATCTCTGGTTCCTAACTGCTCACCTGCCTGGCTGCCTGATTGCCCCTAACTGCCCCCCACCCCCTTCCAGCCTGATCAACCCTAACCTCCTCTGCCTGCAGGTCTGATCGCCCCTAATTGTCTACCCTGCTGGTCTGGTTGCCTCTAAATACCCCCCCGCCCCACTGCTGGCCTGGTCACCCCCAACTGCCCACCCCACAGGCCTGGCCACCCCTTACTGCTCCCCCAGCCATCCTGGTCACCCCCAAAAGCCCCCCTCTACTGATCTGGACACCCCTCACTGCCCCACCTGCTGGCCTAGTTGCCCCCAAATGCCCCCCCCACAACTGGTCTGGTTGCCCCACACAGCCTGCTGTTCAGTTGTTTATCGTCCCTCATTATCCCCTCTGCTGGCCTGATCACCCCATGGAGCCTGGTGTTCAGTCATTTGGTCGTCCCTCACTAACACTCCTGCTGGCCTGGTCGCCCCATGTAGTCTGCTGTTCAGCATTCTGTCTGTTTGTTTCAGTTGTGGCAGCCCTTGTTTTTTATATATTAGGATGAATTTTTGCATACTTTGTTCTATGTCTGTGAAATATGCAATTAGTATTTTAATGGGCATTACTGAAAATCTGTAGATTACTTTGGATAGTATGGCAATTTTAATGATGTTGATTCTACCAATACATGAACATGGTATATTCTTCCATTTGTTTGTCTTCCTCTCTCTTTTTTCAATGTCCTGTAGTTATCCAAGTATAGGTATTTTACCTCTTTAGTTACGTTTATTCCTAGGTATCTTAATTTTTTGTTGCAATGGTAAATGGGATTGTTGTATGTTTGTTGTTTTTTTGTTTAGTTTCTCTTTTTGTGAGTTCATTATTGGTGTATCAAAATCCATAGAATTCTGGGTGTTAATTTTTCATCCTGCTATTTTGCCAAATTCATTTATTAAGTCTAGTCATTTTTTGATGGAGTCTTTAGGTATTTCTATGTACAATATCATGTCATCCTTGAATAATGACAGTTTTACTTCTTTTCCAGTTGGAATGCCACTTATTACTTCTTTTTTGTCTTATTGCTGTGGCTAGCATTTCCAGTACTGTTTCAAGGAGAAGTGTTGAGAGTGGACATTCATGCTTTGTTCCTGTTCTTAGGGGAGATGGATTATGTTTTTGCCCATCGAGTATGGTGTTGGCTGTAGGTTTGACATATAAGGTTTTTATTATGTTGAGTTGTGATACCTCTCTTCCCAGTTTGCTTGCAATTTTTACCAAAAAAGCATGTTGGGTTTTGTCAAATGCTTTTTCTGAATCAATTGATGTGACTATGTGATTTTTCATATCTCAAATTGTTTATGTGATGCATCACTTTAATTGACTTGGGGATCTTGTACCATCCTTGTATCCCTCAAATAAATCCAATTGGTCATAGTGCATTATCTTTCTAATGTAAGGTTGGTTCAGATTTGCTAGAATTTTGTTGAGGATTTTAGCATGTATGTTCATCAGAGATATATTTGCTTGTAACTCTCTTTCTTTTAGTGTCTTTATCTGCTTTTGGGATTATGGTAATGCTGGCTTCATAGAAAGAGATTTGAAGTGTTCCTTCCTCTTGAATTTTTTTGATATAGTCTGAGGAGGATAGGTTTCAGTTTTTCTTTGAATGTTTGGTAAAACTCCCCTGTGAAGCTGTCTAGCCCAGGGCTTGTTTTTTTTTGTTTGTTTGTTTCTTTGGTTTGTTTTTGATGGAAGATTTTCAATGACTCTTTCAATATCTTCCATATTTAGTGGCCTATTGAGATTCCTTTTATTCTTCCTGATTGAGTTTTGGAAGGTTGCATTTTTCTAGGAATATATCCATTTGTTCTAGGTTGACCAGTTTGTTGGAATAGAGTTGTTCATACTATGTTTTTATAACCCTTTTTATTTCTGTGGGGTCTTTTGTTATTTTGCCTCTTTCATTTCTGACTTTGTTTATTTGGGTCCTCTCTCTTTTCTTCTTGGGGGAGCCTCAATAACAGTTCATCAATCTTGTTTATCCTTTCAAAGAGCCAGCTCTTGGTTGTATTTATAATTAGTAGTGATGCTTTTTGTTTTCTTTACGGTTTTGTTTGTTTGTTTTTTTTTTGTCTCCATGTGATTTATTTATGCTGTGATCTTTTCTATTTCCTTCCTTCTGTTCATTCTGGGATTTCTTGTGTTACTCTTTAAAATCCATTAAGTTGAAGAGGTAGATAATTTATTACCAGTTATTCTTGTTTTTTGAGGTAGGCTATGAACTTCCCTCTCAGGACTGCTTTCAGTGCATCACATTGGTTTTGGATTGTTGTGTTGTGATTGTTATTTGATTCAAGGGTGTTTTCAATCTCTTCTTTGATCTCTTTGATAACACAAACATTGTTTAATAACATACTGTTTAGCCTGCACGTATTTGAATTTTTGTTACTTTTGAAGTAGTTTATATCTAATATGCCATTGTGATCTGAGAAGATGCTTGCTATGAATTCCATCTTATTGCATTTGAAGAGACTTTATTTGTGTCTCAAGTGGTCTATCTTTGAAAATGTCCCATGTGCACTTAAGTACAATGTACATTCTGTAGCTTTGTTATGAAGGTGTCGATTAAGTCTTTTTGATCTAGTGAGTTGTTTAGGATTGCTGATTTTTTTTTCTAGAGGATTTATCCAGTGATATCAATGGGGTATTAAATCCTCTACTATGATTTTATTGCTGTTGGTCTCTCCCTTGATATCTTCCAGAAGTTTTTTTTTTTTTTTTTTTTTTTTATGTATTTGGTGCTCCTGCATTGGGTGCATATATGTTTACCAGAGTTATATTACCTTGTAGTCTTGATCCCTTTAGTAATATGAAGTGTTCTTCCTTATCCCTTTTTATGGCCTAAATTTTAAGGTTTATTTTCTATGATATAAGTATTGCTACCCTAGCTTTTTTTTTTTTTTTTCATTTCCCTTTTCTTGAAAAATATGTTTCCATCTTTCCTCTTTCAGTCTGAGTCCCTGGTACTGTTGTGGGTTTGTTCTAGACAACATGTATCCTATATAATAAAAGGGTAATATGCAAATAGACCGAACATTAGAACAACCGAACAACCCATCAAAGTGTAATATGCTAATGATATGCTAAGCCTGCTCCACTGCTCGCTAAGATGTGCACTGACCACCAGGGGGCAGATGCCCTGACCAGTAGGTTAGCTTGCTGCTGGGGTCCAGCTGATGGGGACTGAGCCAGATGGGCTAGACATGCCCTGGAGCCCTCCCACGGTCCGTCCTCAACCTGATCGTGTACTAGACATGCCCTGGAGCCCTCCCACGGTCCGTCCTCAGCCTGATCGTCCCTCTGCCTGGCCTGCACCCTATTGCAATCCGGGACTCCTTGGGGGATGTCGGAGAGCCGGTTTCAGCCCAATCCCAGAGGCCACTCCCCTTGGGAGGGCGCCAGACGCAGGGCTCATGGCTCGTGGGCACTGCTGTGGCAGCGCGAGCCTCTCCCTATTGGGGACTGATTGGGCGCAAGCCCATGGCAGGCACAGTGGGGCCTGGATGAGCAGGGCGGCAGGTAGGAGCTGCAGGTGGCATTGGACTGTGGGTTTTGGGCCGATCCCTGAAGGCCACCCAGAGGGACCCCACTCATGCACGAATTCATGCACCGGGCCTCTAGTATGGGTCATAATTTCTTATCATTTCAGCCACTCTATGTCTTCTTAATGAAGCATTTAGTCCATTTATGGTTAACATTATTATTGGTAGGTACGTGTGTGTAGCCATTTTTGTTCTCTATACCTTCTTCGCCATCTATTTCTGCTTTTACGACAGGCCCTTTAGCATCCCTTGCATTATTGTCTTCTTAGTGATAAACTCCCTTAACCTTTTTTGTTTGTTTGTTCATTTTGTCTGTGAAGTTCCTGAAATCCCTTTCAATTTTAAATGATAACCTTGCTGGACAGAGTGATCTTGGATTCCTTCCCTTCTTTTGCACCAATTTGCATACTTCCTTTCATTCACTTCTAGCCTGATGTGTTTCTGTTGAGAAATCATTTGATAATCTCCGGAGTATTACTTTGTAGGTAACTCTCTGCAGCATTAAGATTCTCTCTATGTAGTTAACATTTGCCATTATAATGACAGCATGTCTTGGTATAGGTGTTTTTGAATTTATCTTGTTTGGGACTCTCTGTGCTTGTGTGAATGTTTTCCTTCCCAGATTATGGAAGTTTTCTGTCATTATTTCTTCCTTTAAAAAATATAACATTGATTTTTTAAAGAGAGGAAGGGAGAGGGATAGAGAGTTTGAAATATTGATGAGAGAGAAACATCAATCAGCTGCCTGCTGCATACCTCCTACCGGGATGTTCTGCAAACCAAGGGAGATTCCCTTGACCACATTCGAAACTGGGACCCTTCAATCACAGGCTGATGCTCTCTCCACTGAGCCAAACAAGTGTTAGGGTTCGTCATTATTTCTTCTAATAGGTTCCCTAGTCCGTGTTCCTCTTCTTGTCCTTCTGACACCTCTATTATATGTAAGTTACTTCCTTCCATGTTGCCTCAAAGCTTCCTTAGGATCACCACCTGATTTCTAATATTTTCTCAAGTTGCTATTCAGATTGTGTTGTTTAGGATGTGTTTGTCTGCCCTGTGTTCTAACTACCAATTTGGTTCTCTGTTCTTCTAGGCTACTGTTGAAACCTTCTGTTATATTTTCTTTCTTTTTTTTTTTTTTGTAGCTGTTATAATTTTTGACTTCCCCTTGAATCTTACATAAGTTGTGGATTTCTAAATCATCCCCTATGACCCTTATTCTGAATTCCTCTTGTGACATACTGCATGTCTCGGTTTCATTTATTTCCCCTTCTGGCAATTCCTCTTTTCTTTACTTTGTGTGTTGTTTCTTTTTATTCCCATTTTCACTGTCACTGGAGAGCCCAGGTCCAGAATTTTGGGGCCTGTGGCCATGGAGGTGTGTCAGTGGGACTGGCATGCACTCCAACCCTCACAGGAGGCAGCAGCCAGTGGGCGCCTGGAGTCCTGGTGTCCAAGGGTCTGTAGGCACAATAGCAGGTCTTTGGCCAGAGTGGCTCTGGGTACCTGGGTGAAGCCTGAGCCCCATATGGGTGGTGGTGAGGCTGGTCTTCTAGTCACAGCAGCTCTCCCCTTCAAGATGGCTTGCTTTCTTAGGAACACATTTGACTTAAAACAGCGTAGTAAGGTAAAATAACAAAAATAGTGCAAGGATCCTATTGAAAAATAGAATGGATAAACAGATCAGAACTGTGTACATACAGATTGTAGTCATACTGGGAATTTTTATTTCTGTCATTTTAACTGAAGAAATAGTATAAGTAAGAAAGACTGGGGATGAAATGCCTAATCATTTTGAAGGAATGATTGAATTATTTGTTTTAAAAACAAAACAGTTTAGGTAAGCTGGGTGCACTGAAAAAATGAAGTAGAAGTTGGCAATACATAAATGAAGTAACATACACATTCTAAAAGGTAATCCACGTTGCCCAGTCAGTTTTGCACAATGGTTGAGCATTGAGCCATGAACCAAGATGTCCCCTCTTCCATTGCCAGTGAGGACATATGCCAGGGGAGCTGGCTGGATCACCAGTATGGAACATTTCAGTAGGCAACTGATCAGAAGGTTTCTCTATCACCGATGTTTCCATCTCTCTATCCCTCCCCTTTCCTCTCTCTCCAGAAAATCAATAAAAAGCCTATTATAAAACTTGATAGAAGTTTCTCTGTTTTCTCCTGGAATATGAGATATTTTAGTCCTTATTACTACAGGCCTTTGGAGGAATTTTATTAACCAACATATATGGTTAATAAAGTCTGTGTTGGATGCCTTAATGGGAGGATGTTAGTAATGACATTTTTTCATAAACTTACCATGAAAAAGAACTCTGTCATTTTTTAAGAAAATGCTTTGTTTGGGAGAAGAATTTGAGGTAGATCTTGATTTTAGTTGCAGTAATTTGTAGGTTTCAAGCAGTTGTTCATTTTTTCAGTTTAAATGTTATGTAGTATTGATAATATTTGTGCACTCATTTTAGTCTGTGGATGGAAAAACAAAGTAGACTATGCTAAGAAACCATTTTTTCAATGTTGGAGTGGACTTCCATCAAGTAACAGAAGTGTTGTAAGAAGTATGAGAGCTGGAAGAGGAGGAAATAGAGAAGGAAAAAGACATCCCTCAGGTGGAGAACACTTAGGTAATGTTTCAAAATATAGGAATGGAAGGAGACTTGACTGGCCTAAGCCTCCACTCAAGCTACAAAGTTTCAATTATAGAAGGTAAACAAATTCAAATAGAAATGGCGGCAGAATGGAGCTTGAGAGAGCAGGCCAGGTTTACCCCCGGCAACAGGTTGCCCCCGCACACCCGGGTTGCGCCCACCCGCTTAAGGCAACAAAATTTCAATTATAACCACAACAGAAATGGCAGCCGGTTACGGTGGGAGCCCCAGGCTTGGCTCTGCTCCAGGCTACAAAGTGTCAATTGTAGAAGGAAAATAAATTCCAGATACCAGGGCCTCCACTTGGGTTGCCAGGGGGTGTGGATGGCCTGCAAAGCACCACAGGCCCTGGCTCAGGCCGCCCCACACCCCAAGGGAACCCCATCCTGATCAGGGACACCCTTCAGGGCAAACCAGCTGGCCCCCACGCCAGTACCAAGCCTCTATCCTATCTAATAAAAGAGTAATATGCAGATTGATCATCACTGCAACACACAATATAGCTGCCCCCATGTGGTCAAAGATCCTGCCCCCATGTGGACACAAGATGGCCACCACAAGATGGCCAGCAGGAGAGGGCAGTTGGGAGGCACCCGGCCTGCAAGGGAGGGCAGTTGAGAGGGACCAGGCCTGCAAGGGAGGGCAGTTGGAGGTGATCAACCCTGCAGGAGAGGGCAGTTAGGAGTGACCAGGCCAGCAGAGGAGGGAAGTTGGGGGCAAACAGGCTGGCAGTGGAGTTGTTAGGGGGTGATCAGGCTGGCAGGCAGAAGCGGTTAGGGGCAATCAGGAAGGCAGGCAGTCATGCAGTTGGGAGCCAGCAGTCCTGGATTGTGAGAGGGATGTCCGACTGCCCGTTTAGGCCCGATCCCTCTAGAGGCCCCAGATTGGAGAGGGTACAGGCTGGGCTGAGAGACAACCCCACTCCGTGCACAAATTTCGTGCACTGGGCCTCTAGTACTATATAATAGAAGCCTGATATGCTAAGTGTCTGGTCGTCCAGTCAGCCGTTCAAACAATCAAAGTATAATACACTAATCACATGCTAAGGGAGCACAATGGCTCATTATGACATGCAGCAGAATTAGGAATGCATTCCTTTTATCCCATATTGATACAGTGTCTTTTTTATATTTATTTTTTGATATTTTAATAAAACTGATTTAGTATAATAATGTTTATTCAATAAACATTAATATTCCTGGAGAAACTATTTT
This sequence comes from Ia io, assembly GCA_025583905.1. Classification (NCBI taxonomy): domain Eukaryota; kingdom Metazoa; phylum Chordata; class Mammalia; order Chiroptera; family Vespertilionidae; genus Ia; species Ia io. The sequence goes on along the minus strand of JAJQQW010000025.1, from coordinate 3,676,301 downwards.
AAATGCAATAAATCTACATGCAATAAACATTAATATTTGATTAATATGATTTTAAATATAATAATATTGGAGAAAAATTGCATGCATTTGTGCATGGGTGGTGTCCGGCCACCCCCCACTGATCTCTGGGTCAACCAGGTATAGGGGTTGCAGGCTATTGGCTGGTCAGCCCCACCCTGATTGTCCTTGGGGGCCAGATCAGGGGAGTGGCTGGCAAGTAGGAGGCACCACAAGTAGCTTTTCAGCTGTCTTGGCCCAAATTGGTGTTTGGGGGCGCCGATTTAGGGCAGGGCCACCTGGAAGAAGTGGCCACCAGAGTCTTGCCTGCCAGTCCTGCCCCTTTGTAGAACTTCTGGTCTAACTCTCGGTTGAGGGCACAATATGCATATTAGCTGTTTATCATATATCCATACATGCAATAAAAATTAATATGTTAAGAAAAATGTTTTTAAATATAATAATACTAGAGACCCAGTGCATGATTGAATCATGCACGTGTAGGGTCTCCTACATGCTTTCGCTTTTTGTGGTGGAGCTGGGTGCCTGTCCGCTGGTGCACCAGGCCTTTCAGAGGCCTCCGGCTCAGCGGTGATATCCATGAAAGAGAGCAGGAAGCAGAGTATAGCAGTATTAGAACCCTCTGGGTACTCACTGAAAAGCAACAGTAAACTATAGAAAAGAGCTGGAAAACAAGAGTAAATGATTTCTCAATGTGAGCACAGAGGGAAGAAAGAAGTTGATACAGTGTGGTAAAATCCCGTGTAAAGAGCAGAAAACACACTATACCCCATATAAGAAATCACTGAGAATTTAAGAAAAGGTGCAGTAAACTGTAGGAAATATTTGTAAATGAATTGTAAAGCATTTCTCACTGTGAGGAGTGTTGAAGAAAGGTGTTTGTACAATGTGGGAAAATCACATAAAGAAAGATGTAATCGAACTAGAGCACAATCTTAGAAGCCCTAGGAGTTCACTGAAAATCATCAGTGACAAACACCAAATAGAGGGAAGACAAGTGAAAGTCACTTAGGAATGTGAGGAAAGAGTCTAGAAAGGTGTTTAGTACAATGTGGTTGAATCAATAAAAGAGAGCAATATGCACAACATAGTACAATATTAGAAACCAATGAGAATTCACTGAAAAGCAGCAGTAAACGACAAAATAGCTAGAAAACAAGTGAAAAATCACTTCGGAATTTGAGGAAAGAGTGTAGAACGGTGTTTGAGCACTAGGAGATATGTGCTGAAGAGCAATACATAAGTTAGAGCACACTTTTGAAAGCGCTTTGAAATCAGTGAACAGCAGCTGTAATCTCTACAATACAGACAGAAAACAGGTGGAAATCACTTATGAACATGAGGATAGACTATACAAAAGTGTTTGACAATGTGTTTATTTCAGTGCTAAAGAGCAGGAGCACACCATAGCACAGTGTTACAAACCACTAGTAACAGAATGAAAAACACCAGTAACTTATACAAAATGCTTAAGACAAGTAAAAATCACATAGCTCTGTGAGGATAGAAAGTAGAAAGGTGTTTGTAAAATGAGGTGATATCCATGACAGAGAGCAGGATGCAACATATAGTAGTGTTGGAAACCTCTGGGTACCCACTAAAAAGCAACAGTAGACTATGTAAAAGGGTTGGAAAACAAGAGTAAATCATTTCCCATTGAGAGCACAGAGGGAAGAAAGAAGATGGGACAATTTGGGAAAATCCCAGGTAAAGAGCAGAAAGCACAATATACCCCAAACTAAGAAATCACTGGAAAATTATAGAAAAGCACCAGTAAACTGTAGGAAATACTTGGAAAAGAAGTGTAAATCATTTCTCAATGTGAGGAAATGGTGTGTAGAAAAAAAAAATCATTCTATGTCCTGTGGGGATAGAATGTTTTTACAATGTGTGGCAATCCCTTAAGTAGAGCAGTAAGCACACCATATGTAGCACAGTGTTAAAAACCCGATGTAATTCACTGAAAAGAAGCAGTAACTGATGCAAATGGTTTCAAAACAAGTAAAACTCACTTCTCTATGTGAGGAAAAATGTTAAAAAGAGTTTGTAAAATGTGGTGATGTACATGAAATAGAGCAGTAAGGATTCTCAAACTATTCTAGAAAACCACTGTGAATTCACTTAAACTCATCACTAAATGATACAAAATTGTTGGAAATACATGTACCTCATTTCGCACTGTGAGGAAAGAGTGAAAAAGAGTTTTTGTACAATGCGAGAAAATCGCTTAAAGACAGCTGTAGCCACACTGGAGCAAAAGATTGAAGCGCTAGGAATTAGATGAAAATCAGCACTTATATACACCAAATAGAGAGAAGACAAGTGAAAGTCACTTTAATTGAGAGGAAAGAGTCCAGAAAGTTGAATATAAAAGTCCGTGAAATAATGAAAAAGAGGAATACGCACAATATAGCACAGTGATAAAAACAATGAGAATTCACTGAAAAGCAGCAGTAAATTACAGAATAGTTATAAACAAGTGAAAATCTCGTTTGAAAATGAGAAAAGACTCTAGAACCGTTTTTGAGCACGAGGAGAAATCAGTGCTGAAGAGCAATACACACATTAGAGCACACTTTTGAAAGTATTTTTAAATCAGTGAACAGCACCTGTAGTCTCTACAAGAAATCACCGAGAATCATGCAAAGCTGCAGTAAACTGTAGGAAATACTTAGAAAACAAGTGTATATCATTGATAACAATGGTTAGAAAACAAAACTAACTTCTCTATGTGAGGAAAAAATGAAGAAAGGAGTTTGTAAAATGGGGGCATGTCCAAGAGATAGAACAGTAAGCATACTACAACTGTGTTAGAAACCACTCTGTATTTACAAACACAGCAGTAAATGATACTAAATCTTGGGAAGACAAACATACACCTTCCTCACCTTTAGGAAAGCGTGAATAAAGGTATTTGTACAATGCGGGAGAATCAAGTGAAGCTGTAACCACACCAGAGCACAGTGTTAGAAGCCCTAGGAATTCTCTAAAAATCAGCAGTGACATATACCTAATAGAGAGAAGATAAGTGAAAGTCCCATAGGAATGTGAGGAAAGAGTCTAGAAAGGTGTTTGTACAAGGTGATTAAATCAAAGAAAAAGGGTAATACGTACACCATAGCACAGAGAAACCAATGAGAATTCACTGAAAAGCTTCAGTAAACAGCAGCTGTAATCTCTACAATACAGACAGAAAACAGGTGGAATTCACTTATGAACATGAGGAAAAACTGCACAAAAGTTTTGACAATGTAGGCGTCTGAGTGCTAAAGAACAGAAGCACACCATAGCACAGTGTTACAAACCACTAGTAACTGAATGAAAAACACCAATAACTTATACAAAATACTTCAGACAATGACTAAAAATCACATGGTCCTGTGGGGATAGAATGTAGAAAGGTGTTTGTAAAATGTGGTGATACCCAATGAAGAGAGCAGGAAGCAGGGTATAGCAGTGTGAGAAAGCTCTGAGTACTCCCTGGAAAGCAATAGTAAACAATACAAAAGCATTGGAAAACAAGTGTAATCATTTCTCAGTGTGAGCACAGAGGGAAGATAGAATTCTGTCCAATGCGGGAAAATCCCGTGTAAAGAGCGGAAAGCACACTATAGCAGAGTGATTACAAAAATACCAGTAATAAATAGGAAATCAGCAGTAACTAATACCAAAGGAAAGAAAGCAAAACTCACTTCTCTTTGTGAGGAAAGAATGTAGAAAGGAGTTTGTAAAAGGAGATGATATTTATGAAATCAACCAGTAAACATAAGATAACTGTGGGATACCATTGTGAATTTTCTAAAACACAGCAGTAAACCATACAAAATAATTGGAAAACAAGTGTATATCATTTCTCACTGTGAGCAAAGAGGGGAGAAAGGATTCTGTACAATGTGGGAATATCCCTTGAACATGGCACTAACCACACTAGAGCAAAGTGATAGAAGCCATATGAATTTACTGAAAACCAGCACTAACACCAAACAGAGAGAACACAATTGAAAGTAATTTAGGAATGTGAGGAAAGTTGTTTGTACATTGTGGTGATATCCATGAAAGAGAGCAGAAAGCAGAGTACAGCAATGTTAGAAAAATCTGGGTACTCACTGAAAATCAACAGTATATTATATAAAAGAGTTGCAAAACAAGAATAAATCATTTCCCATTGTGAGCATAGAGAGAGGAAAGAATTTGGTAAATGTGGGAAAATCCCATGAAAAGAGCAGAAAACACACTGTACCCCAATCTACGAAATCACTGAGAATTTATGAAAAGCTGCAGTTAACTGCAGGAAATACTTGGAAAAGAAGTGTAAAGCATTTCTCAATGTGAGGAATTGTTGAAGAAAGGTGTTTGTACAATGTGTGGATATCACTTCAATAGAGCAGGAAGCACACTGTAGCACAGTTTTAAACACCACCAGTAATTCAGAGGAAAGCAGCAGTAACTGATCCCCAATGGTTAGAAAACATGAGGAAAGGATGTATAAAGGAGTTGGTAAAATGCGGGGATATGCATGAGATAGAGCAGTTAGAATACTAAAATTGTGTTAGAAACAACTCTGTATTCACGGAAATGCAGGAGGAAACGATACTAAATCGTGGGAAGACAAGTGTACATTTTTCCTCACTGTGAGGAAAGCGTGAAGAAAGATATTTGTACAATGCAGGAAAATCACTGAAATACAGCTATAAAGGCATGAGAGCACAGTGGGAGAAGCCCTAGGGATACCCTGAAAATCAGCAGTGACAGACACCTAAAAGTGAGAAGACAAGTGAAAGTCACGTAGGAGTGTGAGGAAAGTGTCTCTAAAGGTATTGGTACAAGGTGGTTGAATCAAAGAAAAAGAGCAATATGTACACCATGGCACAGAGTTGGAAACCAATGAGAATTCACTGAAAAGCTTCAGTAAACGGTAAAACCGTTAGAACACAATTGAAAAGCATTTGGAATGTGAGGAAAGAGTGAAGAACAGTGTTTGAGCACAAGGAGAAATCAGTGATGAAGAGCAATACACACATTAGAGAACACTTTTGATAACACATTGAAATCACTGAACAGCAGCTATAATCTCTACAATACAGACAGAAAGCAGATGCAAATCACTTATGAACATGAGGAAAGTCTATACAAAGGTGTTTGACAATGTGGGAAAGTTTGTGCTGAAGAGTAGAAGCCCATCCCAGCACAGTGTTAGAAACCAGTAGTAACTGAAAATCAGCAGTTATTTGCACAAACTGATTGGACAACGAGTAAAAATCACATCGCTCTTTTGGGAAAGAAAGTGGAAATGTGTTTGTACAGTGTGGTCATATCCAGGAAAGAGAGCAGAAAGTAGAGTATAGCAGTGTTAGAAACCTCGGAGTACTCACTGAATAGCAACAGTAAACTATGCAAAGCTTTGGATAACAAGTGTAAATCATTTCTCAATGTGAGCACAGAGGGAAGAAAGAAGTTGGTCTAATGCGGGAAAATCCAGGTGAAAGATCAGAAAGCACACTATACTCCAGTCTAAGGAATCAAAGAGAATCACGAAAAGCAACAGTAAACTGTAGGAAATACTTCGAAAATAATTGTAAATCATTTATCAATGTGAGGAAATGGTGAAGAAAGGTGTTTGGACAATGTGTGGAATTCAGAATCATGTCTCCCAGGAGCTTCCTTTTTCAAATATCCAGAGGTTTGACTCACTTAAATAACACACGTCTGGTTTCAAACTTATATGTCCTGTCAGTCAGTTAACAAAGCCTACTTTGAGGACAGATTTCATGGGGGGCAACGTGGTGTTTACCTCGGAACCATTTCCCAGCCATTCCACAGCTGCAAGGAGAATGGGTAAGACTTGGCCCAAGACCAGCCCTGAATGTCCCATGAGACCCTGGGATGGGGGCCACGGTCTATCACTCAATGCAGAGGCTCTGACTTCCTCCCAGTTCAAAGGACATTGTGCAAATTATAGCAGGCAGAGAAGGGGCATTTCCTAAAGAATGCTTCTACCATTTTACACTTGCTCTATCAGAGGGAAGAGGGAAGCATCCCTTGCCCACAGCCAAAGGATCCACTGAATATTCTGGGGTCCACAGGCAATATCTTTGGCACACATGTTTAACTAGCTGATAGACTTATGACCCAAGGGGAAATTTTGTTAGACACTCTGCTCTCAGAGACTTAAGTACTCTTTGAGAAGAGTCATTTCATGTCAGCCCTTGGATTTCTCTCCTGTAGCTCTCACATTGAAGTGAGTCTGTCTCAATATAAACCTATTAAAGACCTCCCCCAGTTAATCGTTGAGTTTTAATTGAGTCCCTTGAAACTTCTGTGGAGCGGTGAGCAATGGAGCAGAGGGTGTGGTTCAGGTACATGTTATGTCTCCAAATTCTTGTCTGGATATTTTAGAGGCACTTCTCACATGAAAGTCATCTAGTTAATATTAGCTGAAAGAAGCCATCAGTCAGTGAGTGAGCTGAAGTTGTTGTCTCTCCTGACATGCCTATCAAAATGATTTTGGAATGTAATGAGATGAGGATGTTAGTAGGGGAAGGGGAGCTTTCACCTTACCCAGGGAGTGAGTTGGACCACCCATGAAGCATGGGAGAGAAATATTTTTTCACACAGGGTATACCTATCAGGTGTGGTTCTGAGAGCAGGTACCTGGATTTGTAGAAACTAGACCTATGCCTAGTGGGAATCTAATTAAGCTTTAAGAGGTACATGGCAATTTCAAAAAAAAGGACAATTGGCTCCTTTTCTTCAGAAAACCAAAATATTTTTACAAAAATAGAAAAGAAGGTGTGGAAGGGGGAGTGCTTTAAATTGAGACTTCAGAGGCAGAGTGAACATCTTATGCAAAAAAATAAATAAAATTTGTACACTTATTTTTTTTAAATATATCTTTATTTATTTCAGAGATGAGTGGAGAGGGAGAGAGAGATAGAAACATCAATGATGAGAGAGAATCATTGGTAGGCTGCCTCCTGCACGCGCCAACTGGGCATTGAGCCCAAAACTCGGGTATGTGCCCTTGACCGGAATCGAACCCGGGACATTCCAGTCTGCAGGGCTAATGCTCTATTCACTGAGCCGAACCAGCTAGGGCTGTACAATTATTATTCAAGCTTTAAGAATTCTAAATATTTGATAATATCAACAAAAAGTTGTTAACTTTAAAGGCATATTATGTTTATGCAAGGTAATGTCCTATTTTTAGAGACTAGTTTTGAAGTGTATAAGGATGAAGAAATGTGATGTCTGCGGTTTGCTTCAGAGATCTTCTGAGAAAGAGAAATAGATGAAAAGAAGGGAAGAAAGGAGAGAAAAAATGAATATGGCAGAATCATGATAATTGCTGTGTCTGGTAATGAAAGGGGGATTCCTTCCACTATTCTGCTTTTGCACATTAGCAGAAATTTCATGTACAGGTTGAAGAGGTGTTAGGGCCATGACAAAGAAGGTCAGGTTTGTTGTTTCTAGTGGGAGTTTGAGAGGGAGCTGAGAGAATCCCAGCAATTCTTATTTTCACACAGTAGGTGTATAACATTGATTATCTATAATAACTAGAGGCCCGGTGCAATGAAACTCGTGCACTGGGGTCCTTCAGCCCAACCTGCACCCTCTACAATCCAGGAGCTCTCAGGGGATGTCCTACTGATGGCTTAGGCCCAATTCCCATGGTTCTCTGCTCTCTGCGGGCCTGGAGGTTTCGCTGTAGCCATGGAGATGTAGCCCCCAGGCCCTGCTCTCCACTCTCTGCCTGCCTCCGCCACACGCCATGCGAAGGAAGCCCCAATGCCCTGCAGTGTGCTCTATCTGCCATGTCTGGGGACTTCCCTGCCACTGCAGCACTAAGGAAGCTCCCAAGCCCTGCTGTCTGGGCTGTGTGCTGGGCCTGGGGGTGTTCCCACCACCTCTGCTCTAAGGAATCCCCCAAGCCCGGCTGTCTGGGCTCTGTTTGCTATGTCTGGGGACTTTCCCTCCACTGCCACCCTAAGGAAGCCCCCAAGCCCTGCTGTCTGGGCTCTGTTTGCTGAGCCTGGGGCTTCCTTAGCACAGAGGCAGTGGAAACGCCCCCCGGCCCAGCAGACAGAGCCCAGACAGCAGGGCTTGGGGGCTTCCTTAGCACAGCGGCAGTGGGGAAGACCCAGGCCAGGCAAACAGAGCCAGAGCAGCAGGGCATGGAGGATTCGTTCCAAGGGTGATGGGAGGGGAAGCCGCAGGCCCAGCAGACAGGGCCAGGAAAGCAAGCCTTGGGGGCTTCCTTAGCACAGCAGCAGCGGGGAAGACCCAGGCCAGGCAAACAGAGCCAGGGCAGCAGGGCTTGGGGACTTGCTTAGCGCAGTGGTGACAGGAGCACCCCCAGGCCCGGCAGTCAGAGCCCAGACAGCAGGGCATGGAGGCTTCAGCAGCAGCAGGGAAGCCCCAGGCCCAGCTAACAGTGCCGGACATCAGGGCTTCCCCGCTGCCACCGAAGGAAGCCTCCATGCCCTGCTGTCCTGGCTCTGTCTGCTGGTTCTGGGGCTTCCCTGCTTCTGCTGAAGCCTCCATGCCCTGCTGTCTGGGCTCTGACTGCCGGGCCTGGGGGTGCTCCTGTCCCCGCTGCACTAAGGAAGTCCCCAAGCCCTGCTGTCCTGGTTCTGTTAGCTGGGCCTGGGTCTTTCCTGCTGCCGCCGCGCTAAGGAAGCCTCCATGCCCTGATGTCCGGCTCTGTTTGCTGTGCCTAGGGCTTCCCCGCTGGTGTGGAAGCCTCCATGCCCTGCTTTCTCAGCTCTGTTGCAGGGCATGGGGCTTTCCCGCTACTGCCGCGCTAAGGAAGCCCCCATGCCCTGCTGTCCAGGCTGTGACTGCCGTGTCTGGGGGCAGATCAAAAACCCCTCCAGAGGTGGATCCAGCCTCACTGCTCCTGCAGACAGGCTGGACACTGCAGTAGTGGAGCTGAGGGGACTGGGTGCCGCCATCTTGTGGCTATGGGGGCCGCCATTTTGTCGCAGAGGGACGGTTAATTTGCATATTACTCTATTATTAGATAGGACATTAGAAAAATGTGTAAATTGACCGTACCTCCACGAGGCCCACAGGGAATCAGGGGTGATTATACAATCAGGGGTTAATTTGCATATTACTCTATTATTACATAGGATATTATAAAAATGTGTAAATTGACTGTACCTCCACGCAGCCCACAGGCAATCGGGTGAATATGCAAATTCACCCAACAAAGATGGCGGGCTTGTGGGCAGAGGGCACACACACAGGCAACAAGCGGCTGGGAGCAGCGCGGGACTCCCGCTGCGTTGTTGTTGTGACGAGGTATGTGTTCCAGTTCCCTGGAAGCTCCGGGCCTAAGCATGTAGGCCCAGAGCAGCCAGGGTCGGGGTAAGATGCCAAGTAGCCGGGCTCCCAGTGACCACTGGATTGTCTGGTCCTGTCAGCCCTGCCTGGGGGTGGCTGGCATTCACAGTCCTTTGGTTTGTGTAGCCCATGGACCAGAAGTGGAAACCAAGAGCGTGGGGAACACCAGGGATTCTGGGAATCATAGTTCTGATGGCAGACACATTGTGGGATCTCCAAAACACAAGAGCAAAGTGAGCCTAGAGCAAGTTACTGTTGTGGGTAGGAGATGGAGGGAAAGCAAAGGTGAGAGACGTAAGTAAAGTCACAGTGTTGAGGAAATATTAAAGGAAAGATATCCTGCCATTTATAGGAAATCTCCACCGATGAATCAAAGAAAAAAAAAAAAAAGACCACTATTAAGCTGTGAACACCAAACCAAACTGGGTTGGAGTCTCAGACAATCCCCTCATATGATTGTAAAGACAGAGAGAAACTCTGGGATTGGAGAGGGCTCCCCTGAAGGTTCCCGTATTGGACAGGGTGAAGGTTGTGCTGAGGGATCCCCCACCCCCTGTGCATGAATCTTTGGGCACCAGGCCTCTAGTTAACCCAATAATAATAAAGATGGCTGGACAGTGGTTGATTTGGATTTTTTTTTTTAATGGAAGTTCATTAACCAATCAATGAGCCCAATTTGGACAGAAAGCAAATGCCCACTTTCTATTCAAAATGGACTTTGCTATGGTCGTGAATCCTTGAAACTATTTCCTAGAGCATCCTGATAATACTTCACCCCCATAAACTTCTCATTGTGGATTTACAAAGCTATGCAAACCAGGAATTTCACACTTCTGAGACCTTGGGGTACACTTGTCTGTCGGGGGGAAGCTGATAAGAGAGGGTAAACAGCCCACTCAACAACATCAGGATGGCAGCCAGAACTGCCACGGGAACGGTGCTGCCCATCTCCTGCCAGTCGGGCCGGAAGGGGATGTGAAAGGATGGGGGGAAGCGTATGCCCTCTTCATTCATCACAGAGTGGTAGTTCCATATCACAGCAATGAAGATAAATGCGCCAGCTATGATGCTCAGGACTCCGGAAGCCAAGAAGAGATTGCAGGTGTTTTTCTTCTGAAGATGAGCCATGCACACTCTCTGCAGGCCCATGACCGTGAGCACTTTCCCTAAGAGAGCCAGGAGGCTGGCGGCCAGCAGCATGTGCTGAGAGATGCGGATATTGAGCGGCAGGTAAGTGTCACTGTAGGTGTAGCGGTGACACGCTATGGCTCTGCTCTGGAGGCTGTTGGACTGGTAAGTGCAGACCTTCCACATCCCTACACAGGCCAGCCCCGGGGAGGGGGTGGATCTGTTCTCCATGTACCAAACCCGCCACTCTGGCAGTCCCATGCAAGTCATGGAGAAGATCCATCCTACGGTGGTGACAATGAAACCCGCTACTTGGCAGTTGGCACTGTGGACCAGCGAGGTCATGGCATTTTATCCTGGGGAACTGCAAACCAATAGAGAGGGTCATGAGGGTGGGAACCACTTGCCTGGTACCGCCCCCTCGGCATGAGCGAGGCTGTATTGGAGAGGGAAATTACATATTTTAGAATGGAGATACTTGACCCCATTCTCTTTTGGGGAAGGGTCATTGGACAATTTTTACTGAAAGCCTTAAAATATGAAGACTTTCACCCAGCAGTGTTCCTAAGTGGTTAGAGCATCTCCCCAACAGGCCAAAATTGCTAGTTCGATCCCTGGTTTCTTTCTGGTGAGTGCACATACCAAAAGCAACCAGTGAAAGCATCTGTAAGTGGAACACCAAGTCAATGTTCCTTCCTTCCTCCCTCCCTCCCTCCCTCATTCTCTCCTTCCCTCCTTCCTTCTTTCCTTCTTCCCTTTCCTCTCTTTCTTCCCCTCTCTGTCTCAAAATTCAACAAAAATATGTTCAAAATTTCAAACAGGCAGTTTCACTTATGGGCATTTGTTGAAAGACCCAATTAATATTGGCTACAAATATTTTACAATGGAGCTGGGCATCACAACGCTGTGTGACATTGAACAATGGGAAACCATGTCAAACCCAACAGTAGGGTTTGGTGAAATAATGTATGCTACAACCATACAATGGAGCTCCATACCAACCTTACAAGTGCAGCCAAGTCGCCCTTGGTGTGATGTTTGGTGTCTGGCCCTTCTCACCTCACATAATGTTTTCAAGGTTCATCTGTATTGTAGCTCCTGGGAGCAGATCAGTCCTTTTAATGACAAAGCCGTCTTCCATTGTATGGATGTACCACAGTTTGTTTATCCCTTCATCAGTTTGTGGACATTTAGATTAATTTAAATTTTGGCTCTTATAAATTCCGTTGCTGTGAACATTTGAGCCTAAAATTTGCATGGTGTATGTTCTCATTTCTGGAGTTTAGATAGGTAGGAGTGAGACCCGTGCGTGGGTCATGCTGTAACTGTATGTGTATAACATTGAACAAAGTACTAAGCTGTCTCCCCAAGCGGCTGCGCTTTTGCAGTAAATGTAGGAACTGCCTGTTGGGATTTTTTTTATATTCTCACCAGCTATATATTCAGGTTCTAATTTCTCCGCACCTTCTCCAACTTTTAACAGTTTTTGATTACACAATGAAATTATAGGCACCTATCAAAAAGAAGGATCTCTTGCCCTTTGAGACAGCATGGAGGGACCTGGAAAGTATCATGCTAAGCAAAAGAAGTCAGTTAGAGAAGGACAAGTATCCCATGATCTGAATCTAATCTGGAATCTAATGAATAACATAAACTGATGAACAGAGTGGATCCAGAGACATAGAAGAATGGGACAGAGGGCGGAATCTTGGAAGAAAGGCAAGGGGAAGTGATTGGGTGGGAGGTAATTAACTCAGGAACTTGTTTGCATATGCAGAATGCATGAACACAGACAATAGGGTGCTGAATTCCTGGGATGTGGGACAGGATGTGCAGGAGGGGATTGATGGGTGAAAAGGGGGACATGTGTAATCTTTCAACAATAAAGATTAAAAAAACACACTGATGAACAAAATAGATCCAGAGACATGGAGTCATAGAACAGAATGCAAAATCTCTGAGAAATGGTGTGTGTGTGTGTGTGTGTGTGTGTGTGTGTGTGTGTGTGTGTGTGTGTGTAGAGGGGGGTGGATGGATGGGATGAGATTAACCATAGAATGTATATGCATAACACATGGATATAGGCAATAGTTCAGTGAATGCCTGGGGTGGGTGTAGGGTGGAGGGAGTTAATGGGACAGGGAAAAAGGACATCTGTAATATTTCAACCACAAAGAGAAATTTAAAAAATTAAAAAATAAAATGTAATGTGACCAAAGGGAAGATGTCCACAATATACCAAGTGCAAGCAGCATGTTACAAACTTGTACAGACAATGGGATCAGAGGGACAGTGAGTTTTAAAGCTCTTAATATTGTGCAGAATCACATTCATATAGAAAAGTGCACCAAATCTAAGTGTACAGCTCAATGACCTGTCAAGGGGGAAATACACCTGTTGCCACCCCTCAGCTTAAAAGAGGTAATATCTCTGGTTTCTTGCTTGTCTTTAGTTTCCCACCTCAGCAGGAATCCCCAAACACCTTGGTTCCCTTCTGCCTGTTTTTCAAGACAGGAATTGTGCCCTGGGCATTCCTCTGTAAATGGCTTCCTTTGCTCCATGACCTGAGGCTATGATTTTAGAGAGAAAGGGATAGGGAGAGAGAGAGATAGATGCATCAATGAAGAGAGAGAATTATGGATATGCTACCTTCTGAACATCCCCTACTGGGGATCAAGCCCTCATCCTGTTCATGTGCCCTGACTGGGATTTGAACCATGACCTCCTGGTTCATAGGTCGACGCTCAGCCACTGAGGCACACTGACCAGGCTAATTTTTTAAATAATCTGTGGCTGCTCAA
>JAJQQW010000025.1:3644464-3662909 GCA_025583905.1 Ia io | reverse complement strand
ATCGATTGGTGCAATTGGAATCTCAGTTAGGAGCAGTTTAGGGCACCTGGAGCCTCACCCGCACCCCATACCCCACACCCCACACCCACCTTGGAGGTTTGGCAGAGCCCACAGACCTCTGCTCAGCACAAACTTAGTGAGCCCTGCACTGAGGTTTGGGACACTGGAGCCCAAACAAAGGCTCCCTGCTGTGCCCCTTCCTGTGGCTGCAGCTGCCACACAGGCAAACAGAGTTGCAGTGTCTCCCCTTGGACCAGTCCCACCAACAGCAGCCCCTCTCTACCCCAGTAAACAAAGTACTCAGCCTTGTTGTACCTGCTGTGCTGAACATAGCAGATGATCAGGCCTCCCGGTCCAGTATGGTAGCCACCAGCCACATGTGATGAGTTATCCCTTGAAATATATCTAGTGCACTTGAGGAGCAGAGTTTTTATTTTTTATTATTTTTTTTTAATTTCTTTATTGGTTAAGGTATCACATATTTGTCCTCATCCCCCCATTCCCATCCAGAACCCAACCCCACACATGCCCTGACCCTCCTGTTGTCCTTAACTGCTGGTTAGGCTCATATGCTTGCACACAGGTACATCGGTTGATCTCTCCCCTTTACCCACACCTCCCCAACCCTCCCACTGAGGCCTGACAGTCTGATCCATGCCTCCTTGTTTCTGGGTCTGTTCTTGTTCATCAGTCTATGTTGTTCATTATTTCCCCTAGATGAGTGAGATCATGTGCTATTAGAAATCCTACCTAATAAAATGGTAATATGTAAATTACCATCACTCTGCTACACCCACATTTGAGACAGAGGGAGGCGCAGGGGGCAGTACTCGGGGTGGCTGGGGTAGCCGACTGGGCCGGCCGGATGCTGAGCTAGCTTCGCCAGTGGCGGTGTGAGCTCAGTGTCTGCACCATGGCTTGCTGCGGGACAGAAGGGGCCTCTGGGGCAGCGAGCTCACGTCCTGCCGCGGACCATCAAAAGCGGGAGAGCTGGGTGCCTGTCTGCTCAGGCACCAGGCCTTTCAGAAGCCTCCACCGAGCCGGAGGATTCCGAAAGGCCTGGTGCACCAGTGGACAGGCACCCAGCGCCCCTGCGATTGAAAGCAAAAGCGTGGGAGCTGGGTGTCTCTCTGCTCTTGCACCAGGCCTTTTGGAAGCCTCCCCCATGCCAGAGGCTTCTGAAAGCCCTGGTGCACCCCCGGAGAGGCACCCAGCTCCACCGCAATAGATAGCGAAAGCGTGTAGGGGACCCTACACGTGCATGATTCAAACATTCACTGGGCCTCTAGTACATTTATAAGAACCAAAAATGAGACAAGCAATAATGGTTATGGTGACTGACAAATGAATAAGTCTGTAGTGAGTTTCTTTCTGGGCCAACAGTTCTTTTGAGACCCAATTTCAATGTCCAACAGTTCCTTATGTGTACATGTCAGCACTGACATTACAGTTCTGGATGGTGGACAAATGGTGGTACTGCAGGTCTGACTCTCTCTGGTTTGGTCCTGGGCAACCTGCAGTGATGCACAGCTGCTAACCACTAGTATGGGAAGGCCACGTCAGCGTCTTCCTTCTCTGGACTGCTTCTCTTCTGTCTTCATGGCTGAAGTAGTCCTGTCGATTCCTCTCTGTTGTTGGAATCCACATGGTCTCGGAGTTGTTTTCTGAAAATATACAAACATATTCTCGACCAAAAGTTAATAAAGGAATATTTTCTATAAATTTGACTTGGGATCCTATTTCATTTTTTTCCCAAATGATTTTGCTCTGGCTTGTTTTGACACATTGTGTGTTTTTCATGCATATCTTGCTTTTAGCCTTATAATTAATTTTCTAAAGTATTAATTTTCTAGATGTAATTTACTTACAGGATATTTTTTCCTTACATGATATTCTTCTACTATCCCCTCCTTTTTTGATTTAAATGTTAGGAGGCTTTTGAAAATTTTATAATGTAGTCTTGATGGCTTTTAAATTTAATTTTTTGCACTATAATATTACTGTTTTAGGTTCATTACATGGTGCACAATTTTATCATGAGGTGAAGTACCAATAAAAATTTTAGTTAACACTTTAGGGATACCTTTTTATCCAGTACAATTAATTTTTCTAGAATATTCGCTTGTTTCAACTAGCCAATTTAAATTTGCCTGAAAACTTGACTACTATTTTTACTGTCAAATTTATTACTGTAATAACAATCTTATTTTACCCTGTAAATGTTAGTGGAAGTCATTATTTGCTTCTTGAGTAGGTCCTGAGCATTCCTGGTGGTAGGCTGGATTTGATATCATAAACCCACTTCCCCACATCTTGGGTACAAGACGACTCAAACAATTCTTGTTGGAGTGAGAGGGCACCTGCTGTTGGCCAAGTCTCTGTCTGCCACCTGGGTCCTGATCTGAGCTGGGCATGGGAAGCACGAAGCAGCCATGGGGGCAGGAGACCTCCCTCAGAAGGGGCTAAGGTTCAGGTCCCTGCAATGTTGGGGGTGTGAGGGTCTGTGCCACACCTCTGTTGACCCCCAAATTCTCTCCTGATAGCCCCTATGCGACTGTGCCTGTCTTAGGTTGTTCCTTCCTTGAGGAATCTTACCCGTCTCTGGCTAACCAGCCATCCTCCGGGGCCAAGCAGGGTGATGTGAGGTTCAGTTCTGTCTCCTTGGTAGCCTATGACCCCGTGGCCTCCATGCCCAGCACCTGCTTTGGGATCCCCTCGCCTGCTGGCAGGGCCCCAGCACTGATCACATATCTTGTGGAACCCGGGTTTCTTCTCCAGGGAGGGCTCGGTTCGCCCCACTGGTTGAGAGACAGTTCCATGGCACCAGTCATCACGAGACTTCAACCTCGACATGAACAGAGAGCTCTTGCAATAGCTGTGAGCAATTGAATTGTGAGAAGAAGGTCTCTCTTGGCATAAGGGGTAAGAGGGACCAATATAGAATGCTCAGGTGCCTTCCCAGGAGGCCCTCTACACAATGAAAAGGATTAAATCCTTACATGTCCTTTTTAAATTGCTGCCAGACATTCAAAGAATAGTTTGTAAGTTTGCTTGGGATAATTGTATATTATGCTGTTGTAATTCTAAAGTATCAAGAGATGTGTTAAGTTTGTCTCCAAGCACCAAACAGATGATTTTTTTTTTTTTTTTTATCGCCAAGGGTGTGAGGAACTATTATAAGTACTGCGGGTGATCCAAATCTGGGAAAAATTTTAATGACAGTGCATTATAATATCATGTCAGGATATTCTTTGTTCTAGTCCCTGGCAATTCCCTTTCAAACTGGCTGTCCATTCATTTTCATATAGACAAGGTATTAGTTACATTTTGTGTACCTCTACCGGGGGCAAGTAGTGATAGTAGTGACACCCTTTCTTTGGTGTCCACACAAGCCAGAAACCTCTCTTTAATTGTACACACAAAGTGGCATTGTTTTGATTTTGTGTCATACAAAAGGGAAGCTGGGTTGAGACCCCTGTGTATTTATACTTTCTTGCCCCACCCATGGAACTCCTGGATGACCAAGGTGTTTGGTATTATTGGTAACTACATTATTCAGGAGATCAGCCCATGTAAGGGGTCTTACCCATGAAGGGTCAGGAGCATAAGACCAAAATACTTACCCACTTGTCCCAAGTAAAATTACCGTACATCTGATGATTGCTAGCATGTCTAGAAAGGTGTTCTCAGGCATTCTTGGGTTTCTGGTTACCTCACAATTTCTTCCCTGAGGTTTGACGTTCTGATTGATGTTTCTCTGTTTCTGGATCTATTTTTTCCCCTTCAGTTTATGTTGTTCTTTATATTCCACAAATGAGTGAGATCATGTGATATTTATCTTTCTCTGCCTGGCTTATTTCACTAAGCATAATGTTCTCCATCTCCATCCATATTGTTGCAAATGGTAAGAGCTCCTTCTCTTTTACTGCAGCGTAGTATTCCATTGTGTAGATGTACCACAGTTTTTTAATCCACTCATCTGTTGATGGGCACTTAGGCTGTTTCCAAATATTAGCTATGGTGAATTGTGCTGCTATGAACATAAGGGTTCATATATCCTTTCTGATTGATGTTTCCATTTTCTTGGGATATATTCCTAGAAGTGGGATCACTGGGTCAAATGGGAGTTCTATTTTTAGTTTTTTAAGGAAACTCCATACTGTTCTCCACAGTGGCTGCACAAGTCTGCATTCCCACCAGTAGTGCACGAGGGTTCCTTTTTCTCCACATCCTCACCAGCACTTGTCATTTGTTGACTTGTTGATAATGGCCATTCTGACAGGTGTGAGATGGGACCACATTGTTATTTTGATTTGCATCTCTCTAATGATTAGTGATTTAGAGCAGGTTTTCATATGTCTCTTGGCCTTCCTTCTGTCTTCTTTCAAAAAGTATCTATTTAGATCAGTTTCCCATTTTCTGATTGGGTTGTTTATCTTCTTTTTCTTAAGCTGCATGAGTTCCCTGTAAATGTTGGAGATTAAACCCTTATCGTTGACATCATTGGCAAATATGTTCTCCCATGTAGTGGGCTTTCTTGTTGTTTTATTGATGGTTTCCTTTGCTCTGCAAAAGCTTTTTATTTTGATGTAGTCCCATTTGTTTATTTTATCTTTAGCTTCCATTGCCCTAGGAGCAGTATCAGCGAAGAAGTTCTTTTGGCAAATGTCAGAGATTTTTCTGCCTGTAGATTCCTCTAGTATTTTTATGGTTTCCTGTCTTATGTTTATGTCCTTGATCCATTTTGAGTTTATTTTTTGTATGGTGTAAGTTGATGGTCTAGATTCATTTTTTTGCATGTATCGGTCCAATTTTCCCAACACCATTTATTGAAGAGACTGTCTTGACTCCATTGTACATTCATGCCTCCTTTGTCAAATATTAATTGAGCATAGTGATTTGGATTGATTTCTCGTATCTCTATTCTATTCCATTGATCTATATGTCTGTTCTTGTGCCAACACCAAGCAGTTTTGAGAACAGTGACTTTGTAATATAGCTTGAAATCTGGTATTGAGATCCCTCCTACTTTGTTCTTCTTTCTCATGATTACTGTGGCTATTCGGGGTCTTCATTTATTCCAGATGAATTTTTGGAAAGTTCCTTCTAAGTCTGTGAAGTATGCCATTGGTATTTTAATGGGAAGTGCATTGAAATTATAGATTGCTTTGGATAGTATGGGCATTTTGATGATGTTTATTCTACCAATCCATGGACATGGTACATTCTTCCATCTGTTTATGTCTTCCTCTATCTCTTTTTTCAGTGTTGTGCAGTTTTCCGTGTATAGGTCTTTTACCTCCTTAGTTTAGTTTATTCCTAGGTATCTTAATTTTTTTGGTGTGATGGTAAATGGGATTGCTTTTTTAGTCTCTTTTCTGTAAGTTCATTTTTGGTGTATAGAAATGCCATAGATTTCTTAGCATTTATTTTGTATCCTGTTACTCTGCCAAATTCATTTATTAAGTCTAATAATTTTTTGATGGAGTCTTTAGGGTTTTCTATGTACAGTATCATGTCATCTGCAAATAAAGACAGTTTTACTTCTTCTTTTTCAATTTGGATGCCCTTTCTTTCTTCTTCATGTCTGATTGCAATGGCTATTATTTCCAACACTATGTTTAACAGGAGTGGTGAGAGTGGGCATCTCTGTCTTGTTCCTGTTCTTAGGGGAAATGGTTTTAGTTTTTGCCCATTGAGTATGATGTTGGCTGTGGGTTTGTCATATATGGCTTTTATCGTGTTGAGATATGATCCTTCTAGTCCCAGTTTGCTGAGAGTTTTTATCAAGAAAGGGAGTTGGATTTTGTCAAATGCTTTTTCTGCATCAATTGATATGACTGGTTTTTATCTCTCAATTTGTTTATGTGATGTATCACATTTATTGATTTGCGAATATTGTACCATCCTTGCATCCCAGGGGTAAATACTACTTGATCATGGTGTATGATCTTTCTGATGTATTGCTGGATTCGATTTGCTAGAATTTTGTTGAGGATTTTGGTATCTATGTTCATGAGGGATATTGGCCTGTAATTCTCTTTCATTGTGTTATCTTTATCTGGTTTTGGTATTAGGGTGATGCTGGCTTCATAGAAGGAGCTTGGAAGTGTTCCTTCTTCTTGAATTTTCTGGAATATTCTGAGAAGGATAAGTTTTAGCTCTTCCTTGAATGTTTTATAAAATTCCCCTGTGAAGCCGTCTGGCCCCGGGCTTTTGTTTGCTGGAAACTTTTTGATGACTGCTTCAATTTCTTCCATAGTTATCAGCCTATTGAGATTTTTAGTCTCTTCCTGAGTAAGTTTTGGAAGGTTGTGTTTTTCTAGGAATGTGTCCATTTCCTCCAGGTTGTCTATTTTGTTGGAGTAGAGTTGTTCATAGTATTTTTGACAATCCTTTTTATTTCTGTGTGGTCTGTTGTTATTTCACCTCTTTCATTTCTGATTTGGTTTATTTGGGTCCTCTCTGTTTGCTTCTTGGTGAGCCTGGCTAGAGGTTAATCAATCTTGATTATCCTTTCAAAAACCAGCTCTTGGTTTTGTTGATGTTGTGTATTATTTTTTTGGTCTCTATGTCATTCATTTCTGCTCTGATCTTTATTATTTCCTTTCTTCTGCCCACTGTGGGCTTTTATTGTTTCTCCCTTTCTAATTCTTTGAGTTGTTGAGTTAGATGATCTATTACCATTTTTTATTGTTTTTTGAGGTAGGCCTGTAGAGCTAAACATTTCCCTCTCAGGACTGCTTTCATTGTGTCCCATAGGATTTGCAATGTTGTGTTTTTACAGTCATTACTCTCCAGGAAGTTTTTAATTTCTTTTTTGATCTCATTGATAACCCAATCATTCTTTAGTAGCAAGCTAATCAGTTTCCAAGTGTTTGAATTTTTTGGAATGTTTTTATTGTAGTTTATTTCTAATATTATGCCATTGTGGTCTGAGAAAGTGCTTGATATGATTTCAATTTTTTGAATTTGGGGAGACTTTGCTTGTTACCCAATATGTGGTCTATTTTTGAGAATGCCCCATGTGCACTTGAGAAGAAGGTATATTCCATGGCTTTGGGGTGAAATACTCTGAAGATGTCAATTAGGTCCATCTGATCTAGTGTGTCATTTAGAATTGCTGTTTCTTTGCTGATTTTTTGTCCAGAGGATTTATCCATTGATGTCAGTGGTGTATTAAAGTCCCCTACTGTGATTGTATTGATGTCGATCTCTCTTGATATCTTCCTGGAGATTTTTTATGCATTTGGGTGCTCCTGCGTTGCATGCATATACATTTACCAGAGTTATATCTTCTTACTGGATTGCTCCCTTTAGTATTATGTAGTGGCCTTCCTTATCTCTTATTATGGCCTTTACTTTGAGGTCTATTTTGTCTTTTATAAGTATCACAACCCCAGCTTTTTTCTCATTTCCATTTGCCTGAAAAATGTTTTTTCACCCTTTCACTCTCAGTCTGTGTGAATCTTTTGCTCTAAGGTGGGTCTCTTGTAGACAGCAAATGTATGGGTCATGTTTTCTTATCCATTCAGCTACCCTATGTCTTTTGAGTAGTGCATTTAATCCATTTACATTTACTGTTATTATTGATAAGTACCTATTTGTTGACATATTTTTCCTTAGTGTTTGTTTCTTCTTGGCTTTCTCTTTTTTTCTTTTTACAGCAGCCCCTTTAGCATTTCCTGCATTGCTGGCTTGGTAGTGATGAACTCTCTTAGCTCTTTTTTGTCTGTGAAGCCTCGGATCCCACCTTCAATTTTGAATGATAGCCTTGCTGGGTTTAGTATTCTTGGATTCAGTCCCTTGTTTTGCATCACTTTGTAAATTTCATTCCATTCCCTTCTGGCCTGGTGTGTTTCTGTTGAGAAATCAGTTGATATTCTGATAGGAGATCCCTTGTAGGTAACTTTCTGTTTCTCTCTGGCAGCCTTTAAGATTCTTGCTTTGTCGTTGGTGTTCGTCAATTTAATTATGATGTGTCTTGGTGTCGGTCTTTTGGGGTTCAACTTGTTTGGGACTCTGTGTACTTCTTGGACTTGGATAGTTTTTTTCTTGCCAATATCAGGGAAGTTTTCTGTCATTATTTCTTCCACCAGGTTTTCTATTCCTTGCTTCTCTTCCTCTCCTTTTATCCCTATTATTTGAAGGTTGTTTCTTTTTGTGTTGTCCCGAAGCTCCCTTAGGCTCTCCTCTTGCTTTTTAAGTCTTCTTTCCAGTTGCTGCTGTGTTTGTGTGCTTTTTCCTATCTTGTCTTCTGATTCGCTGATGTGGTCCTCAGCCTCTTCTACTCTACTCTTTAAGCCTTCCAATGTGTTCCTTATTGCAGCTATGTCATTCTTCATCTACTCTTGGTTTCTTTTCATGTTGGTGACCTTTTCATTCAGCTCCTTATAGTTCTCATTGAGTTGTGTGTATTTGTCATCCATCCGTTTAAACATCCTTATAACGAATACTCTGAATTCTTTCTCTGTTAAGCTGCTAGCCTCAAGTTTATTTAACTCCCTTTCTGGTGATTCCTCTTATTCCTCCTTTTGGGAATTTCCTTTTTTTCTCCCCCTGTTTTCTTGTAATGTTTTAATTGTAGATCTGCTTGCTTTGCTACCTAGTTTCTTTTGGGGATGGTGCTACTAATGTAATCTCTCAGTTCTCCTGGGCTTGGTAATCTAGTGTAGCTTCCTACTTGAGCTACTTGGGTTCTCTTGATGTAGGCCTGCAAGCTTGAGAGGCACAACTGTGGTGTCTAGAAGTCAGTAGCTATGGAGTGGAGTGTCCTAGTTTTTGCTGTCTTGTACCCTTAGTTGAAATCGCGCGTGTCCAGTGGGGACTCACAGTGGCACCCAGGAACCATCAGTTGGGAGAGCTCCCAGTGGCTCCCAAGAGCACCCTGTGTGTAGATGGGCTCAGGTTGCCTGTCTGTTGTAAATTCGCTTCTGTGGAGGTGTGTTTGCAGGCGAAGAGCTCTTATGCACTCTGAGGGGCCCTGGCACTGAAGTTAAACAGCTAGGGTGTATGTGGGAAGTTATTCAGGAGAAAGGAGTTCAGAGTTTCTGCTGTTTGGCAGCACGTCCTTGGCTTTACAGAATCACACCCAGCAGGGGCTCAAAGCAGCTCCCGTGAAGGCCCCTGTGGATATATCATCTCAGGGCACCTTCCCTTGCTGTGGCCTTGAGTTTGTCCACCCTTGAATGTGGGAACTGGTGGCGTGCCTGCGGGCGTAAAGCTCTGACACACTCTGAGGGACCCTGGCACTGAAGTTGCACTGCAGGGGTGTCCGTGGGCAGTTATTTAGGAAGAGGCAGTTCAGAGATTCTTCTGCAGGGTCGCACACCCTTGACTGTGCACAATCATCCCCTCGGAGGTTCTCAGTGGTTCCCAAGCAGTGCCTGGGTAGTGGAGGGCCGGGGTGCCTATGGGCTTGTAAGTGGGAATCCTGAGTTCAGGCGCTGGGGAGGGGGAGGTTGTACTTACTGCTTTCAGCAGCGCACTTTTTGAGTTGGAGGTCTCAGGGTTCGCGTGTCTGCAGCTGGGGTGGCAAGTCTTCTACGAGAGTGGCTGTAGTGTCCAGGTTTGCTTCCGAGACCAGACTGGTTGGTGGTGAGGTTAGGATTCTAGTGTCCAGCAGTTCCATTCTTAAAGATGATGGCGTCTCTGTGCCACTGGTGTCTTCCCCTGAGTGTTTGCAGCAGCCGTGGGGTTTTGCCAACAAAGACTGCCTGGATTGGAAGCACCCTGGGAGAACTGCAGGGTCAAACTTGCCCTATTTTACTCACACACATACCTACACATGTCCACACATACCTCTATCACTCCTTCACTTGATCACACATTCTCCCTCCCTACCTTCCTGCCAGTCGCCATCTTCCTCACTCCTGAGTTTTTATTTTAATCTAACTTTCAGTGTAACACATACTTCAGTTATTGTTTGGAAAACCTTGGGGGTATGAGGAAATCTATTTTTTTTAAATGTGAGAAAATGCAAATGAAGACACAGCATTTCTGATTAAAAAAGATTAAAATTAGTACTCAATCCTTAGTGAGATGTCTTTTGAGAGATATCACACTAAGAAGAAATTGTGCAAAACATGAAGGTAAAATACCTCATTAATCTTTTTGTGGTGGCTCAGTTCTTCTAGGCTGGGCTAATAGCCAGCAGAGAAAGATTAATAGGAAAACATCAAGGTTTAGTGCATGTGCAAGGAGTTTTCACATAGACATGATAAATTCATAAAGATTTCAAACACACTGAGACAATGTTGGCTGTATAACACATTTTTAATTTTTTAAATGTATTTTTATTGATTTCAGAGAGGATGGAGAGGGAGAGACAGATAGCAACATCAATGATGAGAGAGAATCCTTGACCGCTGTCCCTGTGGGCACCATTCTGGAGATCCAGCCTGAAACCTGGTATGTCCCCTAACGGGATATCCAATGGTGACCTCCTGGCTTCATAGGGAAACACTCAACCACTAAGGCCGGCCAGATGGACTATTTAACATATTTTGAAAAAAGGAGAAAGGGGGTAATGGGATATTATTTTTTAGAAGTGAGAATGGGATATTTGAAGGTAGATGAGGAAGAGAACACACGTGTCAGGAAAATTAAGAAACCATGTGACACAGGTTATCTAGCTGACAGATACCTGCCTGAAGCCTCCTGTGGCCTATCATTAAGAATTAAAGGGACCAAGACTCTGCCACCCTGAAGCTTCTTTTGGGGATATTGATTTTCAGTTGTTTTTAAGAGGCAAAAATCTCAGATAGAACTTTTGGACACCCCCAGCACCCTCCTGCCCAAAAGGTTAGAGAGAGGGAAACCTGCTTCAGGAAGGTTGTTGCTTTGCCTGAATTGAGTGAAACATGGTAAACAAGAGGGCTTCAGCAGGTGTTTATTAGCTAGAATCCCCTCCTCCCCAGTGACAGCATCAATCAGGCGTGTGGGTTCCCAGACATTGTTGGTCCCGGGAGGTAGGGTTAAAATTCCACATTGGCTGCTGGGAACAGTGTTGAAGATGGTGGCAGTTCAGCTCACCCAGAACACCTCCTGAGCCCACAGCTGGAAAGGGAAGAGGCAGGATCCCAGTAGGCCTGGCCCAGGACCTGGAGAAGAGGGGGGGGATGCAGGAAGGGGTGACTCAGGGGAAGGTGGAGGGGAGTGAGAGGAGTCACTTCAGATACCCACATAAACTGTCCTTGGGAACTACCTCCTGGGCCCTGAGTGACGACAGAGGGGAGTAGAGCCTAGGACTTGGGGGAGACCCCTCAGGACTCTGTCTCCTAAGACTCTGACACTTGTAGAGGACACCCACGACTGACTCTCTCATCCTCTCCTCATCCAGCTTCTCACGTGAGGAGGGATCTCCAGGCAAATTTTTTTCCTGAGCTCTGAAGATTCTAAGGTCTTTTGTTCCAAGCTGTGAGATTTAGCAACCAGGGGAGCAACCAGTAGACACCCTGTTCCAGGAAGGACTGGACCAGGACTGGTGGGGAGGCCAAGTCCTCTTCCAAAGATTGCTTTGAGGCTGGTCCAAGGCCCTGGAGCTGTGGAAGACCCTCCTATCAGTGAGTAGCTGGCCTTCAGGTGAGTGTTCCTCGCCACACACCAGACCTCTCCCCCAACAGTTATATACCCGGGAGGGCCATACCCTCATCAAGTCCAGTCTCTCAGAGGACTGAATCTGAAAGAAGGGATGCTTCCCACAGGTGAAGGCTCCTGTCTTTCCCTCTGGGCTCCTGAATAGCTATTCCAAAAGATTTTTCAAAAGGTGTGGTTCACCCAAATCAGAACACACACCGTAGGGAATGCACACTGGCCACCCTGATTCTTCTCCAAGACCTTTCATATAGGCTAATCCTGCAGTGGACTGGGCGTCCAGAGGCCATTGCAGGTGCCTGTTACTAAATTAGGAGGCTATTGTATAGGGGGTTTCATGGAAGCACAAGTCAGCCCCCAATTCCTTCCTGATTAGCCCATCCTGCTTTTACCCCTGGCTTAATCTTTCTCATCTCAGTGTCTTCACCTGAAAGAAACAACAACTAACAGCATTAAAGTACAAAGTGTCCTGGCATGAGTCTGGCTAGAATATCACCTTCCACTGATGCATCTCCGCTGCCCTCTCTGTCATTTTTATCATCTCCCTGTATCCCGGTCTCTATTGTGTCCTCATATTGGCCAAGCACTTTACTCTCCCAGAATTTGTGCAGTCTGTCCTCATGCCCAGAACAGGATCCTTCCAAGCCCCCCAATGGACCCTCCTTGCTCAGGCCTCAATGCAGGAGTCTGCCTGTCTCTGTAAGTTTCCATACCAGCCCCTGAGTTTCTTGACAGAATTAGTTACAAAGAGCCAGTTGTAGAAAATGGTATTGTTTGCTTTGGATATGAGTGTGTGTGTGTGTGTGTGTGTGTGTGTGTGTGTGTGTGTGTGTGTGTGTGAGAGTGTGTCCTATTTTCATCCTAAACCTTGCAAGGAGAGACTGTGTGTTGCTCTGAACATGGCATTAGCAGCCACCGTAGGACAAATACATGCCAAATTCATCTAGAAGAGAGGAGGGAGGGTAGGTTGAACCTCTAGTTCCAAGGTGAAATAATTGAGGTTTTTGGTGTTGTTGTTTTCTATCTGCTCTGCTCTAGGTGACAATCCTAGATCCACTGGGGATGAGTGCAGTGGCCTCATTTGTACTCATACGTTCATCCATGTAGCTGGAACCCTAAAACTCTGCTAGTTCATAGGCACGGGGAACGTCTGGAGGAATAGTGGTGTAGGGTCACAGAACAATGTAGCCTTAACACCCTGCCCATTACTCTCAGCCCTACGACCTTCCCACAGCCTATGGTAAAGAGATGCAGGGCCATCTGCATGACAGGGACACAGTGCCAACGGCCACTATTTGTATCAGGAAAAGTCACACAGTTTGAGGACTCTGAGTATTTCCCAGGCCTGAGTGAGAAAGTGAAAGGGGACACAATGTGTCTGAGGCTGCCTGTCACTACTTGTGCCAAAATAAGCAGAGACAGGGTAGAAGCACAGGTGAGCGTTAATTCCAACAATGCGGTCAATAATGGGGTCAGTAGTCGCTCACTCTGGAAATGCTGCTCTGACCTCCTGGGGAGAAGATAGCTACCTGTAGCTGCCAGATACAAGTGTAACATGGAAAGTGGAAGGGAGGGCCTGCAGTCCGGCCTTCAGGAGTGCAAACTCCTACAACACAGTGGCTAATATTCTATGACCTTAGCAAAAGCTCAGCCCCTTCCTGGGAATGGAGAATGGTCAGCCTTCCTGAGAATGGAAGAGTCAAAGTGTGCCCTCTCCTTGGTCTGTTCCCAAATGCAATTCTCTTCTGAGTAATGGCGCCATGGAGGCAGCTTATGTTTTTAGTACAGCCTGGTTCATCCTCCAGTGTCCCAGGGCCTCTTATTCATAGTTTGGTAGGTTAGTAATGATGAAACAACTGTGGCTCTATTCTTATTACATGTCCTTCCCTCCTGTCTGAAGCTGATTTCAAAAGACCCCACGGAGATGCCTCAGGGCAGCTTGAATGACAGGGCCTGTGCCTCTGCTTTGCGTGTTGCCTCTCCCTCTCCTCTCCAGCCTGACTTTTGTCTCCTAAAGAGACTATGGAAAAGCAGGCACCAAAACCTGTCACAGGGAGGGTGCCAGCCCCCTGGGACCTCTGGAAGATCCATCCCAGAGGAGAGCCCAGGTTAAGGTTAATCTACAGGGCAGCTCTGCCAGAGGCTGCGCACCAGGCTGTGGGTGGTGCCTCCCCACCTGTCCTCAGCTTTGTTTAGTATTTTAGCATCTATGTTCATCAGGGATATTGGACTATAATTATCTTTCTTTGTTGTGTCTCCATCTGGTTTCAGAATTAGGATAATGTTGTTCTTATAAAAAGAGTTTGGAAGTGTTCCTTCCTTTGGACTTTCTGAAATAGTTTGAGGAGTATAGGTGTTAGTTCTTTTAATGTTTGGTAGAAGTCCCCCGTGAAACCATCTATACCTGGTCTTTTGTTTGGTGGGAGTTTTTTGATTACTACTTCTATTTCATTAATCCATTTCATTAGTTGTTCTTAGCCTATTCATTTTTTTTTTTTTATTCTTCCTGATTCAGTTTTGGGACTTTGCAATTTTCAAGGAACTTATCTATTTCATCCATACTCTCTAGCTTGTTGGCATATAGTTTTCACAGTATTTTATTACAATCCTTTGTATTTCTGTGCTGCCAGTGGTTAGTCTTCCATTTTTATTTCTGTTTTTATTTCTTTGGGTCTCTCTCTTTTTTCCTTGAAGATTTTGGCTAATTAATAGTTTATTTATTTTGTTAATCCTTTCAAAGAAGAAGCTCTCTTTTTCATTGTGTTTTTTTTTCCGTATTTTTTAGTTATTTATTTCTACTCTAATATTTATTTTGTTGTTCCCGCTACTTAAACTGGGATTTTCTTGTTTTTCTCTTTCTAGTTGTTTAAGTTGTAGGGTTAAATTGTTTACTGCTGGTCTTGCTTGCTTTCTTTCTTTCATTCTTCCTTTCTTTCCTTCTTTCTCTCTCTCTCTCTCTCTCTCTCTCTCTCTCTCTCTCTCTCTCTCTCTCTCTCTCTCTCTCTCTCTCTCTCTTTCTTTCTTTCTTTTTCTTTCTATATGCCTGTAGCCATGACTGTTTTGGATCAGTGGATAGAGCGTGGGCCTGTGGACTGAAGTGTCCCAGGTTTGATTCCAGTTAAGGGCATGTACCTTGCTTGTGGGCACATCTCCAGTAGGGCATGTGCAGGAGACAGCTGATCAATGTTTCTCTCTCATCAATGTTCCTAATTCTCTATCTCTCTCCCTTCCTCTCTGTAAAAAATAAATAAAATAAAATAAATAAAATAAAATAAAATAAAATAAAATAAAATAAAATAAAATAAAATAAAATAAAATAAATAAAATAAAATAAAATAAATAAAATAAAATAAAATAAAATAAAATAAAATAAAATAAAATAAAATAAAATAAAATAAAATAAAATAAATAAAATAAAATAAAATAAATAAAATAAAATAAAATAAAATAAAATAAAATAAAATAAAATAAAGGAGATATGTCTGTAGTGCTATGAACTTCCCTCGCAGGGCTCCTTTTGCTGTGTCTCAGAAATTTGGGGTTGTTGTGTGTTGATTTTCATTTGTTTCCAGGAAGTTTTTGTTTTATTTCTTTATCTCATTGGTAAGTCAATCATTGTTTATTAACATGCTATTTATCCTCCATGAGTTTGTATGTTTTCGGTTGTTTTTACTATACTTGATTTTTCCTTTAATTCCACTGTAATCTCAAAGATGCTTGATATGATTTCAGTTCTTGAACTAGTAGAGAGTGCTTGTGTATCCTAAAGTGTGGTTTCTCTTTGTGAATGATTTTGGGCACTTGAGAAGAATGTATATTCTGCGTTGGCATGAATTGTTCTATAAATGTCAATTAAATCCATCAGATCCTGTTTGTCCTTTAGAGTCTGTTTCCTTGTTATGTTTTTGTTCCTAGGCTCTATCCAGGAAAGCCAGATGGGTGTTAAAGTCTCCTACTGTGACTGTGTTGTTCTCAATCTCTCTGTTAAATTCCTCTAGAAAAATTTTATTATATATGAACTAGAGGCCTGGTGCTCAGAATTCACGCACGGGGAGGGGGTGGGGGGCGAAGTGGGTATTCCTCACCCCAGACTGCAACTGCTCCAATCTGGGACCCCTCAAAGGGGGGTTTACATGGATCGGGCATAAACCAGCAGTCGGACATCCATTTCACAATCTGGGACAGCTGGCTCCAACCACTAACCTGCCTGCCTGCCTGCCTGATTGCCCCTAACCAATCTGCCTGCCAGCCTGCTCACCCCCAACAGCCCCCTGCTGGCCTGCTCATCCCCAACTGCCCTCCTGCTGTCCTGCTCACTCCAAACTCCTCCCCGCTGTCCTGATCATTTCCAACTGACCCCCAGTGATGACCTGCTCACCCCCAACTGGCCCCCCTGCTAGTCTGCTTACCCTCAATGACCGCTGCCATCCCATCCTGGCCAGATCACCCCCCCTGGCGACCCAAGGTCCTAGGCCCTCCTTTTTATTTTATTTTCAGCACCTCCTTGAGTGGAGGCCAGGGCCAGCTGGGAGCAAGTATCTACGATTTCTTTATGTTCTGTAATTGAAACTTTGTAGCCTTGAGCAGATGACAGGGCCAGCCAGGGTAGGCAGGAAGCTTGGCTTCCTCCATTGCCGGGGGCAACCCAAGCCTTCTTCTACCTCCAGCTCTGTGGCCACCACCATCTTGTTTGGGTTAATTTGCACACTTGCTCCTGATTGGCTGGTGAGTGTGGCTTGGCATAGCGGAGTGATGGTTAATTTGCAGGTTTCTCTTTTATTAGCATAGATACTAGATGCCCAGTGTATAAAACAAATTAAGTATTCTCCTTGATAAACCTAAATGAAAAAAAGTGTCGAGGAACCTCCAACAAGTCTGCAAAACAATTGTTCACCTCCTTCCTATGGCATTTTGTATGCCCTCAACCTTTAAAGGAATAGTATAAATAGGAAGAAAAATTACATATGGAATGATATCAATGTTTGGAGAAATCTAAATGTAAGCATCCTTTTGCTTATTGAAATTACATCAGCATCTGTCTGATATGGGAATAGTAATATTGAAACAGAGATTGCACTTAAACTGAACCAGTTATCTTTTCTGACTATACCTCTGAATGAAATGAACAAAAGTGCCCCTTGATAGTGATATGTATTTTACTGTAGAACTACTCATGCACTTTCTCTTCAACTCTTTGACATTTAATGTACCATAAAGGGTATGTTCGCCCAAAAATTGAGTTATCATGAGGCCTCAGTATTTTTATCAGTGAATGTAAACAAAAACCATGAACAGGAAAGGTTTTCAAAAACTCACCTCTTGGCTTGTTGAATGTATAGTTTCAACAAAAGTTCCAATGTGAATTTTAAAAATTAACACAAAAATGTGTTGTTTCTTAAAATTAAATTTATTAGAATAGTGTATGTGAAGTTCATTGAAAAATTTGGAAGCTGGAACCTCATTTTTTTAAGAATTTAAAGTCTACCATGTCAGATTGGGGGGCAGTGAGGGAATAAACCCTGTTCGGATTGGCTCAGTGAGACCCTTTTTCATTGCCACCTGGTATGCTGCTGGATTGGTGAAACACTTAATAAAGCCATTTGCACATCAAATTTACTCAGCTAAATTTTACCAATGTAGGTTTTAATTGATAATGTATTTTAGTGCAGAGAAAAACAAGAAGGCAAACAATACAAAACTTCCCAGTATAGAATAGAGTACATTATATTCAATCCTCTTGGCAAGTGGACTAGAAAGGAAGATTAAAGGAGAAGAAGGAATAGAATAAAAATTCTGACTATGACAAAAGGCTCCTTCTTGTATTTCTTAAGTGGATATTATGGGTATCAAAACCTTAAGTTTGCCGAAACTGGTTTGGCTCAGTGGATAGAGCGGTGTCCTGCGTACTCAAGGTTCCCAGGTTCAATTCCGGTCAAGGGTATGTACCTTGGTTGCGGGCACATCCCCAGTGGGGGGTGTGCAAGAGGCAGCTGGTCGATGTTTCTCTCTCATCGATGTTTCTAACTCTCTATCCCTCTCTCTTCCTCTCTGTAAAAAATCAATAAAATATATTTAAAAAAACAAACAAAAAAATAACCTAAGTTATTTAATACTTTTAGATATATTTATTATTGTTTTCAGAAAGGAAGGAAAGAGTTAGAACCATGTATGGTGAGAGAGAAACATTGATTGGCTGCTTCCTACAAGACATCTACTGGGCTTGGAGCCCACAACCCAGGCATGTCCAGAACTGGCAATTGAAACCTGAGCTACTGGTTCACAGGTTGAAAATCAACCCCAGAGCCAAGCAGGCCAGGCTTTGGCTCTTCTTTATTCAGAGGCTTCCCTTTAACAACCCTGTCTCCCAGCAGCCCTAAATCCAACCTGCCTGACAGGTGTGCAGGTTGATGGATTCTGGGGTACATTCAATAGTAAGCAACCGACTATGTGTGCCTTACTCTCCCTGCTTGCTTTCTGATGGCCTGGAGACCCCCATTTATAGGGCCTACATGTATAGAATCCCTGTGCAGCAGCAGTCACCACCTACCCAGTGCCCCTGTATGCCCATCTTCACATATGATGTCTCTATCTAAACATACACTTTTTAAGCCTCATTGCCTTGGTAGTGTGACTTTTTGAATATTTTGATGGAAAAATCCAGATTCTAATGAATAATTTTGCTGGATTTCTCAGTGGATAGAGAAACCATTCTCCAGAAGAAGTAAAAGTGTCAAGTGCAGGACACCCTGTTGAGAGATAACATGCAGCAATGAGTTTTTTTGTTTTTTTTTTTTGTCTTGTTTTAATGTGGTGGGTTTTTACATTGATTCTTTAGAGAGAGATGAATATA
>JAJQQW010000025.1:3625145-3644364 GCA_025583905.1 Ia io | reverse complement strand
AACCCCAGCTTTTTTCCTTATTTCCATTTGCCTGAAAAATGTTTTTCCATCCCTTCACTCTCAGTCTGTGTGAATCCTTTGCTCTAAGGTGGGTCTCTTGTAGACAGCAAATATATGGGTCATGTTTTCTTAACCATTCAGCTACCCTATGTCTTTTGATTGGTGCCTTAATCCATTTACGTTTAATGTTATTATTGAAAAGTACTTTTTTGTTGTCATATATTTTCTTAGTGTTTGTGTTTCTTCTTGCCTTTCTCTTTCTTCTTGTTACAGCAGTCCCTTTAGCATTTCTTGCATTGATGGCTTGGTAGTGATGAACTCTCTTAGGTCTTTTATAAATCTGTGAAGCTTCTGATTCCATCTAAATTTTGAATGATAGCCTTGCTGGGTATAGTATTCTTTGATTTAGTCCCATGTTTTGCATTACTTTGTAAATTTCATTCCATTCCCTTCTGGCCTGGTGTGTTTCTGTTGAGAAATCATTTGATATTCCAAAAGGAGAGCCCATGTATGTTATTTTCTGTCTTTCTCTTGCATCTTTTAAGATTTTTGTTTTGTCGTTGGTGTTCATCAATTTAATTTGACGTGTCTTGGTGTTGGTCTTTTGGGGTTAAATTTGTTTGAGACCCTGTGTACTTCTTGGACTTGGATAGTTTTTT
Organism: Ia io; assembly: GCA_025583905.1. Classification (NCBI taxonomy): domain Eukaryota; kingdom Metazoa; phylum Chordata; class Mammalia; order Chiroptera; family Vespertilionidae; genus Ia; species Ia io. The sequence goes on along the minus strand of JAJQQW010000025.1, from coordinate 3,643,705 downwards.
TTTTTTTTTTGCCAATATCACATAAGTTTTCTGTCATTATTTCTTCAAACAGGTTTTCTATTCCTTGCTTCTCATCCTCTCCTTCTTTTATCCCTATCATTCGAATGTTGTTTCGTTTTGTGTAGTCACATAGCTACCTTATGCTCTCCTCTTGCTTTTTAAATCTTCTTTCCAGTTGCTGCTGTGTTTGTGTGTTTTTGTTACCTTGTCTTCTAATTCACTGATGTGCTCCTCGGCCTCTTCTACTCTACTCTTTAGGCCTTCCGTTGTGTTCTTTATTGCAGCTACGTCATTCTTCATCTCCTCTTCGTTTGTTTTCATATTGGTGACATTTTCATTCAGCTCCTTATAGTTCTCATTGAGTTGTGTGTATTTGTCATCCGTCCGCTTAAACATCCCTATAAGGAATACTCTGAATACTTTCTCTGTTAGGCTGCTAGCCTCAAGTTCATTTAACTCCCTTTCTGGTGATTCTTATTTTTGTTTCATACGGGGATTTCCTTTTTGTCTCCCCATGTTTTCCTGTAATGTTTTAATTGTAGATCCAGTTGCTTTGCTGCCCAGGTTCTTTTGGGGATGGTGCTACTGGATTAATCTCAGTTTTCCTGGGTTTGTTGATCTAGTGTAGCTCCTACTCGAGCTATTTGTGTTCTCTTGATGTAGGCCTGTGAGCTTGAGAGGCACAACTGCGGCGTCTAGATGTCAGCAGCTGTGGGTGGGAGTGTCTCAATTTTTGCTGTCTTGCCCCCTTAATTGTAATCACACATGCCCAACAGGGACTCACTGTGGCCCCCAGGTACCATCTGTTCGGGTGTTGGGGCTCAGGGCATCTGGTCTTTGAAAGGCGTGGCTGTGGTGCCCTGAGATCTGCAGTCATGGGGTGAGGAGACCCAGCTTTTTCTGTTGCACCTGTGGTGAATAGGTGCTTACTCCCAGCAGTGTTTTACAGGAGCACCCTTGGCAATTTTGCCAGTGAGGCACACTGAAGGCCTCTCAAGGTCCCTGGCAGTATAGCCGGGTAATTGGTGTGCTTGTGGGCCGTATCCACGGTAAGTGAATTCAAAGCTTCTACTGCTGGAGGGGTGTGTGCCCCCTACTCATCCAAGATCAAAGCCAAGGAGAGCTCACAGTGGCTAGCACTAGCACTCTGTGGTTGGTTGGGCTCAGTGTGTTAGTATCTGTGGAGGCGCGCTCTCTGGTCGCAGAGCTCTGATGCACTCCGAGGGGTCCTGGCACTAAGGTTGAGTAGCTGTGGTTAATGTGGGCAACCCTCCAGCAAGAGGGAATTCAGAATTTCCACTAAGGGGCTGCACGCCCCCGTCTGCGCAGAATCACAAGCTTGGGTGCAAACCCTGAGCAAAGTTACCTGGGGCTGAGAACACGCAAGTGCGTGCGCAGCTGGGGTTAATGTCGGCAACCCTCCAGGAAGTAGGAAGAAGGAATTTCCACTGTGGGGCTGCGGGCCCCCGTCTTCACGGAATCTCAACCTTGTGTGAAAATCCACAGTGGAGTGTCCTGGGAATGAGAACGAGAGAGTGCGTACACACCTGGGGGCAGCGGGGGTTAATGTGGGCAACCCTCAGGTTTGGGGGAGTTTGGAATTCCCATTGAGCACGCCACCTTCTGTGCAGAATCACCACCTGGGGTGCAAACCTATAGTAAAGTGACCTGAGGCTGAGAACACTCAAGTGCTTGTGCAGCTGGGGTTTGTTCAGCAACCCTCCAGGAAGAAGGAAGAAGGAATTTCCACTGCGGGGCTGGGGCCCCCATCTGCACAGAATCTCACCCTTGGGTGCAAACCTGGAGTGAAATGTCCTGGGGATGAGATCACAGGAGTGTGTGTTCATGGGCGTGCAGGCAGGAACCAGGGGTTTTGCTGTTGGGGAGGGGAATTTGCACTTACAGTTACAGAAAGCTGTGTCTTTGGAGGTGGAGGTCCCAGGTTCCGTGAGTCTGCAGCTGGGGTAGCAGGATATTGGCTGGAGTGGGTGTTGGGTCGCTGGGCAGTTCCAAGGCCTGTCTTGTTGGTGCTGTTGATGAGTTTCTACTTATGGTCCTTCTCCGCTCAAGATGGTGTGGGATTCCGTTGTGCTAGGGTCCAGCCTTCCAAGGAGTGCCCGCAGCGGTAGCCGTCTCTCTTTGTCAAGGAGAGGCTTTCTGCCATCCCCTGCTGTTCCTGCGAGATTTAACTTTCCCTCACTCACTCTCACACACCCCACGCACAACCGCACACTCTGCTTTTATACCCTCACTCACTCACTTCCTCTCTCTCCACTCTTTCCTGCCATTCGCCATCTTCCCATCCTCCATGAGACAATTTTCAATCAAATGAGCCACACCACCCAGGGCCACTTTCATTTTTATGTGGCATAGAGAAGCCTATATATGCTCATTATTAAAATTATCATGGGATATCCTTTTCATTTATACTATTTTTTGTTATTAATCCTTACCTGAGGATATTATACCCCTTGGTTTTTAGAACAAGTGTAAGGGAGGGGAGGGCAGGGAATGATGAAGATAGAGAGAAAGAGAAAGAGACAGAGAGAAACCTTAATGTGATAGATACATCAATTGGTTGCCTCCTACATGCACCCTAACTGGGGTTAGGAATTGAACCTGAAACTCACGCATGTGCCCATTACCAAATTGAACCTGAGACCCTACAATGGGCTGATGTTCTACCCACTTAGCCACACAGGCCATGCCTAGTATTTACTCTTTTGATATGAGTAAATGTCAACCCATATTAGTACTGCCAGAAAGTACTGTGTCAACAGCAAGGGCTTTGGAGCCTGGGTTTGCTATTTATATCTCTGTGACCTTGAGTAGGTTACTTAAACCCTGTGCTCAGGATCCTCATCTATGAAATGGGATCATAGCCGTATATGTATTAGTGGGTCATATTAATTGAATGCATTAATATTCATGTGTTTAAAATATGGCATGGCCCATACAGAGCACAATATACACATGTAAGAAATCTTTGAAGCCATGCAAAGATTTGCTGGCATGGTTCTGAACCCCATACTCTACCTGACCACACCTCTTGCACTTTAGGGGTTCTTTTTCCTGGTGGACCATTTCCTGTTGGCTGGACATTCCTCACACATCCACATTCCCTGCAGTTTCCAAGTATACCTGCCATCTCCGATCTTCTGAACGCTCAGGCCCTTCCACATGGACTGCTGGTAAAATGTCTAAATAAGATATAAGGAGACTTTCTAATTTGGTTTTCAGAAAAGACATGTCCTCATCCCCCCAAGTGCGGACACAGAGTCACCCAAATGTCCCCAAGCTGGCATGTTTTCCTGCAAAGGCAGCCTTCTCCTCCCTGATTCCCTCACTCCACCAAAACTCACTGGGCCTGGGGTCCATTCCCTCATCCCTCTGTTGGCGAGGAGGTCTTCAGACTGGCTGTCAACACATCCCATCTCATGAGGGAACTCTCCAATGGGTAACATGTAGAGGGCATCTTCCCCTGGGGAGTCGATACTCTACTGGACATATCAGGCTTCCCAGCAAGGAGCTAGTGTTTGGGGGATGCCACACAGCTTCTGCCTGGGGAGCTCCTTATGGAATTCACTCTGAGTAGTCCTCATTCCCTGATGTTAATCAGCAGAGAGAAGCCCTGGGAACCCCATGTTCTGGTTAGTCCAACAACTGCTCCCATGGGTTCAAATGAAAAAGAGATCCAAATAAGTTGGCCCACAATCTAGATGTTGCTTCACAAGATGTACTTGCTTCATGCTAAACACATCAGGATATTTTTAACTGGCACCCGAAAGAAGCCGACATATAAAGGTGGGATTTTGAGCGAAGGATGAGAAAAAAAGTAAATAGGCATGATTTACTTTAGGCAACATATAAATCTTCGAGTTCATGTTTAATTTTAACTACAAAAGCACGTATGTTTTCCATTACAACCAATGCAAATTACAGAAAAATACATAAATAGGAATGAAAATCTTCCCCTCTCACCTGATCTGTGTACTTCCTGCTAGTTTTTATAAAAGTATGTATAAATCTATTTGTAAATGGAAATGAAATTACATCTTTATATATTTATTTTGACAAAATGGTCCTACCATATGTGTCATTATTCACTTTTTTTGGTATTATACAGAAATTTTTTCAGACAGTTCAGTCTTGGTAATGGTCATGTACTAATGCACTTTAATCCTGAATCTAACATAATTGACTTAAACACTCTTCTATTAATAGACATTTAAGTCATTCCAGTTTTTCTCTCTGATAAATGATGATGAAACTAACATCTCATACATTTTCACAACTCATACAAATGCCTGGAAATGGTTCTTGGAATCAATGCTGTTGCTACAAACATTTCAACTTGTTAAATAGATTTTTGTTTTTTCTTAATCCTCACCCAAGAATATGTTTTCCATTGACTTTTTGAGAGACGGGGAGGGAAGAAAGGAAGAAGGGAGAGAGGGAGGGAGAGAAAGAGAGACAGAAAGAATCAATGTGAGAGAGAGTCCATAGCCTGGGATTGAAGGTGAAACCAAGGATTTGCCCTTGAATCGAATCTTAATGCCCTTTTTGCTTGGTCCGTTCATCTAACCACTTAGGAACAATGGCCAGAGCAATCATTTTAACATTTTAAACTATATATTTTTATCGATTTCAAAGTGGAAGGGTGAGGGATAGAGAGATAGAAACATCAGTGATGAGAGAGAATCAATGGTTGGCTGCATCCTGCACACCCCCTACTGGGGATCAAGGCCAAAACCTGGATATGTGGCCTGTTGGGAAATCGAACCATGACCTCCTGATTCATAGGTTGATGCTCAACCACTGAGCTACCAACATTCCATCTTTTGAAAGATGTTCTCAAATTGTGTTTCAAAATGCCTTGCCAATTAATTCTCTCACCATGGTCTTGGATTTCTTAGCATCATTTACTCTTACATCAAATATTTAGAACACTAATTGAAGGCCAATATGTTTGTACACCTCTTAAATATATGGTTTGGGCAAGAAGCACAAGGGGACACGGTGAGCATTGCTACCCATGGCTCATTGTGTCTGATTTCTTCCCTTTGCTGCTGCCTCTCCTTCAGGTGGCCTGGGGCCAAGCTCTTGCTCTTCAAAAGCCTGGCCGTCCTCCTGGGTTATCTGTCCTGGGACTTAAGCCTGGGCATAGCCAACAGCCGATCCTGGCGCAGGTGGGAGTTCAACAGCACAACAATTGCCGTCATGTACTTTGGACTTTGGGAAACTTCTTATGTCGAAACCCTTAACGTGTCCGGCCTGAAGCTGGTGGTGTCCATGTTCGCCAGGCTCAACAAGAGCTGGGGCATTCCGGATGCGATCGACTATGGCCAGGACCTGATGCTGCTGGCTAACTTCCTGGCGCCAGTGTCCCTCTTGTTCAGCACGCTGGCGGTCTGAGCCAGCTGGATCCGCACCCCGTTCCCACAGTTCTCCCGCACCTGCTACAACACTGCCGCCCTTCATCTCTCACTCAGCTGCTTCTGCCTCACGCTAACGGTGGCCTGGAACTTTATCACAGACCTTTCCGGCCAAACCACCCTGGAGTTTCCACCTAAGATTCCTGTTAACAAAGACATGGTCCACATTAAGTGCATCTCCTACGTGCTGCCGCTGGGTGTCCTGGCCTCCATCTTCTCCCTCATAAGCGTCATGATTTTCTCCACGGATAGCTGTTCCATGGAGCAGGATAAACTCATACTGTCAATGCCAAAGGTCTGAATGAGGGCCTGCCCTCTGCAATGGCTGGCAGGAGCTTTCCTGAAGAAATGTCCTGTGTACACTTCATAGTGTTGTAACCATCCAGGCATTCCAAATAAAACAGGCTTGGCTTTCCAGAGTGTGTCTGAAGCGCCTATTCTCCTCTCCTGCTATCTTCTGAAAGTTTTTTTTTTTTTTCTTTGAAGCTGCTAGTGTGCTGAAATCTGTAGGCAAACATATTCTGTATATCCTGTCACAACTCACAGGCCCTGGCTCCGTGGTTGAGCATCCGGGCACATGCCCCTGTTGCAGGCTCAGTTATCAGTCAGGGGATGTTTCTCTGTCTCCCTCACCCTTCCTTTCTCTGAAATCAATAAAAACATATAAGTTTAAAGACAATAAGGACAAAGTGAACACATTTTCAGATAAAGAACCTACAGTCAGAGACACTTTCGCAAGCAAGTTAGAGGACACAGAATGACGGAACTGGATGCAGAAGCAGTGGTGAACACAAACTTGGTGAGTATGTGGGTAAAGATAAACCAGGAATGATGGTAAGTTTTAAATGCTTGTATTATGGAGTTCACATCTATATATATGTATAATGGAGGGATACGCAAATTTGTCCGGAACGCCGTCACATCATGACCTTTCACAGGGTGGGCAGGGTTGTGGGGCTCCAGGGTGGCACTCCAGGTCTAAGCGGGATTTTGTTCCACCCAGGAAGACTTCCCTGGGACCTGCAGCCCAATCCCAATGCTGACCAGTTGTTTACTGAACTTTATTGGAGCTGCTCACCCAATTCCCTGCCCCAGGACCCGACTGCCCTCAGAAAGTTGCCCCATCAGCATCCTGACAGGTGTGCAGCCTGGGAGAGCTGAGTGAGGCGCTGGCTACAGGGAGCCACGGAGGGGTTACAGCTGCTGGAGCCAAGCTACAGGGAGTCTGAGGAGATCGCCTGAAGGAAGATGTAGCTTCAGCAAAACATCCGGCTCAGAGCCACAGCTGAGGGGTCCTCAGGCAAGCAGACAAACCTCTGCCTGAGAATTGGCTTCAGGGCGAGCGCTGCAGCATTGGCGAAGCTGCTGTCCAGGTTGCGGGTGGCCCAAGGGGCTCAGAGCAGTGCCAAGGCAAGGTGCACTGGAGGCGCCTCGTGCAGGGGCAGGGAGTGGGCAGGTGGGGATCTGCCTTGCCAGCTGAGAGTGAGGTTCTGCAGTGGCCCCAAGACTTGGGATGGCACGGCAGGAAATGCTGACATGGATGGATGCTGTTGCGGAGGTGTGCAGGCCCTCAGGCATGAGGTGGACTTTGAGGGGAGGAACCACCTCAGCAGAGGGACGCCTCACTGCTGGGTAATCCAATGTGGTGGTTCGGCAAAGCTCCTAGTGCTAATTGGCCTCACTATGGCCTGCACACTTGAGAGGTTGTGACTCCTGCTCCTGACTAGGCCCAAAGCAAGCCTGTTCCTGCCCACAGTTCCCACGTGCCTGCATAGAGAGTGCAAAGCCTACCACCTGCTCTCCAGACGGGGGGTGGCATTAAGAATGGGAGCGGGGGGGGGGTATATGAAAGAATGTGGAGCATCCACGATGAAGAGGTGCTTGAGAACAAGGCTCAGTAGCCTTCCAGGGATGTTAGTTCAGTTTGCCTCTTGGCTGTCCCTTAGAAAAGGTGGAGAGTGCTGTTGTGAGGGCTCCCTGCATCCTGAGTCCAATTGCAGAGGCAACTGGAATTGGCCTCAATTTTCTGGTCTTTAAAATGGATGAAGCATGTCCCAGGGCCTTCACTAAGCTTTGAGGGACATTTGAAATTCTATATAAAGTAATTGAGTGAAGAATTGAGAAAGAAAAGGAAGGGTGAACAACACAAGCAACCTGTAGACCTATTGTCACTTAAATTGGGAATATAGTGAATAGTGTTGTAATGATGGTATGATGCCAGGTGGGTACTGGAAATATCAGGGAACACATTGTAAAGTATATGATTATCTGACCACTATTCTGTGGAGAAGGCAAACCCCTATTTTGTAAAAACTGCTGTTTGGAATATTCTGCTGTTTTTCTTTGACGGCCTCTTAATCTAAAAAATTAAGTTTGCTTTCTAGCATGCTTTAGCCTGCTTGAATAATGAGGACAATAAACTTAGCTGTCTGACCTTGTAGTTCAAGACTAGTTATGGCCATAATTTTTAGAAATGTGCTTGTTTTCAAAGACAGCAGCGAGATAACCAATAATTGCACAGAGTGATGGCTCCTTAATAAAAGGGAAGTTCTGTTTGTAGCTTTGCTTAGAATTTGAATTCATTTTCTCTAAGCCCACCACAGTGAATAAAGTGCAACTCTAAACTGTCCTGCATTGTTTGATTATTCCGGTTCGCTGTAACACTGTAACTAATATAAAACCTGAAACTAATCCTATATAATAAAAGGTAAATATGCAGTTTGACCCACACACCATTGCGTCACAAGATGGCCACCTTCACATTATCACCCAATGGCTGCCCCCAAGTCATCACATGATGGCCATGACAAAATAGCCAGCCACACTTCATCACAATATGACCACCACATGTCATCACAAGGGGGATGCCAGAAGATGGCTGACCCCACAACATCACAAAATGGCCTCCCTAATGTCGTCACAAGATGGCCACCCTAATGTTGTCACAAGATGGCTGCCCCACGTCATCACAACATGGCCACATCCATGTTGTCACAAGATGGCTGCAAAGGATGGCCACTCCCACATCCTCACATTATGGGCACCCAGACGTCATCACAAGATGGCCACCCCATGTCGTGACAAGATTGTCAAACCCTTTTGTCACAAGATGGTCACCATCACATCATCACAATATGTCCACACCCACGTTGTCACAATATGGCTGCCCCATGTCATCACAAGCTGGTTGGCAAGGCAGGGTAGTTGGAGGTGAACAGGATTGCAGGGAAGGGCAGCTAGGGGCAATCAGGCTGGTAGGGGAGGGCAGTTAGGGGTGACTAGGCCTGCAGGGGAGGGTAGTTGGGGGCAACCATGCTGGCAAGTGAGGGCAGTTAGGGGTGACTGGACCAGAAGGGGAGGTCAGTTGGGGGAGACCAGTCTGGTAGTGGAGGGCAGTTGATGTAGACCTAAGCCTGCAGGAGAGGGAAGTTGTGGGGGACCAGGCCTGCAGGGGAGGGCAATTGTGGGGAATGAGACCAGCATGAGAGAGCAGTTAGGGGCAATCAGCCTTACAGGGGAGGGCGATTAGGGGTGATTGGGCTAGCAGGTGAGGGCAGTTAGGGGTAGCTAGGCCTGCAGGGAGCGCAGTTAGGGAAAATTGGGCTAGCAGGGGAAGGCGGTTGAGGGGGGCCAGGAATATAGGGGGGGGGCAGTTGGGAGGGACAAGGCCTGCAGGGGAGAGCAGTTGAGGGGGATGAGGCCTGCAGGGGGGCACCAATGCTGTCAAAGGATGGCAGTTAGTGGTGACTGGACCATCAGGGGAGATCAGTTGGGGAAGAGCAGGCAACAAGTATTGGGCAGTTGGGGAGGACCAACCCTGCAAGAGAGGGGTGTTGGGGGATACCAGGCCTTTAGTGGAGGGGAGTTGGGCAGACCAGGCCTGCGGGGAGGGCAGTTGAAGGAGACTCTGCGGCAGTGGAGGGCAGTTTGGGGGAACCCAGACATGCAGGGGAGGATAGTTAGGCGCCACCAGGCCAACAGGGAGAGCAATTGAGGTTGACAATGCTGGCAAGGGAGGATAGTTAGGGGTGACTGGAATATCAAAAGAGGGCATTTGGGGTAGACCAGGCCTGCCGGGGAGGGCTGTTGAAGGAGACCTGCCAGCAGTGGAGGGCAGTTCGTGGGGACACAGGCCTCCAGGGTAGGGCACATGTGGAAACAAGGCCAGCAAGGGAGGGCAGTTGGGGGATATCAGGCCAGTCAGGGAGGACAGATGGGGAAACCCAGGACTGTAGAAGAGGGTCGTTGAGGGGGACGATGCCTGCAGGGCAGGGGAGTTGGGGGGGACCAGGCCAGCAGGGGACTGCATTTGGTAGGACCCAAGCCTGCAAGTTTGGTAATCAGAGGGATACCAGGCCGTCAGGGGAGGGCATTTGGAGGCAATTAGGATAGCAGGGGAGCGCAGTTAGGGGTGACTGGACCATCAGGGGAAGTTAGTTGGTAGAGAACAGACAAGATTGTGGAGATAGCTTAGCACTTTTTTCAAAGTTAAACACACATACAGTTGCAGCATGACCCACGCACAGGTCTCACTCCTACCTATGTACACTCCAGAAATTAGAACATACACCATGCAAAGTTTTAGAAACAAATGTTCTCCGCAATGGAATGTGTAAGAGCCAAAATTTAAAATGGATCTAAATGTTCCCAAACTGATGAAGGGATAAACAAACTATGGTATATCCATACAATGGAAGATGGCTCTGCCATTGAAAGGAATGGTCTGCTCCCAGGAGATACACTACAGATGAACCTTGAAAATATTATGCAAAGTAAGAAGGGCAGACACCAACCATCATACCAAGTGCAACTAGGCTGCACTTGTAAGGTTGGTATGGAACTCCATTGTATGGATGAAGCATACATTATTTCACCAAACCCTACTGTTGGGTTTGACGTGGTTTCCCATTGTTCAATGTAGCACAGCACTGTGATGCCCATCTCTATCTTAAAGTATTTGTAGCAAATCTTAATTGTGTCTTTCAAAAAATGTCCATAGTGGAACTGCCTGTTTGAAAGTTTGAACATATTTTTGTTGAATTTTGATACAGAGATGGGGGAAGGGAGAGAGGAAAGTAAGGAGGAAGGAGGCAGGGAGGGAAGGAGGCAGGGAGGGAGGGAGGAGGGAGGGAGGGGTGGAGGGAGGGAGGGAGGGAAAGAAGGAGAGAGGGGGGAGGGAGGAATAGAAGGTGGGAGGGAACGAGGGAGGGAGGGAGGAACATTCACTTGGTGTTCCACTTACAGATGCATTCATTGGTTGCTTGTTGTATGTGCACTGACCAGGGATTGAACTAGCTATTTTGGCCTGTGGGGAAGATGCTCTAACCACTTAGGTACCCTGCAAGGTGAAAGACTGCATATTTTAAGGCTTTCAGTAAAATTGCCCAATGACCCTTCCCCAGCAGAGAATGGGGGTCAAGTATCTCCATTCTGGAGTATAGAATTTCCCTCTCCAATATAGCCCTGCTCATCCCCAGGGGGGTGGGTCCCATCCTCATGATGCTCTCTATTGGTTTGCAGTTCCCCGGAACACATGTAAATGGACCTCACTGGTCCACAGTGCCAACTGCCAAGTAGCGGGTTTCATTGTCACCACCGTAGGATGGATCTTCTCCATGACTTGCATGGAACTGGTGGAGTAGAGGGTTTGGTACATGGAGAACAGCTCCGCCCCCTCCCTGTGGCTGGGCTGTGTAGGGATGTGGAAGGTCTGCACTTAACATTCAAACAGCCGCCAGAGCAAAGCCATAGCGTGTCACCACTACACCTACAGTGACACCTACCTACCGCTCAATATCCGCATGGCTCAGCACCTGCTTCTGGCCGCCAACCTCCTGCCACTCTTGGGGAAAGTGCTCATGGTCATGGGCCTGCAGAGAGTGCTCATAGCTCATCTTCAGAAGGAAAACACCTGCAATCTCTTCTTGACTTCCAGTGTCCTGAGCATCAAAGCTGGCACATTTATCTTCATTGCTGTGATATGGAACTACCACTCTTTGATGAATGAAGAGGGCATATGCTTCCTGCCATCCTTCCACATCCCATTAAGGCCTGACCAGCAGGTGATGGGCAGCACTGTCCCGTGGTGGTTCTGGCTGCCATCTTGATGCTGTTGAGTGGGCTGTTTATGCTCTCTTACCAGCTTCCCGAGGACAGCCAAGTTTACCCCGAGTTCTCAGAAGTGTGAAATTCCCGCTTGCATAGCTTTGCAAATCCACAAAGAGCAGTTTATGGGCGTGAAGTATTGTCAGGATACTCTAGGAAATAGTTCCAAGGTCACACGACAATAGCAACGTCCATTTTTAGTTCCAAGCCCTTGTCAAGGGCTCTTTGGGAATGACTGTTTAAGTTTCTCAGTTTATTATTTTTTCACAGGAATAAGGAAAGAGAATGTGTCCTGCATCTTTCCCATCAGAACAGCACACAGCGGGTGTGCCTGAGGGAGGTGGCATTTCTCTCATTCTTTCTCCTCCCTGGGATCCTTCCAAAGTAGCCAGGAGCAAGAGGTTGCCATGTGACCTTTGGGCTTGGGGCCAGCGTGGGACAGTGCCTGGCCTTTGCTGGGGGTGCCAAGGAGGGGTCCTGGTGAGACACTCAATGATGGAAGACCCAGCAGAGGCAGCACCTGGGCTCCGGGACACCAGCAGGTGCCTGTCAGAGTGCCCGCCCCGTGAGCTGAGTGTTTCCTGACTCAGGAGTCACTTTGCCCTTTGGATTCCTTGTTCTCCCTGTTGGCCAACCCCTTTGGCCCTTTCTTCTCCTTCCTGCCCACCTCCATCCCCAGCTGATGTGTCCATTGTGATTTCCTAGCAGGAACTCTTCCAGGGAGACAGTAAGGTCCAACTGAAAGCAGAGTTGGGTGACAGCCAGGGCCCCAATAAGTTTCGCCCCATGGTCCTGGTCCAAGGACTGTTCAGGGAGACCACCCCCTGGCCTGGACTAGCTCCATATCATGAGACTTGATCCCCATCACTGTGCTTTCTCTTCCAGTTTTTCTACTTAACACTCGGATGGATTACAATGACTATTTGGTCTAAGACCTTAAAAAGGTAATTTCTATTGTAGAAAGACTTCAACTCCTTCAAGACCTGTTCCCTGACTCGTGCCCTTAAAGGCGCCTATTGTCACAGGCCGACAGGCGAGTCCTGGGAGCCATGGAAACATAAGAATGTTTGGTTTCCTCATCTCTGTTACAGCCTGGCAGTTGTACAGCTACAATTTGTACCGCTGAGACATTCTCCTCCTGCCTTCTGTATTGGCTGGGTAACCATTGCGCTTTATTTTTTACTGTAGTTAAGAGAACCCTGAGATTTCTTGGGGTGGGGGCGTGTCTATGTAATCCATTTATTTTCTCTATGAACAGGTTAACTGTCATCAGCACAGAGGTGAACGGAGGCCAACTTTAATTGTTTATCCTTTATGTAAGACTTGTCTAGTTTAAAAACATGCTTTTATTGATTTCAGAGAGAGAGAGGAAGGGACAGGGAGAGGGAGAAGAAACATCAATGATGAAAAACACTGATTGGCTGCCTACTGCACCACTCCTACTGAGAATAGAGTATCCAATTGACCAGGAATTGAACCTTGACCTCCTGGTTCAGAGGGTGACTACCAACAACTGAGACACACCAACCAGGCCCACCATGCCTTTTAACGTGTTCTTTCCACATAAGTTGTTCAGGGTTATCTTGCCCGAAAGAATGATCTTTATAAAAAAGGCATCTTCCATGAAAATCTGGCCATGAGAAGGAATTTCTGGTATCAGCCTGGGAGTTCCCTTATCCTGTCCCTCTGACTGGGGGCCCCTCAGAATAAAGCCCGAATCCCTCAAAGCTCTCCATGCACTGATTTCAATGTCCACTCCTGTTCACCCTTTGTTCATTTCTATTCTTGTATTGCTGTACATGCCCCCATTTATGTCCAACTTAAAATATAGAAATATCCCTGGTAATCCCAGTAGATGTCATCTTGTTTAATCTTCCCAGTGTATTTCATAATGGGCAAAAATAAGATCCTGCTACACACTTATAATTTTCTTACCCTCATTTTATTTATTTTTAATTTTGTATTATGAATTTTAACTGATTTTTAGAGAGAAGAAGAAGAGAGAGAATAGAAACATATCTCAACTGCTTCCTGCGTGCCCCCTAAAAGGGACCATGCTGGCACCTCAGATATGTGTCATGACCAGAAATCAAGCCAGCAACTTTTTGGTGCACAGGACAATGCCCACCCATCTAAGCCACCTCAATCAGGGATCTTATTTTCATTTTAAATTCAACCCACCATGACCTTTTCCCATGATACTGAATTCTCTTCTCCTCTAATGTCTCCTGGGTACTACAGGGAATGAGTTAAGTTGATACTAAGTATTGCAACATATTTGTGTGCCAGAATTAATCCTCCATTGCTTCCTAAGTTTTTTTTGTTTGTTTGTTTCTATTTCAAAAAATTATCCTCATGATAAATAACTGAAAGTTTTGAACAGCCACAGATTATTTAAAAAATCAGCCTGGTCAGTATGCCTACTGAGTGTCGACCTATGAACCAGGAGGTCATGGTTCAAATCCCAGTCAGGGCACATGCCTGGATTAAGGGCTTGATCCCCAGTAGAGGATGTTCAGAAGGCAGCAGATCCATAATTTTCTCTTCATTGATGCATCTATCTCTCTCTCTCCTTCTCCATTTCTCTCTGAAATCATAGCCTCAGGTCTTGGAGCAAAGGAAGCCATTTACACAGGAATACCCTGGGCACAATTCTTGTCTTGAAAAACCTGTAGAACAGAACCAAGGTGTTTGGGGATTCCTGCTGAGGTGGGAAACTAAAGACAAGCAAGAAACCAGAGATATTTCCTCTGTTTAAGCTGAGGGGTGGCAACAGGTGTATTTACCCCTTGTCAGGTCATTGAGCTATACACTTAGATTTGGTGCACTTTTCTATATGAATGTGATTCTGCACAATATTAATAGCTTTAAAACTCACCGTCCCTCTGATCCCATTGTCTGTATGAGTATGTAACATGCTGCTTGCACTTGGTATATTGTGGACATCTTCCCTTTGGTCACATTACATTTTATTTTTTATTTTTTTTTTCTCTTTGTGGTTGAAAATATTACAGATGTCCTTTTTTCCTGTCCCATTAACTCCCTCCACCCTGCTCCCACCCCAGGCATTCACTGAACTATTGCCTATATCCATGGGTTATGCATATAAATTATATGGTTAATTTCATCCCATCGACCCACCCCCTTCTCCACACATACACACACACATGCACACACACACAAAAACACACACACACACACACACACACACACACACACACCATCTCTCAGCGATTTGGCATTCTGTTCTATGCTTCCATGTCTCTGGATTTATTTTGTTCATCAGTGTGTTTTTTTAATCTTTATTGTTGAAAGATTACATATGTCCCCCTTTTCACCCATCAACTCCCTCCAGCACATCCTGTCCCACATCCCAGGAATTCAGCACCCTATTGTCTGTGTTCATGCATTTTGCATATGCAATCAAGTTCCTGAGTTAATTACCTCCCAGGTAATAACTACCCCTTGACTTTCTTCCAAGACTCGGCCCTCTGTTCCATGCTTCTCTGTCTCTGGATCCACTCCGTTCATCAGTTTATGTTACTCATTAGATTCCACATTAGAGTGAGATCATAGGATATTTGTCCTTCTCTGACTGACTTCTTTTGCTTAGCATGATACTTTCCAGGTCCCTCCATGCTGTCTCAAAGGGCAAGAGATCCTTTTTTTTGATAGGTGCCTAGTATTCCATTCTGTAATCAAAAACTGTTAAAAGTTGGAGAAGGTGGGGACAAATTAGAACCTGAATACATAGCTGGTGAGAATGTAAAAAACTCCCAACAGGCAGTTCCTACATTCACTGCAAAGGCGCAGCCGCTTGGGGAGACAGCTTAGTACTTTGTTCAAAGTTAAACACATACAGTTACAGCATGACACACGCACGTGTCTCACTCCTATCTATCTACACTCCAGAAATGAGAACATACAACATGCACAATTTAGGCTCAAATGTTCACAGCAATGGAATTAGTAACAGCCAAAATTTAAATTAATCTAAATGTCCACAAACTGACAAAGGGATAAACAAACTGTGGCACATCCATACAATGGAAGACTGCTCTGCCATTGAAAGGACTGATCTGCTCCCAGGAGCTCCAATACAGATGAACCTTGAAAACATTATGTGAGGTGAGAAGGACAAGACACCAAACATCACACCAAGGGTGACTTGGCTGCTCTTGTAAGGTTGGTATGGAGCTCCATTGTATGGTTGTAGCATACATTATTTCACCAAACCCTACTGTTGGGATTGACATGGTTTCCCATTGTTCAATGTCACACAGCGCTGTGATGCCCAGCTCCATTGTAAAATATTTGTAGCCAATATTAATTGGGTCTTTCAACAAATGCCCATAAGTGGAACTGCCTGTTTGAAAGTTTGAACATATTTTTGTTGAATTTTGAGAGAGAGAGGGGGAAGAAAGAGAGGAAAGGAAAGAGGGAAAGAGGGAAGGAGGAAAGGAGAGAAGGAGGGAGGAACGGAGGGAGAGATTGAGGGATGGAGGGAGGGAGGGAGGGAGGAAGGAACATTGACTTGGTGTTCCACTTACAGATGCTTTCATTGGTTGTTTTTTGTATGTGCACTGACCAGAAAGAAACCAGGGATTGAACTAGCAATTTTGGCCTGTTGGGAAGATACTCTAACCACATAGGAACACTGCAGGGTGAAAGTCTGCATATTTTAAAGCTTTCAGTAAAATTTCCCAATGACCCTTCCCCAGCAGAGCAGGGGGGTCAACTATCTCCATTCTGAAATATGGAATTTCCCTTTCCAATACAACCTCACTCATTCCCAGGGGATGTTACCAGACAAGTGGTTCCCACCATCAAGACCCTCTCTATTGGTTTGCAGTTTCCCAGGATATAATGCTGGTCCACAGTGCCAACTGCCAAGTAGCGGGTTTCATTGTCACCACCTTAGGATGGATCTTCTCCATGACTTGCATGGGACTAGCCCAGTCGCGTGTTTGGTACATGGAGAACAGCTCTACCCTCCTCGGGGCTGGCCTGTGTAGGTCTGCACTTACCAGTCCAACAGCCTCCAGAACAGAGCCATAGCGTGTCACCTCTACACCTACAGTGACCCCTACCCGCAGCTCAATATCCGCATCATTCAGCACATGCTGCCTGACGCCAGAATCCTGGCTCTCTTGGGGAAAGTGCTCACGGACATGGGCCTGCAGAGAGTGTGCATAGCTCATCTTCAGAATGAAAAAACCTGCAATCTCTTCTTGGCTTCCGGAGTCCTGAGCATCATAGCGGGTGCATTTACCTTCATTGCTGTGATATGGAACTACCACTCTGTGATGAATGAAGAGGGCATACGCTTCCCGCCATCCTTCCACATCCCCTTCTGCCCCGACTGGCAGTAGATTGGCAGCTCCGTCCCTGTGTCAGTTCTGGATGCCATCCTGATGTTGTTGAGTGTGCCGTTTACCCTCTCTTACCAGTTTCCCCCTGACAGCCAAGTGTACCCCGAGGTCTCAGAAGAGTGAAATTACTGTTTGCATAGCTTTATAAATCCACAATGAGCAGTTTATGGGGGTGAAGTATTATCAGGATGCTCTAGGCAATAGTTCCAATGACTCACGACCATAGCAAAGGTCATTTTGAGCAGAAATGGGCATTTGCTTTATGTCCAAATTGGGCTCATTGATTGGTTAATGAACTTCCATTAAAAAAAAAATTTCCAAACCAACCACTGTCCAGCCATCTTTATTATTATTGGTTTAACTAGGGGCCTGGTGCCCAAAGATTCGTGCATATGGGGTTGGGGGTCCCTCAGCACGACCTGCATACTATCCAATCCGGGAACCTTCAGGGGAGCCCTCTCCAATCCCAGAGTTTCTGTCTGTCTTTAAAATCACATGAGGGGATTGTCTGAGACCCCAACCCAGTTTAGTTTGGTGCTCACAGCTTAATAGAGGTTTTTTTTTTTTTTTTTTCTTTGATCCATTGGTGGAGATTTCCTATAAATGGCAGGATATCTTTCCTTTAATATTTCCTCAACACTGTGTCTTTACCTACATCTCTCACCTTTGCTTTCTTTCCTTCCCCTCCCCACAACAGTAACTTGCTCTAGGCTCACTTTGCTCTAGTGTTTTTTACATCCCACAATGCATCTGCCATCAGAACTATGATTCCCAGAATCCCTGGTGCTCCCCACCCTCTTGGTATCCACTTCTGGTCCATGGGCTACACAAAACAAAGGACTGTGAATGCCAGCCGCCCCCAGGCAGGACTGACAGGACCAGACAATCCATTGTTCCCCCGGACCCTGGCAGCTTGGCATCTTACCACGACCCCGGCTGCTCTGGGCCTGCATGCTTAGGCTCAGAGCCTCTGGGGAACTGGAACACACACCGTGTCACAACAACGACGCACCAGGCAACCCGAGCTGCTCCCAGCAGCTTGTTGCCTGTGTGTGTGCCCTCTGTACACAGGCCCGCCATCTTCGTTGGGTGAATTTGTATATTCACCCCTGATTGCCTGTGGGCTTCACAGAGGTACAGTCAATTTACACATTTTTCTAATATCCTATCTAATAATAGAGTAATATACAAGTTAACCGTCCCTCTGCAACAAATTGGCGGCCCCCATAGCCACAAGATGGCGGTGCCCTGCCCCTCGGCTCCGCTGGTGGAGTGTTCCAGCCTGTCAACAGAAGCAGTGAGGCTAGATCCACCTCTTGAGGGGTTTTTGATCCTTCTCCTGACACAGCAGTCACAGCCTGGACAGTAGGGCATGGAGGAGTCCTTTAGCGCGGCGGCAGCGGGGAAGCCCCAGGCCCTGCAAAGAGAGCCCAGACAGCAGGAAATGGAGGCTTCCTTAGTGCAGCGGCAGAAGTGAAGCCCCAGGCCCTGCAAACAGAGCCCAGAAAGCAGGGCATGGAGGCTTCCAACGCCTGTGGGGAAGACCCAGGCACAGCAAACAGAGCCGGAAAGCAGGGCATGGAGGCTTCCTTAGGGTGGCAGCAGCGGGCAAGACACAGGCCCGGCTAACAGAGCAAGGACTGCAGGG
>JAJQQW010000025.1:3608261-3625045 GCA_025583905.1 Ia io | reverse complement strand
AATCAATAACCAAAGTTGTGTTTTCCTACAATTTTTTAACTTCTAGTTACATATAATCACTCACTTATGAAGTTGTTGATCCTGTCCTTCATTTGGAGAGCTTAGTTTATGGTACTTGAAGGAGGTTAGCACATATTGACCTGTTTACCTTTATCTTTTAGGGTTGGGTTGCAGCCAGTAGTTGGATTTGGCTCGTGATTTTTGTTGAGTTCAGAAATTCAGAAGTTCATTTATTTGATTTATGAAGAATAATTGATGTTTCTCCTAGGTCCTAAGCACAAGAAAATGTACTTTGTGTAGATATCATTCCTAAACTCGTGTTCCAGGTGCACGGATTCCTGCCTATTGAAAGGGAATTAATTGGAGTGTGACCTCAGGACTCGACTGGGCAAGATGGGCCAGACATGCCTTAGAGCCAACCTTCCAAGGTCCCTCAGGTCAGCAGCACCTGGGGTGGCACCATGGCTCAAAGGTCATGTGCAGAGTGAGTGGGGTTCCCCCTGGCCGGTGGGGTCCATAGGCCTGTCCTGTGGGTATCAGGTCAAAACTGGCTCCAACATCCCCATAGGGTCCCAGATTGTGAGAGGGTGGTTCTCGGGTAATGCACCCCAGAATCAGGCTCTCTCCTCTCTAGTTTCAGGGTGCATCGCCAGAAAATTCAGCTGCCAAGTCATCGCAGCTCAGCAGCTCCTGCATTGAGCATCTGCCCCCTGGTTGTCATTGCACATAATAGCGAACAGTTGGACAGTTGGATGGTCATTTAGCCTTTTATCCTATCTAATAAAAGGGTAATATGAAAATTCACCATAACTCCAAGACAACAGATGGCCTCCCCCATGTGGTCAAAGATGGCTGCCCCATGTGGACGCAAGATGTCCACCACAAGATGGCCAGGAGGGGAGGGCAGTTGTGGGCAGTGGGAGTGACCAGGCTAGCAAGGGAGGGCAGTTGTGGGGAACCAGGACTTCAGGTGAGGGCTGTTGTGGTTGATTAGGCAAGCAGGGAGGGCAGTTAGGGGTGACCGGACATGCAGATGAGGGCAGTTGGGGGAAATGAGGTCAGCAGGGGACGGTTGTTGGGGGGGAACAGGACTTCAGGGGAGGGCAGTTGAGGGGGCAGGCCTGCAAGGGAGAGAGCAGTTGGGGGGACCACGCCTACAGGGAAGGGTAGTTGACGGGGGGGGGGGGAGGCCAGCAGGGAGGGCAGTTATGGGACAACAGGACTGCAGGGGAGGGCAGTTGAGGGGGCAGGCTTGCAAGGGGGAGCAGTTTGGGGGGACCATGCCTAAAGAGAAGGGTAGTTGGCGGGGGGTGGGGACCAGGCCAGCAGGGAGGGCAGTTAGGGGAGAACAGGTATGCAGGGGAGGGCAGTTGGGGTGTACCAGGCCTGAAGGAGAGTGTAGTTGGCGGGGGGACCAAGCCTGCAGTAGAGGGCAGTTGCGGGGAAGGAACCAGGCCTGCAGTAGAGAGCAGTTGCGGGGGGACCAGACCTGCAGTGTAGGACAGTTGGGGTGGACCCAGGCCTGCAGGGGAGGGCAATTGTTGGCGATCAGGCCAGCAGAGGAGGGCAGTTGGGCGGGGGACCAGGCCTACATTGGAGGGCAGATGGGTGAGAATAGTCCAGCAGAGGAGGGCAGTTCGGGGGACCATGTTTGCAGGGGAGGGCCGTTGGGGAGGACCAGGCCTGCAGGGGAGGGCAGTTGTGGGTGATGAGGACAGCAAGGAGGGCAGCTAGGTGTGACCTGGCCAGCAGTGGAGGGCAGTTGGGGAATACTAGGTCTACAGAGGTGGGCATTTGGGGGAGACCAGTCCTGCAAGGGAGGGAAGTTGTTGGGGGACCAGGCCTGCAAGGGAGAACAGTTGTGGGGACCAGTCCTGCAGGGGAGGGCAGTTATGGGTGACTGGGCCAACAGGGGAGGGCAGTTGGGGGTGACCAGGCCTTCAAGGGATGGCAGTTAGGGGCTATCGGGCTGGTTGGGGAGAAGTTATGCATCGATCAGGCTGGCAGTGTAGTGGTTAGGGGGAGATCAGGCTGGCAGGCAGAAGCGGTTACGGGCAATCAGGCAGAGGCAGGCAAGTGGTTGGGAGCCAGTAGTCCTGGATTGTGAGATGGATGTCCAAGATCGGAGGGGGTGTGGGCTGGGCTGTGGGACACCCCCCATGCATGAATTTTGTGCACCATGGCCTCTAGTTTATATATATATAGACTAGAGGCCTGGTGCATGGAATTTGGGTACTGGGTTGGGATCCCTTATCCCTGCCAGCCCCTTCTCACAGTCCTAGAGCCCTCAAGCGATGCCCTACTGATGGAAGTGGGCCTAAGCTGCAATCTGGCCTCCTTCTGAGGGAGGCGACCAGCTGATTAGAGGACTGCACTGCCCCCATCACCCCCTTGCTGCTGCTGCCTCTGACCTTTCTCTGGGCGAGGTGACCCTGCTATCAGTGAAGGCAACACACCCATAATGCCTCTGTTGTTGCCATAGCCGGCCACAAGGCTGCCTGAGGCTTGGCCACCCTAGCCACTGTGGCTTGCCTGAACCTCGCCCGGCCCTCAATGCCTGACCTCAGGCCCTTGCAGTGGCAGCAGCATCAATGGCTTGCTGGAGCCCCAGGCATGCCCGGGGAAAGCAGAAGTGGCCATCATTGGCTTGCCAGAGCCCCGGGCAGGCCCTGGACAAGTGGCAGTGGCCATCGGTGGCTTGCCAGAGCCCCAGGTTGGCCCTTTGCAAGTGGCAGTGGCTACCAGCCACTTGACCAATACTTAACCAATCTGGTATGCTCATCCGGTGATGGGTAGACCACACCTTCCAGTGTTCTTGCTGTAGAGGAGGGTGAAGGTCTCCCTCTGGCCCTGGATAACTTGGTCCAATTGCTATGGGAAATGCCCTACATTGGTTGCCTGGACACCTGGAGGCCACCACCAATTCCCAACCCTGACCGAAGGGGTGATGGAGGCTGCCTGGGAATTTGAGGAGCAGCAAGAAGGAGCTGCCCTTCTCAGAACCCCTTACCTGCGGTGCTGGAGGCCATGGTGCGGTGTGTCCAGGCCAAGAGCTCTTGTCCATGGAGCTCAGACTTTCCCTTACTGCCTTTGTTGCTGGGCTTTCCCTTGCCCTCACCTGCCTTTGCTGCTGGGCTTTCCCCTGCCCCCACCTCCCTTCACTGCTGGGCTTTCACTCACTCACCTGACTTTGCTGCTGGGCTTTCATTCACTCACCTCCCTTCGCTACTGGGCTTTCACTCACTCACCTACCTTCACTGCTGGGCTTTCACTCAGTCACCTGCCTTTGCTGCTGGGCTTTCACTCACTCACCTGCAATCACTGCTGGGATTTCATTCACTCTCCCCTGCCTTGCTTTTGGGCTTTCCCTCACCCTCACCTGCCTTTGCTGCTCGGCTTTCCATCACTCACCTGCCTTGCTGCTGGGCTTTCATTCACTCACTCACCTGCCTTTACCGCTGGTATTTCCTACGCTCTCACCTGCCTTTGCTGCTGGACTTTCACTCACTCACCTGCCTTGCTGCTGGGCTTTCCCTCACCCTCACCTGCCTTTGTTGCTGGGCTTTCCTTCACCCACCTTGCCTTCACTGCTTGCCTTTCACTCAATCACCTGCCTTCACTGCCGGGCTTTCCTTCGCTCACCTGCCTTTGTTGTTGGGCTTTCGCTCACTCACCTGCCTTCACTACTGGTGCAGAAGTTTCCCTGTAGAGCATCTCTGCTGCCACTTGGAGAAGGAATCTGTGGTCCTTCTCGGCAAGCAGCAGCAGCCATTGGGAGTGCTGAAAGCCCCCGCCATGTGGAGAGTACATACTGCCCTCCACTGGGCCCCTCCTCCCCTGCCCCCTTCCCAATGCTGCAAATCTCTGCCTTCTAGCCACTGCTGCACACACATTCTGCTGACCTGTTATTATGTGATGGCATCCTCTATAATTTACATATTACCCTATTATTAGATAGATGTCTTCTTTCAAGTGCTATTTAATAGCCTACACACTGTGCTGCATAATGATTCTGTATAAGACAAAATCCTCATTTATTGTGCACTTATTTCTATGGTAAAAATAAGAAATATGCAAGGGAAAGTAAATAAGTAAAACCATGCATAAAAAAGATAAGAGGAAAATATGGGAGGTGATTATTTTTAGAGGGAGTATAATCAGGAGGTAGTGTTTTTATTTATAAAATTAAGGGGATCAAGGGATGTTTGCTGAATCTCAAACATTGGGAAGGAGACAGTGCTGCGTACATATGTGGAAATATTTTGGACTCAGAAAACACAAGTCATTCCTTAAGGTGGGAACTGTGTCTTGTGGCTGTTTATTTTGTGTCAGGGCTCATCATTGCCAGACTTCTTGGTGGAATATATGACTTCAGATTTGTTTTCAAAAATAGTGCCAGACTTCGAAAGAGTTTTATATGGAGCAATTACAATGGCTGAGTTTGTTTACACAAGTTATTTTGATTTGGCTAAAAGATCAAACAACATGTATTTATTGGGAGATTGGGGAATTTAGGTATGTACATTAATTGAAGTACTATATTTAAAAGTTTTATATCTAGGAACTCGTTTTTTGAAATTATTGTTTCAAGTATTACACATAGTATTACACATGTCTCCTTTTCCCCCATTGTGATCTCCCTGGCTACCCACACTACCATCACATGTCCTCACTTCCCTAGTGTCTGTGTCCATTGGTTATGCTTATTTGCATTCATACAAGTCCTTTGGTTGATCTCTTACCCACCCCCAACCCCCAAGCCTCCCTTTGAGGTCTGACAGTGAGTCCCACACTTCTCTGTCTCTGGATCTATTTTTGTTGATCAGTTTATATTATTCATTATATTCCACAAATGAGTGAGGTAATGTGGAATTTTTCTTTCTCTGCATAGCTTACTCTGATTAGCATAATTGCCTCAATGCCATTCTATGCTTTCTGGAATGGTAAGTGTTCTTTCCTTTTTACTGCAGTATAGTATTCTGTTTATGTAGATGTACCCCCACAGTGTTTAATCCACTCATCTTCTAATGGGCACTTATGCTGTTTCCAAATATTTGCTATTATAAATTGTGCTGCTATAAACTAGGGGTGCATATATCCTTTCTGATTATTTTTTCTCATTTCTTGGTATATATCTCTAGTTGGGGGAGTACTGGGTCAGATGGAATTTCCCTTCTAAGTTTTTGAGGAAACTCCATACTGTTTTCCACAGTGGTTGCACCAGTCTGCATCCCCACAACAGTGCAATAGGGTTAATTTTTTCTCCACATATTCGCCAGCACTTGTTTGTTGATGATAGACATTCTGACAAGTGTAAGATGGTAGGTATCTCATTGTTATTTGATTTTCATTTCTTTTTTTTTATTTTTTTTATTGATTAAGGTGTCACATATTTGTCCTCATCCCCCCATTCCCATACCACACCCCTTCCCACGGATGCCCCAACCCCCTGTTGAAGTTGACCATTGGTTAGGCTCATATGCATGCACACAAGTCCTTTGGTTGATCTCTCCCCCCTCCCCCCACCCTTCCCTATCTTCCCTCTGAGGCCCTATAGTCCGATCGATGCCTCCTTGTTTCTGGTTCTGTTCTTGTTCATCAGTCTATGTTGTTCATCATTTCCCCTAGATGAGCAAGATCATGTGTCATTAGAGATATACTTATAAGAACTGAATGTGAGGCGAGCAATAATAGTTATGCTGACAGGCCAATGAACCAGTCTGTAGTGAGTTTCTTTCTGGACCAACAGTTCTTTTGAGACCCAATACCAATGTCCACCAGTACCTTATGTGTACATGTCAGCACTGACCCCTCAGCTCTGGATGGTGGACAAATGGTGGTAATGCAGGTCCGACACCCTCTGTTTTGGGCTTGGCCGGACCCAGGGGCATGGCTTCACCCGGACTCAGGGGCACGTGGCTTCACCCGGCCCCAGGGGGTGCATGGTCTCACCTGGTCCTGGTTGCGTGCGGCCTCACCCGAACCCAGGACCCAGCCTCCCCCGGATCCAGGGGAACACGGCCTCACCCGGTCCCAGGATGATCCAGCTTCACCCGGACCCAGGGTTGCGTGGCCTCACCCGGACCCAGGGGCACGTGGCCTCACCCGGACCCAGGGGGCGCATGGCCTCACCTGGACCCAGGTGCATGCGGCTTCACCCGGACCCGGGACACAGCCTCACCTGGATCCAGGGTCACACGGCCTCACCTGGACCCGGGATGCTACAGCTTCACCCGGACCCAGGGGCACGTGGCCTCACCCGGACCCAGGGGCGCGTGGCTTCACCCAGACTCAGGGGTGCGTGGCCCCACCTGGACCCAGGGGTGCGTGGCCTCTCCCAGACCCAGGGGTGCGCAGCCTCACCCGGACCCAGGGGTGCACAGCCTCACCCGGACCCGGGATCCAACTTCACCCGGACCCAGGGGCGCATGGCCTCACCCGGACCCAGGGGCGCAAGGCCTCACCCAGACCCGGGATCCAGCTTCACCCGGACTCAGGAGTGCATGGCCTCAGCAGGACCCATGGGCGCACGGCCTCACCCGGACTCGGGATCCAGCTTCACCGGTCCCAGGGGCACGTGGCCTCACCCGAACCCAGGGGCGTGTGTCCTCTCCCGGACCCAGGTGCGCGTGGCCTCACCCGGACCCGGGACCCAGCCACACCCGGATCCAGGGGCACATGGCCTCAAATGGACCCAGGATCCAGCTTCACCCGGATCCAGGGGCGTACGACCTCACCCGGACCCAGGGGTGCGTGGCCTCTCCCAGACACATGGTAGCGTGGCCCCACCCGGACCCAGGGGTGCGTGGCTTCTCCCAGACCCATGGTCGCGTGGCCTCTCCCAGATCCAGGGGCGCACAGCCTCACCCGGACCCAGGGGTGTGAGGCCTCACCTAGACCCAGGGGTGTGTAACCACACCCGAGCCCAGGGGCACGCAGCCTCGCCCGGACCCGGGACCCAGCCTCTCCCAGACCCAGGGGCGTATGGCCTCACCTGGACCTGAGATCCAGCTTCACCCGGACCCAGGGGCGCGTGGCCTCTCCCAGACCCAGTGGTGTGTGGCCTCACCTGGACCCAGGGGTGTGTGGCCTCACCTGGACCCAGGGGCTCATGGCCTCTCCCAGACCCAGGGGCACGTGGCCTCGCCCTGACCCAGGTGCACGAGGCCTCACCCGGACCCGGGACCCAGCCTCTCCCGCATCCAGGGGCACACGGCCTCACCCTGGCCCGGGATGCAGCTTCACCCGGACCCAGGGGCGCGTGGCCTCACCCAGACCCAGGGGCGTGTGGCCTCTCCCAGACCCAGGGTCGCGTGACCTCACCCAGACCCAGGGGCGCACGGCCTCACCCGGACGCGGGACCCAGCGGGATTTCGTCTTCTTGATCCCAATTCCTGTTGGTCAATTCCCTCTCAGCAATTCCTTCGGCCATTTTCTCAGAGCTCCATGGCGGCTGCCGCAGAACTCGTTGTGCTGCGGGCTCGGCGAAGCTCCAGTGTGCCCGGTGTGCGGTGGCAGGATGGTCCGGGGTCGCTGCGTCGCCCTTGGGTCTGCAGCGGTGGCCAGTCACTGAGCATGCGCACCCAGCCGCTTACGGGGCGTTGAGATTCTTGAAGGACTCGGAGGTCAGCAAGCACGGAGTCTCCCACCCCATGTCTCTCAGGGGCTCGTCTGTCTGTGCTTGGCAGCGAGGGGAGCCATCCCCTCAGCTGGAGACCGCCGGGGGAACTGCGCCGAGCATGTTCCAGGCTGCCATTGTGTTGCCTGAGCCGTAGTTCTTAAAGTGTGATCTTTGGGTCACCAGCATCAGCATCATCCCGCGTACCCCTCTCTTTCATTCTAGTTGTAGATCATCTACTCAGCCAGCCCTCCGGTGGTTCTGGATGGTGTCTTCTCTGCTCTCCCGTCGTAGT
Source organism: Ia io (assembly GCA_025583905.1). Classification (NCBI taxonomy): domain Eukaryota; kingdom Metazoa; phylum Chordata; class Mammalia; order Chiroptera; family Vespertilionidae; genus Ia; species Ia io. The sequence continues at coordinate 3,617,132 of JAJQQW010000025.1, read as the reverse complement.
CTCAAAATTGTTGTGGTAGGCAACAATCAGGCTTCCACCCTATGCCTCCATCTTGGTCCTCCTTTGTATAGTTAAGCCTTGATTGTTGTTGGTGTCACTGGGAGGAATTGTCCTCCTGGCCAATTGTCCGTGAGGACCCTCTGTTTCTATAAAGGAAGAGTTGCTGTGTAGGAGACACGTTTATGGGCCGGATCTTGTTGCAGCAAGGCTTTGGTGCTCACTGAGTCTGCCTCTTGAATGTGTCCCTTATGCAAGTGGTTGAAATCTGGTGTCATCTCACACCGACCACTAGTTGCCCTCGTTTCTGGGTCTCCAGTGGGGTGCAGGTCAGCTACTGTCTGAGGCCACTCAGCAAGAGTTACAGTAAAAACTGCAGTTTCCTCCTCCTGTCTAAGCGGCCCTGGAGCAGTCCGACTAGAACCTCAGTTCATCTGGTCAAGCTGCCACAGGGCAAGCCACCCACATGCAAAAGCCGCTGCTTGGAGCCCAGGTGGGCCTGCAAAACGTGCGTGGCGGGTCTTCAAAACGTGCAGGGCGTGTCCCAGGGCGGGGCGTGTCTCAGGGCGGGGCGGGATCTCAGGGGCGCCACCAGGCCATGGCGTGGTGAACCGCCATGGCTGCAAGTCTGCTTTTTCTGCTCTCCACGTTTTTAAGCCCCCTCGTTCCGCACTCCAGCGCAGCAAACACTGATTTCTGGGCGCACCTCCGCAAGGAAGTTACTCCCACTCTCCGACACGAAGGCCGAGAGTCCAGCCTCTCCCAGCAGGCATCTGGGTCTCCCGCGAGTCCCCAGAAGCTGGCTTTCAGGGTGATGGGGAGCTAATCTCCCCTAGGGTTGGAAAAAAAGCCGCACGACCCTTCCCCCCGCCACCAGTCCGATCCACGCGCCTCCGCACCTTATCCCTTCCGAGTTCGCTCTGTCCTCTTCCCTCTTAGCTGTAAATACACCATTCAGCTAGCTCTCCTGTGGTTCTGGGTGGCAGACACTCTGTCCTCCAGTTGTATTTTTGAAATTGCTGTGCGCAGCGCAGTTCATTTGTTTAACTTTGCCAACTTCTTGGTTCTCCTCTCTCAAAATGGCTAAAGGACTTGAAATCCTAAAAATCCTCCAAGTCAGTGTCGGCGGCCTCTGGGGCCCCAAGGAGCTCACTGGGCAGCTCAGCCAGGTCGGTGACGCGGATGGGACCTTCCTGCAGAAAGATGGTCTCTTCCTTCACCAAGAGCCACTGCGCTGAGTCCGCGGCCGCCACCGCTGCCATAGCAGCTTCTGCGGCTGCCGCCACAGCAGCTGCCGCGGCCGCCCACGAGCTCATGACCCCGGCTGAGGTGCTGACAGAGAGGAGCAGCCGCCCGGCCTGGGGAGACGGGAGCAGGAGTCCTCGCGCTCACCAGTCCATCTTTTAGTTTTATTTCCGAAACTGCCATGCGAGGCAATAGATCAGCCGTTCAATTCCACCGCCATCTTCCAGAGCCATAGATTTTAAAGTGAGATCTTTGGCTCACCGGCATCAGCATCATTCCGCATCCCCTTCTCTTTTACTCTAGTTGTAGAGCATCTGCTCAGCCAGCCCTCCTGTAGTTCTGGATGGTGTCCGTTCTGTTTTCTAGTTGTAGTTTCAAAATTGTTGTGGTAGGCAACAATCAGGCGTCTGCCATATGCCGCCATCTTGGTCCTCCCCCTCTGAATTGAATTTCTTGGACGATTAGGGACTTTGAGCATGTTTTAATATGTCTCTTGGACTTCTGTATGTCCACTGTTGCAAAGGCTCTATTTAAGTTCCATGCCCATTTTTTGATTGGCTTGTTTATCATACTTTTATTTAGATGGGTGAGTTCCCTATACATTTTTGAGATAAGGCCTTTATCAGATATAACATTGGCAAATATGTTCTCCCATGCAGTGAGCTTTCTTGTTTTTTTGTTTGTTTGTTTTTTGTGTTGTTATTGATGGTTTCTTCTTTTCATGTTGTCTCAAAGCTTCATAAGTATCTCCTCCTGATTTCTAATTTTTCCTCAAGTTGCTATTCAGATTGTGTTGTGCAAGATGTGTTTGTCTGCCCTGTCTTCTAACTCACCAATTTGGTCCTCTGTTCTTCTAATCTGTTGTTGAAACCTTCCATCGTGTTTTTTATTGTAGCTATAATAAATTCGATTTTCCCTTGATTCTTACATATGTTGTGGGTTTCAAATTCATTCTGTATGACCCTTATTCTGCATTCCTTTTATGACATACTGATTACCTCCATTTCATTTATTTCCTCTTCTGGCAATTCCTCTTTACTTTGTGTGTTGTTTCTTTTTATTCCCATTTTTGCTATAACTGGAGAGCCCAGGTGCCAGAATTCTGGGGCCTTTGGCCATGGAGTTGGGTAGGCGGGACATTCATGCACTCAAAGACTCACAGGAGGCCTCCAGTGGGCAGCTGGAGTCCTGGTGTCTGAGGGTCTGCAACCACAATAGCAGGTTTTTCACTGGAGTTGCTCTAGGTTCCTGGGTGATGTCTGAGGGCCATATGCGTGGTGGTGAGGCTATTATCCTAGTCACAGCAGCTCTCCCCTTCAAGATGGGTTGCTTTCATAGGAACACATTTAACTTAAAACAGCGTAGTAAGGTAAAAATACTGAAAATAGTTCAAGGGTCCTATTGAAAAATAGAATGGATAAACAGATCAGAACTATGTACATACAGATTGTAGTCATACTGGGAATTTTTATTTCTGTCATTTTAACTGAATAAATATTAAAAGACTGTGGATAAAATGCCTAATCATTTTGAATGAAAGATTGAAGTATTTGTTTTAAAAATCAAGCAGTTTAGGTAAGCTCGCTGGACTGAAAAAATGAAATAGAAGTTGGCAATATATAAATGAAGTAACATATACATTCTAAAAAGTAATCCACATTTCCCAGTCTGTGTTGCACAATGGTTGAGCATTGAGCCATGAACCAAGATCTCTCCTCTTCCATTGCCAGGAAGGTCATATGCCAGGGGAGCTGGCTGGATCGCCAGTATGGAACATTTCAGGAGGCAACTGATCAGAAGGTTTCTCTATCATCGATGTTTCCATCTGTCTATCCTTCCCCTTTCCTCTCTCTCCAGAAAACCAATAAAAAGCCTATTATAAAACTAGGGAGGAGTTTATATGTTTTCTCCTGGAATATGAGATATTTTAGTCCTTATTAATAGAGGCCTTTGGAGGACTTTTCTTAAACAACATATATGGATAATAAAATCTGTGTTGAATGCCTTAATGGAAGTTTGTTAGTAATGAAATTTTTCATATACTTACCATGAAAAAGTACTCAATCATTTTTTTTAAAGAAAATGTTTTGTTTGGGATAAGAATTTGAGGTAGATCTTGATTTTAGTTGTAGCAATTTGTAGGTTTCAAGCAGTTGTTCATTTGTTCAGTTTAAACGTTATGTAGTATTGATATTATTTGGGTACTCATTTTAATCTGTGGATGGACAAACAATGAAAGTAGACTATGCCACTTGGAAGATGGCGACAGGCAGGTAGGTAGGGAGGGTGAGTGTGTGATCGAGTGAAGGAGTGATAGAGGTGTGTGTGGACGTGTGTGGGTGTGTGTGTTAGTGAAATAGGGACAGTTAGACACTGCAGTTCTTCCAGGCGGCATCCAATCCAGGCAGTCTTGTTTGGCAAAACCCTGCGGCCACTGTAAACACTACTGGGAGGACACCAGTGGCACAGAGACCCTGCGATCTTTAAGAACGGAACTGCTAGAGACTAGAATCCTAAACTTACCACCACCCAGTCTGGTCTCAGAAGCTAACCTGGACACTACAGCCACTCTGGTAGAAGACCTGCCACCCCAGCTGCAGTTGCGCGAACCATGAGACCTCCACCTCCAAAAGTGCGCCCCTGAAAGCAGTTAAGTACAACCTCCCCCTCCCCAGCGCATGAACTCAGGATTCACCAAGTCCCCAGCCCATAGGCACCCAGGCACTCCACTACCCACGCAGTCCTTGGGAACCACTGAGAGCCCCTGAGGGGGTGATTCTGCACAGTCAATGGTGCGAGGCCCTGCAGTAGAATCTCTGAACTGCCTCTTCCTAAATAACAGCCCATGGACATCCCAGCGTGCAACTTCAGGGCCAGGGTTCATCATAGCTTTTGCCTGCGGGTGCGCCACCGGTTTGCGCACACTCAAGGGCAGGCAAACTCATGGCCACAGCAAGGGAAGGCGCCTTGAGCCCATATATCCACTTGGTCTTCTGGGGAGCTGCTTTGAGCCTTTGCTGGGTCTAATTCTGTACAGCTGAGGACGCACTACCCCACAGCAGAAACTCTGAACTCTTTCTCCTGAATAACTACCCACATACAACCTAGCTGTTTAACCTCAGTGCCAGAGTCTCTCAAAGTGTGTCAGAGCTGTGCCCCTGCAAACACACCTCCACAGAAGCGAATTTACAACAGGCAAGCACTCTGAGCCCATCTAAACACAGCGTGCTAGTGGGAGCCACTGGGAGCTCTCCCAATAGACAGTTCATGGGTGCCACTGTGAGTTACCACTGGACACACGCGATTTCAACTAAGTTTGCAAGACAGCAAAAACTGGGACACTCCATAACTGCTGACTTTTAGACACCACAGTAGTGCCTCTCAAGCTTGCAGCCTACATGAAGAAAACCCAAGTATCTCAAGTAGTGAGCTACACTAGATTATGAAGCCCAGGAGAAATGAGAGATTACACCAGTAGCACCATCCCCAAAAGAACCTGGGTAGCAAAGCAAGCGGATCTACAATTAAAACATTACAGGAAAACATGGGGAGAATAAAAGGAAATTCACAAATAGAGGAAAAAGAGGAATCACCAGAAAGGGAGTTAAATGAACTTGAGGCTAGCAGCTTAACAGAGAAAGAATTTAGAGTATTCATTATAAGGATGTTTAAATAGATGGATGACAAATACACACAACTCAATGAGAACTATAAGGAGCTAAATAAAAATGTCACCAACATGAAAAAAAACCAAGAGGAGATGAAGAATGACATAGCTGCAATAAAGAACACAATGGAAGGCTTAAAGAGTAGAGTAGAAGAGGCTGAGGACCACATCAGCGAATTAGAAGACAAGGTAGGAAAGAACACACAAACACAACAACAACTGGAAAGAAGACTTAAAAAGCAAGAGGAGAGCCTAAGGGAGCTTCGGGACAACACAACACGACACAATCTCCGAATAATAGGGATAAAAGAAGGAGAGGAAGAGAATCAAGGTACAGAAAACCTGTTTGAAGAAATAATGACAGAAAACTTCCCTGATATCGGCAAGAAAAAAAACTATCCAAGTCCAAGAAGTACACAGAGTCCCAAACAAGTTGAACCCCAAAAGACAGACACCAAGACACATTCTAATTAAATTGACGAACACCAATGACAAGGAAAGAATCTTAAAGGCTGCCAGAGAGAAACAGAAAGTTACCTACAAGGAATCTCCTATCAGAATATCAACTGATTTCTCAACAGAAACACACCAGGCCAGAAGGGAATGGAATGAAATATACAGAGTGATGCAAAACAAGGGACTGAATCCAAGAATACTAAACCCAGCAAGGCTATCATTCAAAATTGAAGGTGGAATCAGAAGCTTCACAGACAAAAAAGGGCTAAGAGAGTGTATCACTACCAAACCAGCAATGCAAGAAATTCTAAAGGGGCTGCTGTAAAAAGAAGAAAGAGAAAGGCAAGAAGAAACACAAACACTAAGGAAAAATGTGTAAACAAACAGGTACTTTTCAATAATAACAGTAAATGTAAATGGAATAAATGCACCAATCAAAAGACAAAGCATAGCTGAATGGATAGGAAAACATGACCCATATATTTGCTGTCTACAAGAGACACATCTTAGAGCAAAAGACTCACACAGACTGAGAGTGAAGGGATGGAAAAACATTTTTGAGGCAAATGGAAATGAGAAAAAAGCTTGGGTTGCGATACTTATATCAGATAAAATAGACCTCAAAGTAAAGGCTTTCATAAGAGATAAGAAAGGCCACTACAAAATACTAAAGGGAGCAATCCAGCAAGAAGATATAACTCTGGTAAATGTATATGCACCCAACGCAGGAGCGCCCAAATACATTAAAAATCTGCTGGAAGATATCAAGGGAGAGATCGACATCAATACAATCTTAGTAGGGGACTTCAATACACCACTGACACCAATGGATAAATCCTCTGGACAAAAAATCAGCAAAGAAACAGTATTTCTAAATGACACACTAGATCAAATGGACCTAATTGACATCTTCAGAGTATTTCACCCCAAACCCATGGAATATCGTTTTCTCAATTGAGCAGAAGAAAGGAAATAATAAAGATCAGGGCAGAAATGAATGACATAGAGACCAAAAAAAAACAATACACAAGATCAACAAATCTAAGAGCTGGTTCTTTGAAAGGATAAAGAAGATTAATGAACCTCCAGCCAGGCTCACCAAGAAGCAAAGAAAGAGGACCCAAATAAACAAAATCAGAAATGAAAGAGGTGAAATAACAACAGACCCCACAGAAAAACAAAGGATTGTCAAAATATACTGTGAACAACTATATTCCAACAAACTAGACAACCTGGAGGAAATAGATATATTCCTAGAAAAACACAACCTTCCAAAACTTACTCAGGAAGAGACTAAAAATCTAAATAGGTTCATAACTATGGAAGAAATTGAAGCAGTTATCAAAAAGCTTCCAGAAAACAAAAGCCCAGGGCCAGACGGCTTCACAGGGGAGTTTTATAAAACATTCAAGGAAGAGCTGAAACCTATCCTCCTCAGATTATTCCAGAAAATTCAAGAAGAAGGAACACTTCCAAGCTCCTTCTATGAAGCCAGCATCACCCTACTACCAAAACCAGATAAAGATAACACAATGAAAGAGAAATACAGGGCAATATCCCTCATGAACATAGATGCCAAAATCCTCAACAAAATTCTAGCTAATCGAATCCAGCAATACATCAGAAAGATCATACACCACGACAAAGTAGGATTTATCCCAGGGATGCAAGGATGGTACAATATCCGCAAATCAATAAGTGTGATACATCCCATAAACAAAATGAGAGTTAAAAACCATATAGTCATATCAATTGATGCAGAAAAAGCATTTGAAAAAATCCAACACCCTTTCTTGATCAAAACTCTCAGCAAGGTGGGAATAGAAGGATCATACCTCAACATAATAAAAGCCATATATGACAAACCCACAGCCAACATCATACTCAATGGGCAAAAACTAAAACCATTTCCCCTAAGAACAGAAACAAGACAGGGATGCCCACTCTCACCACTCCTGTTCAACATAGTGTTGGAAATACTAGCCATTGCAATCAGACAAGAAGAAGAAATAAAAGGCATCCAAATTGGAAAAGAACAAGTAAAGCTGTCCTTATTTGCAGATGACATGATACTGTACATAGAAAACCCTAAAGATTCCATCAAAAAATTACTAGACTTAATAAATGAATTCGACAGAGTAGCAGGATACAAAATAAATGCTAAGAAATCTATGGCATTTCTATACACCAATAATGAACTTACAGAAAGAGAGACTAAAAAAGCAATCCCATTTACCATCACACCAAAAAAATTAAGATACCTAGGAATAATCTTAACTAAGGAGGTAAAAGACCTATACGCGGAAAACTACACAACACTGATAAAAAAGATAGAGGAAGACATAAACAGATGGGAGAACATACCATGTTCATGGATTGGTAGAATCAACATCATCAAAATGTCCATACTACTCAAGCAATCTATCATTTCAAAACAGTTCCCATTAAAATACCAAGGGCGTACTTCAAAGACCTAGAACGAACTTTCCAAAAATTCATCTGGAATAAAAAAAGACGCTGAATAGCTGCAGCAATCCTGAGAAAGAAGAACAACGTAGGTGGGATCTCCATTCCAGATTGTAAGCTGTATTACAAAGCCACTGTTCTCAAAACAGCCTGGTATTGGCACAAGTACAGACATATAGATCAATGGAATAGAATAGAGAACCCAGGAATCGATCCAAATCACTATGCTTCATTAATATTTTACAAAGGTAGCATAAACATACAATGGAGACAAGACAGTCTCTACAACAAATGGTGTTGGGAAAATTGGACAGATACATGCAAAAAAACGAAACTAGACCACCAACTTACACCATACACAAAAATAAACTCAAAATGGATCAAGGACTTAAACATAAGACGGGAAAACCAAAAAAATACTAGAGGAATCTACAGGCAGAAAAATCTCTGACATATGCCAAAAGAACTTCTTCGCTGATACTGCTCCTAGGGCAATGGAAGCTAAAGAGAAAATAAACAAATGGGACTACATCAAAATAAAAAAAAAAAAACAAAACTTTTGCACAGCAAAGGAAACCATCAATAAAACAACAAGAAAGCCCACTACATGGGAGAACATATTTGCCAATGATGTCAACGATAAGGGTTTAATCTCCAACATTTACAGGGAACTCATGAAGCATAACAAAAGAAGATAAACAACCCAATCAAAAAATGGGCCACTGATCTAAATAGGCACTTTTCGAAAGAAGACAGAAGGAAGGCCAAGAGACATTTGAAAACCTGCTCTAAATCAGTAATAATTAGAGAGAGGCAAATCAAAACAACTATGCGGTACCATCTCACACCTGTCAGAATGGCCATTATCAACAAGTCAACAAATGACAGGTGCTGGCGAGGATGTGGAGAAAAAGGAACCCTCGTGCACTGCTGGTGGGAATGCAGACTGGTGCAGCCACTGTGGAGAACAGTATGGAGTTTCCTTAAAAAAAACTAAAAATAGAACTCCCATTTGACCCAGTGATCCCAATTCTAGGAAT
>JAJQQW010000025.1:3596615-3608161 GCA_025583905.1 Ia io | reverse complement strand
TCCAAGTCAGACTAGTCACCTCACAGAATCTGAAACACAGGAACCCCACTTCCTGCTTTCCTCTCAGTTGCCATCAATCCCACTAAGCTGTCTCCTTCATGGGTATTGTGACCTTCAACATTGTGGGAAGTCTCTCTGTTTTTCCTTGGTCCCATTTTTTTTTCATCCACTTCTCCTCCTGCAATTGATTTTGCTCAATGTCTAATGTCTCCTCAAGCAATGCCAAGCACTACCTCAGGAGCACTACAGCCAAGACTACATAGAAACATGCAGAATGGTCCTAATGGGAGTGTCTGGTCCACCTCCTGTGGCAGGTGACAACCCATGTGGAAGGAAGAGCGATGCAAAGGTAACTGAGCTTGGATGCATGTAGGAGTTATCAAGGGGCCTGGTACTGAGCTGGATGGGACTTAAAAGAGTGGGAGAAGGGGACAGAGCAGACTCTGCCACCTCCCTCTCAGCTGCCTTCTCTGATGGTTGGTTGGAATCATCTGAGGCCTCCAGGGGGCAGCACTGCCCTAATTTGGGGAGGGAACTTGCTGTGGTTTACCCCTGACCTGTATGAAGTCCTCATAAGTGTTTACCAGGAGATTCTCTTGAGTGGGTGTCCACCACAGAGGGGGATATCCTGTATCTGCTGCATCCCAATATTTCTACTTCCCAATATTTCTACTTCTGGAAGTGGCAAAAAAAGATCCCTGAGCTTCAGACACTGTGCATATTGGGATAAGGGGTACATGAGGACTCATTTAAACTTAGGAGCATCAAGGAAAAGGCTGAGAAAGAACGAAAGAGTCCATATTTGCCTTTGGTTCTTGGGTAAGGTGACCAGACGTCCTGCTTTTGGAGGGACGGTCCCGATTTTTAACAATTTGTCCCGCGTCCCGGGGCATTTTAAAAAAGTCCCGATTTTTGGAAAGAATGCACGACAAGCTAGGGAACGGCGTGAGAACGGGAAGGGAATATATGGTTTTACGCGTCATGTGGCTATTTAGCCAGGATATGCGTTTTATATTATTTTTGTTAATTTTATAATGTTAAACTTTAATAATAACAAATAATTGTTGAGAACTGATTATCGAGAACTGTTTATCAAAGTTCGCATTGTTGATCAGTTGTTAGAATTCGACCACCATTGTATAGACTTAATGAACAAAGGCATTTTTTGGGATTGGCAACGACGAAAACATTTTGTAACTGTCTCTCAGACAATACAAATCGTACTGTGTGCTAGTAAGTTAGTTAAACAAGTGATGTCATTACAAATCAGCTATTCAGATAATTTAGGTAAGTAATTTATTTATTTATTTCATAAATACATAAATGTTCTTGAATTTAGCAGATAGTACTTGTATTATTTATATTTTATAGTGGCAGCAAAAAGTCTAGCGCCGGCCTTGAAAGTGACACTTACAACTTACGTTACGGCAAATTCAGAGGAAAAATAATACAAGTTAGTATTGTTATTATTTAGAAAGAAATATAGGATTAAAATAATTTTTAATTTATAAACTAACAATAAAATATGTTCATGTAATTATGTATCTACTTACTGTGTTTTTAAGCAATATGTATATAATTATTTATAATATAATTTTAAATTATTTTTTTTAGATTTTTAACATAATGAGTAAGAAAAGAGGATGCAAATTCAACGATGATCTAAGAAGTGAATTTCCTTTTATTAAAAAAACCAAAAGCGATTACAATATAGATCAAATTTTTAATCAAGAACGCCCCCCGGGCCGAAACAGGTTTGGCTCAGTGGATAGAGCGTTGGCCTTTGGACTCAAGGGTCCCAGGTTCGATTCCAGTCAAGGGCATGTACCTTGGTTGCGGGCACATCCCCAGTAGGGGGTGTGCAAGAGGCAGCTGATCGATGTTTCTCTCTCATCGATGTTTCTCTCTATCCCTCTCTCTTCCTCTCTGTAAAAAATCAATAGAATATATTAAAAAAAAAAAAAGAACCCTTCCCCTACCCCCAGTCAATGGTGTCCCGCTTTACCAATGTTAAAATCTGGTCACCTTAGTGTAACTCCATTTCTCTGGGTGTTGCTTGGGTTTTCTCAGGTCTTCTGTAAGCATCATTTCTTCCATAACAGCATGGTCCCTAAACTCCTATTTTTGGGGGGTCAACACTCAGATCTCAGGAACCCCTGAGGACTTCAATGGCCCCAAGTCTGGCAACATGGCCACCCTGACCACCTCTGAGGGTTGCATTCAGAGGACAAGGCTGATTATTACTGTTGCTCACATACAAGCAGTAACACGCTTTACACAGTGGTGCAAGTTCATGGGGATGTGAGACCTAAACCAACCCTGTGCTCACAGACTCGCTCGCTTCCACAGCCTTCATTAACAATGGACTCGGGAAACATTGCTAGCGCCTCTCTCACCATAGCAAGCACACCTTCTCTCCAGCTTATTCTTTGGGACAATGACAGTTTCCTCTTAACCTGTGTGTCAGAGTCCCAGAATTTGCAACTCTTTCCAACTCTTCAACTGCAGTCATTGAGAGAAGAGGGGGTGCATTCCCGGGCCATTTTACAGTTCTCTGGAGAATCTCCACTTTATTTTTTTTTTTTCAATGTCACTGGTGTTATTTATTTATATTTTTTCCAATTTTTTTATTAAGGTATTATATGTGTACATATCTTACCATTGCCCACCCACCCCACTCCCATATATGCCCTCACCCCCCAGAGTTTTGAGTCCATTGGTTATGCTTATATGCATGCATACAAGTCCTTTGATTGATCTCTTATCTTCCCCACCTCTCCCTAACCTTCCTGCTGTAATTTGACAGACTGTTTCATGCTTTACTGCCTCTGTATCTATCTTTTTGTTCAAGTTTTTAATATTCTTTATTATTCATAAATGAGTGAGATCATGTGGTATTTTTCTTTCATTGACTGGCTTATTTCAGTTAACATAATGTTCTCCAATTCCATCCAGGTTGCTGCAAATGGTAAGAATTCCTTCTTTTTTTATGGCAGCATAATATTCCATTGTGTAGATGTACCATAGTTTTCTGATCCAGTCATCTGTTGATGGGCACCTAGGCTGTTTCCAGATCTTAGCTATTGTAAATTGTGCTGCTGTGAACATAGGGGTGCATATTTCCTTTCTTATTGGTGTTCCCAGTTTCTTAGGATATATTCCTAGGAGTGGGATTACTGGGTCAAATGGGAGTTCCATTTTCAGTTTTTTGAGGAAACTCCATACTGTTCTCCACAGTGGCTGCACCAGTCTGCATTCCCACCAGCAGTGCACTAGGGTTCCTTCTTCTCCGCATCCTCGCCAACACTTGTCGTTTGTTGATTTGTTGATGATAGCCATTCTGATAGGTGTGAGATGATAGCGCATTGTTGTTTTGATTTGCATCTTTCGGATAATTAGTGACCTTGAGCATGTTTTCATGTGTCTCTTGGCCTTCCTTCTGTCTTCATTGGAAAAGATTCTATTTAGGTCCCTTGCCCATTTTTTTATTGGATCATTTATCTTCCTTTTATTAAGTTGTATAAGCTGCCTGTAGATGTTGGAGATTAAACCTTTATCAGTGATGACATTTGCAAATATGTTCTCCCATGCAGTGGGCTTTCTTTTTGTTTTGTTGATAGTTTCTTTTGCTGTAAAAAAGCTTTTTATTTTGATGTAGTCCCATTTGTTTATTTTCTCTTTAGCTTCCATTGCCCTAGGGGCAGTATCGGTGAACAAGTTCTTTTGACATATGTCTGAGATTTTGCTGCCTGTGGATTCCTCTAGTATTTTTATGGTTTCCCGTCTTATGTTTAAGTCCTGTATCCATTTTGAGTTTATTTTTGTGTATGGTGTAAGTTGGTGATCTAGCTTCATTTTTTTGCATGTGTCTGTCCAATTTTCCCAACACCATTTATTGAAGAGACTGTCTTTATTCCATTGTATGTTCATGCCTCCTTTGTCAAATATTAATTGAGCATAGTGGTTTGGATCAATATCTGGATTCTCTATTCTGTTCCATTGATCTATATGTCTGTTCTTGTGCCAGTACCAGGCTGTTTTGAGAATAGTGACTTTGTAATACAGCTTGAAATCTGGTATTGAGATCCCTCCTACTTTATTCTTCTTTCTCAGGATTGCTGTGGCTATTTGGGGTCGTTTTTATTGCATATGAATTTTTGGAGAGTTCTTTCTTGGTCTGCGAAATATGCCATTGGTATTTTAATGGGGAGTGAATTGAATCTATAGATTGCTTTGGGTAGTATGGACATTTTAATGATGTTGATTCTACCAATCCATGAACATGGTATGTTCTTCCATCTGTTTACGTCTTCCTCTATCTCTTTTTTCAGTGTCCTGTAGTTTTCCGTGTATAGGTCTTTTACCTCCTTAGTTAAGTTTATTCCTAGGTATCTTAATTTTTTTGGTGCGATGGTAAATGGGATTGCCTTTTTAGTCTCTCTGTCTGTAAGTTCACTATTGGTGTATAGAAAGGCCATAGATTTATTGGCGTTAATTTTGTATCCTGCTACATTGCCGAATTCATTTATTAAGTCTATTAGTTTTTTGACGGAGTCTTTCAGGTTTTTTAATGTACAATATCATGTCGTCTGCAAATAAAGACAGCTTTACTTTTTCTTTTCCAATTTAGATGCCTTTTATTTCTTCTTCTTGTCTATTTGCAATAGCTAATACTTCCAGTACTATGTCAAGCAGGAGTGGTGAGAGTGGGCATCCCTGTCTTGTTCCTGTTCTTAGGGGAAATGATTTTAGTTTTTGCCCATTGAGTATGATGTTACCTGTGGGTTTATCATATATTGCTTTTATTATGTTGAGGTATGAGCCTTCTATTCCCACCTTGTTGAGAGTTTTTATCAAGAAAGGGTGTTGGATTTTGTCAAATGCTTTTTCTGCATCAATTGATATGACTATGTGATTTTTATCTCTCAATTTGTTTATGTGATGTATCACGTTTATTGATTTGCGGATATTGTACCATCCTTGCATTCCTTGGATAAATCCTACTTGGTCATGGTGTATGATCTTTCTGATGTACTGCTGGAGCCGATTTGCTAGAATTTTGTTGAGGATTTTGGCATCTATGTTCATGAGGGATATTGGACTGTAATTCTCTTTCGTTGTGTTGTCTTTATCTGGTTTTGGTATTAGGGTGATGCTGGCTTCATAGAAGGAGCTTGGAAGTGTTCCTTCCTCTTGAATTTTTTGGGATAGTCTGAGGAGGATAGGTTTTAGTTCTTCCTTGAATGTTTGGTAAAACTCTCCTGTGAAGCCGTCAGGCCCCGGGCTTTTATTTGCCGGAAGCTTTTTGATGACTGCTTCAATTTCGTCCATAGTTATTGGCCTATTGAGCTGTTTAGATTCTTCCTGATTGATTTTTGGAAGGTTATATTTTTCTAGGAATATGTCCATTTCCTCCAGGTTGTCCAGTTTGTTGTAATAGAGTTGTTCGTAGTATGTTGTAACAATCATTTGTATCTCAGCGGAGTCTGTTGTTATTTCACCGCTTTCATTTCTGATTTTGTTTATTTGGGTCCTCTCTCTTTGCTTCTTGGTGAGCCTGGCTAGAGGTCCATCAATCTTGTTTATCTTTTCAAAGAACCAGCTCTTGGTTTTGTTGATCTTTTGTATTGTTTCTTTGGTCTCTATGTCATTTATCTCCGCTCTGATCTTTGTTATTTCCTTCCTTCTGCTTACACCGGGCTTTTCTTGTTGCTCTTTTTCTAGCTCTTTGAGTTGGAGGGTTAGGTAATTTATTACCATTGTTTCTTCTTTTTTGCAATAGGCTTGTAGAACTATGAACTTCCCTCTCAAGACTGCTTTTGCTATGTTCCATATATTTTGGATTGTTGTGTTTTCATTGTCATTTGTTGTCATGATGTTTTTTATTTCTTCCTTGTTCTCTCTGGTTATGCAGCCATTGTTAAATAACATACTGTTTAGTCTCCATGTGTTTGATTTTTTTGGATTGTTTTTATTGTTGTTCATTTCCAGTTTTATGCCACTGTGATCTGAGAAGATGCTTGATATCATTTCTAACTACCTGAATTTGAAGAGAATTTGCCTATGATCCAACATATGGTCTATCTTTGAAAATGACCCATGTGCACTTGAGACGAATGCATATTCTGTGGCTTTGGGGTGAAATGTTCTGAAGATGTCAATTAATTCCATCTGGTCTAGTCAGTCATTTAGGATTGATGTTTCTTTGTTTATTTTTTTAGAGGATTTGTCCAATGGTGATAGTGGGTATTAAAGTCTCCTACTATGATTGTATTGCTGTGACTCTCTCCCTTGATATCCTCCAGGAGTTTTTTTATGTATTTGGGTGCTCCTGTATTGGGTGCGTATATGTTTACCAGAGTTATTTCTTCTTGTTGGAATGCTCTCTTTAGTATTATAAAGAGGCGTTCCTTATCTCTTGTTATGTCCTTCAGTTTGAGATCTAATTTGTCAGATATAAGTATTGCTACCCCAGCTTTTTTTCATTTCCATTCACCTGGAAAACCTTGATCCATCCCTTCACCCTCAGTCTGTGTGCATCTTCTTTTCTGAGGTGGGTTTCTTGTAGACAGCAGATATATGGGTATTGTTTTCTTATCCAATCCGTTTCCCTATATCTTTTGATTGGGGCATTTAATCCATTTACATTTAACGTTATTATTGATAGGTACATATTTGTTGCCATTTTTATTCTTTACCCCTGTGTTCCTTTTTTGCTTCCTATTTCTTTTTTCTTTACTTCTTCTTTTTTTTTTTTTTTTTTTTTTTTTTTTTTTTTTTTAAAGCAGACCCTTTAGCATTACTTGCATTGCTGGTTTGGTGGTAATAAATTCCCTTAGTCCTTTTTTGTCTGTGAAGCTCCTGATTTCACCTTCAATTTTGATTGATAGCCTTGCTGGGTACAGTATTCTTGGATTCAGACCCTTCCTTTGTATGACTTTGTATATTTCATTCCATTCCCTTCTGTCCTGATGAGTTTTTGTTGAGAAATCAGTTGCTAGTCTGATGGGGGTTCCTTTTTATGTAACTTTCTGGCCACTTTTAAGATTCTTACTTTTTTGTTGGTGTTTGTCAGTTTAATTATAATGTGCCTTGGTATCGGTCTTTTAGGGTTCATTTTGCTTTGGACTTTGTGGGCTTCTTGGATTTGTGTGGGGTTTTCTTCCATATATCAGGGAAGTTTTCTGTCATTATTTCTCCAAACAGGTTTTCTATTCCTTGCTCAGTTTCCTTTCCTTCTGGAACCTCTATTATGCAGATGTTGTTTTGTTTCGTGTTGTCTCAAAGTTCCATTAGGCTCTTCTAAATTTATTTTCTAGAAGCTGCTCTACTTGGGTATTTTTCCCCACCTTGTCTTCTAGCTCACTGATGCAGTCCTCTGCTTCTTCTAGTCTACTCTTGATGGTTTCTATTGAGTTCTTTACATAGCGATGACATTTTTCATTTCTTCTAGGTTCTTCAATTCCTCTTGGTTCTTACTCATATTGTCAAATGTGTCTTCCATTCTTTTTAGCCACCTTATGACCATTTCTCTGAATTCTTTCTCTGGCAGTTTGCTTGCCTCTATTTCATTTACTTCCTTTTCTGGTGATCCCTGATTCTCTTTCATATGCAGAATGTTTCTTTGTCTCCCCATGGTCTCTCTTCTCCAGATGTCTGGTTATGTAGGTCTCTCTCTCCTGCGTTGATTTAAAGGCACAAAATACAACACAACCATGTACCACACACAAGGCACTGAACAGAAATGTATTCACGATATTAATTACCCCCAATAAAGGTCACCAGAGAAAGGCAAATTAGGGGATAGGAGAGAAAGAAGAAGAGGAAAAAGAAAGAAAAAAAAACACGGAGTGCCAAAATGAAATTGGGAAAAAGAGAAAAAAAAAGTAAGAGAGACAAGAACTAGACTAAGAGAGAAAAGGGGAACAAACTATATATATGGGGAGAAAACTCCAATAGAACAGCCACTAATCCCAGCAAATGCAGGCGTCAAGTACCTGGCTATTAATACAAACTACAAACAACAACTAAATCAAGCGAGGCAAGGGGAAACAGAAGAAAAAAAAAAAAAAAGCAAACAAAAAAACCAAACCAAAAAAAAAAGAATAAGCAAAACAATCTCACAAAAAAGCATAAAAAATCAATATAATCAACATCCAAGCAAACAACAACAAAAGGACAGAAAGAAAAGCAATTTTTAGATAGTTAAGACAGAGAAGAGAGAGGTGTGTATGGACTTCGAACAGGGGATTGGTAATTAGATATGTAAGTAGGGTGAATTTTTAACAGGTGTTAAACAGAAAGAATAGGGAAAATCTAAAGCAGGAAAAGAGTAAGAGAAACAGGACACCAAAAGAGGAAAAGTTAGGAAGAGAATGATAGCATAAAGGTAGAATTGAGATAGAGTTAAACGATGTTAAAGAAAGATGAAAATAGAATGTAGAACACTAATCCTAAAGTAAAATAAAAAGAAAATAAAATGACACTTAAAAAAAAGGTACTATAGTAGTAGTAATAATACTCGTTGAAAATAAAAATGTAATAATTAAAAGGTAAAATCAAGTGAGTAAAAAAGAAAAAAAATAGTTTCTTAAGTAAAAGATGAAAAAATAAAAATCAAAAAATCAAAAATAAATAAAATGTGCTGTAGTGAAGGTCATTCACTTTGTCTGTTGTTCTGTTTGGCACACCTGTTTCCCAGTCAGGACAGTATTGCAGTTCCCTGCGTTCCGCTGCTCCTCAGTGGTGTAAGCCAGTCCTGATTTTTAAGCAGGCGGTGTCCTAATTTCTTGTATTCCTTTATATTTTATTACACAAGAGTCAATTTGTGATTCAGCCCCCGGGTGGCAGTGTTTCTGGATTGACTTCTGGGTCTATATGGCCTCTGTAGCCTGTGCTTAGATTCTGTTTTCCCTTTGACACTCAATACCAGTTTGTGAGAGTGGGCTGACCCAGAGCTGACTCTCTGACAGTCACTCCAGCTCCGATCCCCAGGTTCCAGAAAAACAACTTTCCCCTGCTGTCTCCCAGGGTGTCCCCAACTGGGTGATCCTATGTATTGGACTTAGTAATCAAAAGCAAGGATTTGAAGAGGAAAAAGCCCAAGTGTGCTAACAATGGGGCTGCATGCAAGTCTGTGCAGTCCCCCTTTCACCCTTGGGTCTAAGCAGCCAGAACACTTTTAAAATTTTTGATCTGTCCTTTTGTGTCAGATCAAAATGGGTTTCTTTTAGAGATCCCTTCTGTTAGCAGCTCTTAGGACCCCCTTACATATTCACGGACCACGCCATCCCCAACAGCCACACGTTTTCCTGGTCCTCCAGCTCACTGTGCACACATTTCTCTCTCCCGCCAGGACCAGAGACCTCACCTTATCCCAGGAGAAATCTGACCTTTCTGTGGTAGAGTGTAGAGATCCTCTGAATTTGTATGTTTGCGCCAATTGGTGACCAGTGTTCTGGGGCTCACAGCTGTTCAGTGGTTGCCACAGTTGTAGATTTAGAGGCTTCTGATAACATCTACTTTCCCCTTCAAGATTGCGCGGTCTCCGCGTCCGAGCCCGTAACTCTGGGAGGGTTCTAATAGGTTTTCAATATCTTGCTCTCTCTCTTCTTCTGGCAGCCCCATAATTCGGATGTTGGTATGGTTGAAGTTGTCCCAGAGGCTCCTTACAATTATCTTCATATTTTTGGATTTTTTTTTTCTTTTTGGTTTTCAGGTTGGGTGTTTTTTGCTTCTTTGTATTTCAAATCTCTGACTTGATTCTTGTGATCCTTTAGTCTGCTATTGGATCTCTGTATATTTTTTTTATTTCAGTCAGTGTATGCTTAATTTCTAGTTGGTTCTTTTTCATATCCTCGAGGGTCTCACTAAATTTATCGGTGGTTTCTAGAAAATTCCTGAAAAACCTTATAACCATGGTTTTGGACTCTACATCCAGTAGTTTGCTTTCCTCCATTTCTTTCATTTGTGACCTGTTTCTTTGTCTCTGCATTTTGGCTGCTTCCCTGTGTTGATAGAGTGGCTTTGTGTGCTAGGTGTCCTATACGGCCCAGTGGCTCAGCCTCCCCAGTTACCTGAGGTGGACACTCTTGGTGCACCCCTTTGTGGGCTGTGTGCACAGTCTTGTTGTAGTTAAGCCTTGATTGTTGTTGGTATCACTGGGAAGAATTAACCTCTAGGCCAATTGGCTGAGGATCAGCTGCGTCTATCATGGGAGAACTTCTGTGCTAGAGATACAAGAGGCAAGACTTACTTCAGTGGGGCTTTGTTGCTCACTGATTCTGCCCCCCTGAGTGTGCCCCTTATGGATCTGAGGAGTTGTAATCTGGATGGTCCCACTCTGACCACCGGGTACACTGGCTCTTGGATCTCCAAGGAGGTGCTAATTTACACTCTGCCAGAGGCCACCCAGAAGGTGCTATGGAGAGATCTGCAGATTCCTCTTTTTGTTTGTGTTTTGGAGGTGCCCAGATGAGGCCCAGGTATGAAGCAATGCAAGCTGCTGTTGGGCCTTGGGCCTTCTTTTGGATGTTCCATGTCTCTCTGACTCAGCTGCAGTTTGTTAGGTAATTTTAGATTTCAAAGGACCAGGACATTCATATGCAATAGCCTCTGTGCACAGCTTGGCTGGAACAGGGTCTCAGGATGGAGCCAACAGCAGTGGCTTCCCATCAGCATTGCCTAAGAGGCCCCTGGTCTCAGTGTCCCTCATTAATTGCTGCAAGCACCTCTGAAAGAAAGCCCCCCTTGAGTTCTGCCCTATGCCAGAGAGTTCAGTTTCTCCCCATATGAGTCTGAGTCCCCAGAATCTCGTCTGGAACTGGAGTTCAGAGGAGTTAAGAGCTTGGGTCTCTCTCCTGCTTGAAAAAGACAACAGCATACTCAGTTGCCAGCCCTTTCTACACGCACCTCCTTACCTCTGCACTTTACTTCAACACCTCCTCTGAGTCTCAGTGTGCTTTTCTCTTTCATTCTAGTTGTAGAATTTCCACTCAGCCAGCCTTTTTGTGGTTCTGGATAATGTCTGTTTTGTCTTTTACTTGTAGTTTTGATGTGGTTGTACAAGGAAGCAATTTCAGGTGTTTACCTATGCTGCCACCTTGGTTTCTCCCAATTCATGATCCTTTAACTTCCTCCAGAATGGCATATGTCTCACAAAGTTGGGTGGCCCATGGTAAAACTGTTCTTCTTTGAAAGCAAGGTACAGCTTTGGGCAGACGTCAGTCCATTTTGAGAGGTGTTGACAGCACCCTCAGCTAATGGTTTCCCCACCTTGGTAGGAACGCCTTGGGACTAAGAGTGATGGAAGCCACCTGTGATGCCCAGATAAGACCTCTCCCAGAGAATGGAACCCTGGACTCCCCACGGTCTCTGGGTAATCATAATCCCAGTTGAGCTTGGCCTGGATGTTAGTTCATGTCCATCTATCCACAAGGCAGTGAACCATGACAATCAGGATTGTTAACTTCTGGGTCCAGTTCCACAGCTTCTGATTTAGCAGTAATGTCAACTTGAAAACATCACGGGTCTTCTGTCTGAGAAAA
>JAJQQW010000025.1:3572183-3596515 GCA_025583905.1 Ia io | reverse complement strand
AATTTAACCCTAAAAGACCGAAACCAAGACATATCATAATTAAATTGACAAACACCAACAGCAAAGCAAGAACCTTAAAGGCTGCAAGAGAGAGACAGAAAGTAACAAACATGGGATCTCCTATTAGAATATCAACTGATTTCTCAACAGAGACACACCAGGCCAGAAGGGAATGGAATGAAATATAAAAAGGGATGCAAAACAAGGGACTGAGTCCAAGAATACTATACCCAGCAAGGCTATTATTCAAAATTGAAGGTGGAATCAGAAGCTTCACAGATAAAAAAGGGCTAAGAGAGTTCATCACTACCAAGCCAGCAATGCACGAAATGCTAAAGGGACTGATGTAAAAAGAAGAGAAAGGCAAGAAGAAAAACAAACACTAAGAAAAAATATGACAACAAACAGGTACTTATCAATAACATTAAACGTAAATGGATTAAAGGCACTAATCAAAAGACATAGGGTAGCTGAATGGATAAGAAAACATGACCCATTTTTTTTGCTGTCTACAAAAGAACAATCTTAGAGCAAAGGATTCACACAGACTGAGAGTGAAGGGATGGAAAAACATTTTTCAGGCAAAGCGAAATGAGGAAAAAAGCTGGGGTTGTGATACTTATATCAGATAAAATAGACCTCAAAATAAAGGCCATAATAAGGGATAAGGAAGGCCACTACATAATACTAAAGGGAGCAATTCAACAATAAGATATAACTCTAGTAAACATATATGCACCCAATGCAGGAGCTCCCAAATACATAAAAAATCTGCTAGAAGATATCAAGGGAGAGATAGACATCAATACAATCATAGTAGGGGACTTTATTACACCAGTGACATCAATGGATAAACCCTCAGGACAAAAAATCAGCAAAGAAACAGCAATTCTATAGACACACTAGATCAGATGGACCGAATTGACATTTTCAGAGTATTTCACCCTAAGCCATAGAATATACGTTCTTCTCAAGTGCACATGGGACATTCTCAAAAATATACCACATATTGGGTAACAAGCAAAGTCTCCCCAAATTCAAAAAGATTGAAATCATATTAAGCATTTTCTTAGACCACAATGGCATAATATGAGAAATAAACTACAATAAAAAAATTCCAAAAAATTCAAACACTTGGAAACTGAATAGCATGCTACTAAATAATGATTGGGTTATCAATGAGATCAAAGAAGAAATTAAAAACATCCTGGAGACTAATGACAATAAAAACACAACATTGCAAATCCCATGGGACACAATGAAAGCAGTCCCGAGAGGGAAATGTATAGCTCTACAGGCATACCTCAAAAAACAAGAAAAAATGGTAATAGGTCATCTAACTGAACAACTCAAAGAATTAGAAAGGGAGCAACAAGAAAAGCCCACAGTGAGCAGAAGGAAGGAAATAATAAAGATCAGAGCAGAAATGAATGACATAGAGACCAAAAAACAATACACAAGGTCAACAAAACCAAGAGCTGGTTCTTTGAAAGGATAAACAATATTGATGAACCTCTAGCCAGGCTCACCAAGAAGCAAAGCGAGAGAACCCAAATAAACAAAATCAGAAATGAAAGAGGTGAAATAACAACAGACCCCACAGAAATACAAAGGATAGTCAAAAAATACTATGAACAACTCTATTCCAACAAACTAGACAACCTGGAAGAAATGGACACATTCCTAGAAAAACACAACCTTCCAAAACGTACTCAGGAAGAGACTAAAAATCTCAATAGGCTGATAACTATGAAAGAAATTGAAGCAGTCATCTAAAAGCTTCCAGCAAACAAAAGCCCGGGTCAGACGGCTTCACGGGGGAGTTTTACAAAACATTCAAGGAAGAGCTAAAACCTAACCTCCTCGAAATATTCCAAAAAATTCAAGAAGAAGTAACACTTCCAAGCTCCGTCCATGAAGCCAGCATCATCCTAATACCAAAACCAGATAAAGATAACACAATGAAAGAGAATTACAGGCCAATATCCCTCATGAACATAGATGCCAAAATCTTCAACAAAATTCTAGCAAATCGAATTCAGCAGTACATCAGAAAGATCATACACCATGACCAAGTAAGATTTTTTCCCTGGGATGCAAGGATGGTACAATATTCGCAAATCAATAAACGTGATACATCACATAAACAAATTAAGACATAAAAACCATACAGTCATATCAATTGATGCAGAAAAAGCATTTGGAAAAATCCAACACCCTTTCTTGATAAAAACTCTCAGCAAGCTGGGAATAGAAGGATCATACCTCAACATAATAAAAGTCACATATGACAAACCCACAGCCAACATCATACTCAATGGGCAAAAAATTAACCATTTCCCCTAAGAACAGGAACAAGACAGGGATGCCCACTCTCACCACTCCTGTTCAACATAGTGTTGGAAATACTAGCCATTGCAATCAGACAATAAGAAGAAGAAATTAAAGGCATCCAAATTGGAAACGAAGAGGTAAAACTGTCCTTATTTGCAGATGACATGATACTGTACATAGAAAACCCTAAAGACTCTATCAAAAAATTATTAGACTTAATAAATGAATTCGGCAGAGAGCAGGATACAAAATAAATGCTAAGAAATCTATGGCATTTCTATACACCAATAATGAACTTACAGAAAGAGAGACTAAAAAAGCAATCCCATTTACCATCACACCAAAAAAATTAAGATACCTAGGAATAAACTTAACTAAAGAGGTAAAAGACCTATACATGAAAAACTACACAGCACTGAAAATCGAGATAGAGGAAGACATAAACAGATGGAAGAACATACCATATTCATGGATTGGTAGAATCAACATAATCAAAATGTCCATACTACCCAAAGCAATCTATAATTTAAATGCACTTCCCATTAAAATACCAATGGCATACTTAACAGACCTAAAACGAACTTTCCAAAAATTCATCTGGAATAAAAAAAGACCCCGAATAATGACAGCAATCCTGAGAAAGAAGAACAAAGTAGGAGGGAGCTCAATACCAGATTTCAAGCTATATTACAAAGCCACTGTTCTCAAAACTGCCTGGTATTGGCACAAGAACAGACATATAGTCAATGGAATAGAATAGAGAACCCAGAAATTGATGCAAATCACTATGCTCAATTAATATTTGACAAAGGAGGAATGAACATACAATGAAGTCAAGACAGTCTCTTCAATAAATGGTGTTGTGAAAATTGGACAGATACATGCAAAAAAATGAAACTAGACCACCAACTTACACATACACAAAAATAAACTCAAAATGGATCAAGGACTTAAACATAAGACAGGAAACCATAAAAATACTAGAGGAATCTACAGGCAGAAAAATCTCTGACATATGCCAAAAGAACATCTTCGCTGATACTGCTCCTAGGGCAATGGAAGCTAAAGAGAAAATAAACAAGTGGGACTACATCAAAATAAAAAGCTTTTGCACAGCAAAGGAAGCCATCAATAAAACAACAAGAAAGCCCACTACATGGGAGAACATATTTGCCAATGATGTCAACGATAAGAGTTTAATCTCCAACATTTACAGGGAACTCATGCAGCTTAAAAAAAAGAAGATAAACAACCCAATCAAAAATGGGCAACTGATCTAAACAGACACTTTTCGAAAGAAGACAAAAGGAAGGCCAAGAGACATATGAAAACCTGCTCTAAATCACTAATCATTAGAGAGATGCAAATCAAAACAACAAAGTGGTACCATCTCACACCTGTCAGGATGGCCATTATCAACAAGTCAACAAATGACAAGTGCTGGCGAGGATGTGGAGAAAAAGGAACCCTCGTGCACTGCTGGTGGGAATGCAGACTGGTGCAACCACTGTGGAGAACAGTGTGGAGTTTCCTTAAAAAACTAAAAATAGAACTCCCATTTAACCCAGTGATCCCACTTCTAGGAATATATCCTAAGAACCTGGAAACATCAATCAGGATATATGCACCCCTATGTTCATAGCAGCACAATTCACCATAGCTAAGATTTGGAAACAGCCTAAGTGCCCATCAGCAGATGAGTGGATTAAAAAACTTTGGTACATCTACACAATGGAATACTATGTTGCGGTAAAAAAGAAGGAGCTCTTACCATTTGCAACAATATGGATGGAGATGGAGAACATTATGCTCAATGAAATAAGCCAGACAGAGAAAGATAAATATCACACGATCTCACTCATTTGTGGAATATAATGAACAACATAAACTGAAGGGGAAAAAATAGATCCAGAAACAGAGAAACATCAACCAGAACGTGAAACCTTAGGGAAGAAATTGTGAGGTAACCAGAAACCCAAGAATGCCTGAGAATGCCTTTATAGCCATGCTAGCAATCATCAGATGCACGGTAATTTTACCTGGGACAAGAGGGTAAGTATTTTGATCTTATGTTCCTGACCCTTCATGGGTAAGACTGCTTACGTGGGATGATCCCCTGACTAATGTAGTTACCAATAATACCAAACACATTTCCCCATCCAGGTTGGGGCAAGAAAGTATAAATACACAGGGGTCTCCACCCAGCTACCCTTTTGTATGACACAAAATCAAAACAATGCCCCTTTGTGTGTACAATTATAGAGAGGTTTCTGGCTTGTGTGGACATCAAAGAAAGGGTGTCACTACTATCACGACTTGTCCCCGGTAGAGGTGTAGAAAATGTAATTAAGACCTTGTCTATATAAAAAGAAATGAACAGCCAGTTTGAAAGGGAATTGCCATGGACTAGAACACAGCATATCCTTACATGATATTATTCTACACTGTCATTAACATTTTTCCCAGATTTGGATCACCCCTATTATAATAGTTCCTCGCAACTTTGGGGATAAAAAAAAATCACCTCTTTGGTGCTTGGAGACAAACTTAAGACATCTCTTGATACGTTAGAATTACAACAGTATAATATACAATTATCCCAAGCAAGCTTACAAACTAATTCTTTGAATGTCTGGCAGCAATTTAAAAAGGACATGCAAGGATTTAATCCTTTTCATTGTGTAGAGCGCCTCCTGAGAAGGCACCTGAGGATTCTATATTGGTCCCTCTTACCCCTTAGGCCAAAAGAGACTCTCTTCTCACAATTCAATTGCTCACAGCTGTTGCATGAGCTCTCTGTTCATGTCGAGGTTGAAGTCTCGTGATGACTGGTGCCATGGATCTGTCTCTCACCCAGTGGGGCGAACTGAGCCCTCCCTGGAGAAGAAACCCAGGTTCCACAAGATATGTGATCAGTGATTGGGCCCCGCCAGCAGGCGAGGGGATCCCAAGGCAGGTTCTGGGCATGGAGGCCATGGGGACATAGGCTACAAGGAGACAAAACTGAACCTCACGTCACCCTGCTTGGCCCCGGAGGATGGCTGGTTAGCCAGAGATGAATAAGATTCCTCAACAAAGGAACAACCTAAGATAGGCACAGTTGCAGAGGGGCCATCAGGAGAGAATTTGGGGATCAACAGAGGTGAGGCACAGACCCTCACCCCCTCAACATGGCAGGGGCCTGAACCCTAGCCCCTTCTGTGAGGGGTCTCCTGCCCCCATGGCTGCTTCGTGCTTCCCATGCCCAGCTCAAATCAGGACACAGGTGACCGACAGAGACTTGGCCGACAGCAGCTGCCCTGTCACTCCAACAAGAATTGTTTGAGTTGTCTTGTATCCATGGTGTGGGGAAGTGGGTTTACGATATCTAAATCCAGCCTACTACCAGGAATGCTCAGGACCCACTCAAGAAGGCACATAATCCCTTCCACTAATATTTACAGGGTAAAATAAGATTGTTGTTAGAGTAATAAATTTGACAGTAAAATAGTAGTCAAGTTTTCAGGCAAATTTAAATTTGCTAGTTGAAACAAGCGAATATTCTAGAAAAATTAATTGTACTGGGCAAAAAGGTGTTCCTAAAGTGTTAACTAAAATTTTTATTGGTACCTCATCTCATGATAAAATTGTGCACCATGTAATGAACCTAAAACAGTAATATTATAGTGCAAAAAATTAAAATTTAAAAGCCATCAATACTTCATTATAAAATTTTCAAAACCCTCCTAACATTTAAATCAAAAAAGGAGGGGATAGTAGAAGAATATCATGCAAGGAAAAATATCTTGTAAGTAAATTACATCTAGAAAATTAATACTTTAGAAAATTAATTGTAAGGCTAAAAGCAAGACACCCATCAAAAACACACAAGGTATCAAAACAAGCCAGAGGAAAATCATTTGGGCAAAAAATGAAATAGGATCCCAAGTCAAATTTATAGAAAATATTCCTTTATTAACTTTTGGTCAAGAATATGGTTGTATATTTTCAGAAAACAACTCGGAGTCCATGTGGATTCCAGCAACAGAGAGGAATCGACAGGACTACTCCTGTCATGAAGACAGAAGAGAAGCAGTCCAGAGATGGAAGTCACTGATGTGGCCTTCCCATACAAGCGGTTAGCAGCTGTGCATCACTGCAGGTTGCCCAGGACCAAACCAGAGAGAGTCAGACCTGTATTACCACAATTTGTCCACCATCCAGAACTGTAATGTCAGTGCTGACATGTACACATAAGGAACTGTTGGACATTGAAATTGGGTCTCAAAAGAACAGTTGGCCCAGAAGGAAACTCACTATAGACTGATTCATTTGCCTGTCACCATAACCCTTATCGCTTGTCTCATTTTCGGTTCTTATAAGTATATTTCTAATAGCACATGATCTCATTCATCTAGGGGAAATAATGAACAACATAGACTGATGAACAAGAACAGACCCAGAAACAAGGAGGCATGGATCAGACTGTCGGGCCTCAGAAGGAGGGTAGGGGAGGGTGGGGGTAAAGGGGAGAGATCAACCAAAGGACTTGTGTGCAAGCATAGGAGCCTAACCAGCGGTTAAGGACAACAGGGGGGTGGGGGCATATGTGGGGAGGGGTGTGGGATAGGAAGGGGGGATGAGGACAAATATGTGATACCTTAATCAATAAAGAAATGAAAAAAAAAGAAAGAAAGAAAAAATTTTCTCATGTACCAAAAGGTTGGCGGTTCGATTGCCGTCAGGACACTTGCCTGGGTTCCGGGCTCCTTACTCAGTAGAGGGGGTTGCTAGAGGCAGCCGATTTATGACTCTCTCTTATCACTGATGTTTCTATTTCTCCCTCTACCTTCCTCTCTGACATAAATAAAATATATTAAGAAGAAAAGGAAGGAAATTTGGGCACATTCTATGACATGGATGAATTATGAAGACATTCTGCCAAGTGAAATAAGTCAGTAACACAGACATAAGTACTGTGTCATTTCATGTATATGAGGTTCCTAGAGCAGCCAAACTCTGAGTGACAGAAAACAAGTGTGGGTGTCAGGGGCTAGGGAGAGGAGGGTTCATTGAAGACAGTTTCAGTTTGGCGAGGTGAAAAAATTGTTGAGATGATGGTGGTGATGATAACACAGCTATGTTAATGTCCTAAATGTGGCTAAACTGTGCACTTAAAAGTGGTTAAAATGGTCAATTTTATATTGTGTTATCTATATATAAAAAGCCCAGTGACCACAATGACCGGAATGACTGGTGGCTATGACTTGCACTGCAGCAGGCAACCGGACTGATCTGGGCCCCCAACAGCCCCCCGCCCTCCGGCCATCCCAGCCTCCAATTGGCCTCCAACACCCTGATTGGAAGTGGGGCTGGCTGGCCAATTGCCCACAGCCCCTCACTCACTCCAGCCCAGCTTGATTGGCGCCCATTGTGGAAGACCAGCTGAACCCCACCCATGCACAAATTTGACAAATTTGTGCAATGGGCCTCTAAGATGTACATGTATATGTATATATATGTATATGTATGTATGTATGTATGTATGCATGCATGTATGTAAATATATATATATATATATATATATATATATATATATATATATATATATATCCTATCTAATAAAAGAGTAATATACACATTAACCAAAAGTCTGCTACACCCACAAACCACGCCCACAAGCCATGGCCACAAGCCTATCAGGATTGAGTATGCAAATGAACCCAACCAAGATGGCTAGGGCCATAGAGAGAGCATGAGGGAGGCTTGGGTTTCCCCAGCAATGGAGGAAGCCAAGATTTCCACACACCCTGTCTGGTCCAGGCCTCCACTTAAGGCTACAAAGTTTCAGTTATAGAAGATAGATAAATCCCAGAAATGGCTACGGCCATGGAGCTGGAGAGAGCAGGAGCCTAGGCTTTCCCCCGGTGATGGAGGAAGCGAAGCTTCTGCAGCCCTGGCTGGCCCAGGCCTTCCCTATAGACTACAAAGTTTCAATAATAGAAGATTCATAAATCCCAACAGAAATGGCTGCCACCACAGAGCAAGCAGGAGGCTTGGCTCCATTCCAGGTTACAAAGTTTCAGTTGTAGAAGATAAATAAACGCCAGATATCAGGGCCTCTGCTTGGGTCACCAGGGGGCATGGCCAGCCTGCAAACAACACAAGCCACTCTCCCAGGCCACCCCACACCCAGGGGAACCCTGATCCAGGACACCCTTCAGGGCAAACCAGCTGGCCCCCACCCATGCACCAGGCCTGTATCCTATCTAATAAAAGAGTAATATGTAGATTGACCATCACTCCAACATACAAGATGGCTGTGCCCATGTGGTCAAAGATCCTGCCCCCATGTGGACACAAGATGGCCATCACAAAATGGCCAGCAGGGGAGGGCAGGTGGAGGGATCAGGCCTGCAAGGTAGGGCAGTTAAGGGGTTACCAGACTGGAAGAGGAGGGCAGTTGGGATCAAACAGGCGATGAGGCCTAGTATTTACTATTTTGATATGAATAAATGTCAACCCATATTAGGACAGCCAGAAAGTACTGTGTCAACAGCAAGGGCGTTGGAGCCTGGGTGTGCTATTTATATCTCTCTGACCTTGATTAGGTTACTTAAACTCTCTGTGCTCAGGATCCTCATCTATGAAATGGGATCAAAGCTGTATATGTATTAGTGTGTCACATTAACTGAATGCATTAATATTCATGTGTTTGAAGTAGGGCATGGCCCATACAGAGCACAATATACACGTATAAGAAATCTTTGGAGCTGTGCAAAGATTTGCTGGCATGGTTCTGAGCCCCACACTCTACCTGACCACACCTCTTGCATTTTAGGGGTTCTTTCTCCTGATGTACCATTTCCTGTTGGCTGTACATTCCTCACCCATCCACATTCCCTGCAGTTTCACGTATAACTGTCATCTCTGATCTTCTGAATGCTCAGGCCCTTCCACATGGACTGCTGGTAAAATGTCTAAATAAGATCTAAGGAGACTTTCTAATTTGGTCTTCAGGAACGACATGTCCCCATCACGCCAGGTGCGAACACAGTCTCACCCAAATGTCCCCAAACTGTCATGTTTTCCTGCAAAGGCAGCCTTCTCCTCCCTGACTCCCTCACTCCACCAAAACTCACTGGGCCTGGGATCCATTCCCTCATCCCTCTGTTGGTGAGGAGGTCATCAGACTGGCTGTCAACCCATCCCATCTCATGAGGGAACTTTCCAACAGGTAACATGTAGAGGGCATGTTCTCCTGGGGAGTCGATACTCTACTGGGCATATCAGGCTTCCCAGCAAGGAGCTAGGGTTTGGAGGAGCCAAACAGCTTCTGCCTGGGGAGCTCCCTATGGAATTCACCCTGAGTGGGCCTCATTCCCTCATGTTAATCAGCAGAGAGAAGCCCTGGGAACCCCATTTCCTGGTTAGTCCAGCAACTGCTCCCATGGGTTCAAATGAAAAAGAGATCCAAATAAGTTGGCCCACAATCTAGATGTTGCTTCACACAATATACTTGCTTCATGCAAAACACATCAGGATATTTTTAACTTGCACCCGAAAGAAGCCAACATGTAAAAGTGGGATTTTGAGCAAGGGATGAGTAAAAAAGTAAATAGTCATGACCTATTTTAGGCAACGTATAAATCTTCAAGGTCATGTTTATTTTTAACTACAAAAGTACGTATGTTTTCCATTATAACCAATGCAAATTACAGAAAAATACATAAATAGGAATGAAAATCTTCCCCTCTCAACTGATCTGTGTACTTCCTTCTAGTTTTTAAAAAAGTATGTATATATCTATTTGTAAACAGAAATAAAGTTACATCTTTATGTATTTCTTTTGACAAAATGGTCCTACCATATGTATTATTATTCACTTTTTTTTGGTATGATACAGAAATTTCTTCAGACAGTTCAGTCTCGGTAATGGTCATGTAATAATGCACTTTAATCCTGAATATAACATAATTCACTAAAACACTCTTGTATTAAAAGACATTTAAGTCATTCCAGTTTTTCTATCTGATAAATGATGATGAAACTAACATCTCATACATTTTCACAACTCTTACAAATGCCTCCAAGTGGTTATTGGAATCAAAGCTGTTGGTACAAACATTTCAACTTGTTAGATAGATTTTTGTTTTTTCTTAATCCTCACCCAAGAATATGTTTTCCATTAACATTTGAGAGAGGGGGAGGGCAGGAAGGAAGAAGGGAAGGAGGGAGGAAAAGAAAGAAAGACAGAAAGAATCAATGTGAAAGAGAGTCCATAGCCTGGGATGAAGGTGAAACCAAGGATTTGCCCTTGAATCGAATCTTTATGCTCTTTTTGGTTGGTCCGTTTATCTAACCACTTAGGAATACTGGCCAGTGCAATCATTTTAACATTTTAAACTATATATTTTTATTGATTTCAAAGTGGAAGGGTGAGGGATAGAGAGATAGAATCATCAGTGATGAGAGAGAATCAATGGTTGGCTGCATCCTGCACGCCCCCTACTGGGGATCAAGGCCAAAACCTGGATATGTGGCCTGTTGGGAAATTGAACATGACCTCCTGATTCATAGGTTGATGCTCAACCACTGAGCTACGAACATTCCAACTTTTGAAAGATGTTGTTAAATTGTGTTTCCAAAATACCTTGCAAATTAAAACTCTCACCATGGTCTTGGATTACTCAGCATCGTGGACTGTTATATCAAATATTTAGAACACTAATTGAAGGCCAATATGTATGTAGACCTCTTAAATATATGGCTTGGGAAATAAGAACAAGGGGACAGGGTGAGCATTGCTACCCATGGCTCACTGTGTCTGTTTTCTTCTCTTTGCTGCTGCCTCCCCTTCAGGTGGCCTGGGGCAAAGCCCTTGCTCTTCAAAACCCTGGCCTCCTGGGTTATCTGTTTTGGGCCTTCATCCTGGGCATAGACAACAGCTGAACCTGGTGTGTGTGGGAGTTCAACAGCACAACCATCACAGTCATGTACTTTGGACTTTGGGAAACTTCTTATGTCGAAACCCTTAACGTGTCCGGCCTGAAGCTGGAGGTGTCCATGTTCGCCAGGCTCAACAAGAGCTGGGGCATTCTGGATGAGATCTACTATGGCCAGGACCTTATGCTGTTGGCTAACTTCCTGGCGCCGGTGTCCCTGGTGTTCAGCAGGCTAGTGGTCGGGGCCAGCTGGATCCGTGCCCTGTTCCCACACTTCTTCTGCACCTGCTACAACACCACCGCCCTTCATCTCTCCCTCAGCTGTTTCTGCCTCACGCTTACGGTGGCCTGGAACTTTATCACAGACCTTTCCGGCCAAACCACCCTGGAGTTTCCACCTAAGTTTCCTGTTAAGAAAGACCGCTGAGGGGCATCTCATTGCTGGGTACCCCAATGTGGTGGTTCGGAAAAGCTCTTAGTGCTAATTGGCCTCATTGTGGCCTGCACACTTGAGAGGCTCTGACTCATGCTCCTGCCTTACCCCAAAAACAAGCCTATTACTGGCCCCAGTTTCCAGGTGCCTGCATGGAGAGAGCAAAGCCTACCACCTGCTCTCCAGAAGGGGGGCCATAAAGAATGAGAGCGGGGGTTAGGTAGAGGAAAGACTGTGGAGCATCCATGATGAAGAGGTGCTTGAGAACAATGCTCAGAAGCCATCCGGGATGTTAGTTCTGTTTGCCTCATGGCTGTCCCTTAAGAAAGGTGGAGAGTGCAGTTTTGAGGTCTCCCTGCATCCTGAGTCCAGATGCACAGGCAACTGGAATTGGCCTCAATTTCCTGGTCTGTAAAAAGGATTAAGCATGTCCCAGGGCCTTCACTGAGCTTTGAGGACATTTGAAATTCTATAAAAAGTAAGCGAGGGAAGAAGTGAGAAAGAAAAGGAAGGGTGAGCAACACAAGCGACATGTAGACCTATTGTCACTCAAATTGGGAAAGTAGTCAATAGTGTTGTAATGATGGTATGATGCCAGGTGGGTACTGGAAATATCAGGGAACACATTGTAAAGTATATGATTGTCTGACCACTATTCTGTTGAGAAGGCAAACCCCTATTTTGTAAAAACTGCTGTTTGGAATTTTCTGTTGTTTTTCTTAGACGGCCTCTTATTCTAAAAAAATAACTTTGCTTTCTAGCCTGCTTTAGCCTGCTTGAATAATGAGGACGATAAACTTAGCTGTCTGACCTTGTAGGCCAGAGACTAGATATGCCCATAAATTTAGCTGTCTGACCTTGTAGGTCAAGACCTTGTAGGTCATAATTTTAGAACTGTGCTTGTTTTCAAAGACAGCATTGAGATAACCACTAATTGCATAGAGGGCTGGCTCCTTAATAAAAAGGGAAGTTCTGCTTGTAGCTTTGCTTAGAATTTGAATTCATTTTCTCTGAGCCCGCCACAGTGAGTAAAGTGTAACTCCAAACTCTCCTGCATTGTTTGATTATTCCGGTACTCTGTAACACTGTAACTAATAGAAAACCTGAAACTAATCGTATAAAATAAAAAGGTAATATGCAAGTTGACCCTCACACCCTTGCATCACAAGATGGCCACCCTCACATTATCACCCAGTCGCCATCCCCACGTCATTACATGATGGCCACGATAAAATAGCCAGCCATACTTCATCACAATATGACCACCACAAGTCATCACAAGGTGGATTCCACAAGATGGCGGCCCCACATCATCACAAAATGGCCTCCCTAATGTCATCACATGATGGCCACCCTAATGTTGTCACAAGATTGATGCCCCACGTCATCACAACATGGTCACATTCATGTTGTCACAAGATGGCTGTCACAGGATGGCCACTCTCACATCCTCACATTATGGGCACACAAACATCATCACAAGATGGCCAACCCATGTCGTGATAAGATTGTCAAACCCTTTTGTCACAAGATGATCACCGTCACATCATCATAAGATGTCTACACCCACATTGTCACAATAGGGCTGCCCCATGTCACCACAAGCTGGTTGGCAGGACAGGGTAGTTAGGGGTGAACAGGTTTGCAGGGAAGGGCAGTTAGGGGCAATCAGGCTGGTAGGGGAGGGCAGTTAGTGGTGAGTAGGACTGCAGGGGAGGGCAGTTGTGGGGGACCAAGCCTGCAGGGGAGGGCAGTTGGGGGCAACCAGACCAGCATGAGCTAGCAGTTAGGGGCAATCAGCCTTAAAGGGGAGGGCAATTAGGGGAGACTGGGCCTGCATGGAGGGCAATTAGGGACAATTGGGCTGGAAGGGAAAGGCTGTTTTGGGGGACCAGGGATATAAGGGAGGGCAGCCGGGAGGGACAAGGCCTGCAGGGGAGAGCAGTTGAGTGGGACGAGGCCTACAGCGGGGGCAACAATGCTGTCAAGGGATGGCATTTAGGGGTGACTGTACCAGCAGGGAAGATCAGTTGGGGGAGAGCAGGCAAGAAGTGTTGGGCAGTTGGGGAGGACCAACCCTGCAGGGGAGGGGTATTGGGGGACCAGGACTCCAGTGGAGGAGAGTTGGGCAGACCAGGCCTGCAGAGGAGGGCAGTTGATGCAGACCTGCCTTCAGTGGAGGGCAGTTGGGGGGCACCCATGCCTGCAGGCGAGGACAGTTAGAGGCCACCAGTCCAGCAGGGGAGAGCAGCTGAGGGTGACAATGCTAGCAAGGGAGGGTAGTTAGGGGTGACTGGGCTAGCAAAAGAGAGCATTTGAGGTAGACTAGGCCTTGAGGGGAGGGCAGTTGAAGGAGACCTGCCAGCAGTGGAGGGCAGTTCGTGGGGGACACAGTCCTCCAGGGGAGGGCGGTTGGGCGATCAAGGACAGCCATGGAGCGCAGTTGGGGGGTATCAGGTCAGTCAGGGAGGGCAGATGGGGAAACCCAAGACTCCAGAAGAGGGTCGTTGTGGGGGATGATGCCTGCAGAGCAGGGGAGTTGCGGGGGGACCAGGCCAGCAGGGAAGTGCAGTTGGTAGGACTCAGGCTTGCAGGTTTGGTAATCAGGGGGAGACCAGACCTCCAGGGGAGGGCAGTTGGGGGCAATTAGGATTGTAGGGAAGTTGGGGCAATTAGGGGTGAATGGAACAGCAGGGGAGGTTAGTTGGTGGAGAAAAAACAAGATTGTGGGGACAGCTTAGTACTTTGTTCAAAGTTAAACACACATACAGTTACAGCATGACCCACGCACAGGTCTCACTCCTACCTATCTACACTCCAGAAATGAGAACATACAGCATGCAAAGTTTTAGACACAAATGTTCTCAGCAATGGAATGTGTAAGATACAAAACTTAAAATGGATCTAAATGTTCCCAAACTGAGGAAGGGATAAACAAACTGTGGTATATCCATACAATGGAAGATGGCTCTGCCATTAAAAGGAATGGTCTTCTCCCAGGAGCTACAATACAGATGAACCTTGAAAATACTATGCAAAGTAAGAAGGGCAGACTCCAAACATCACACCAAGTGCAACTTGGCTACACTTGTAAGGTTGGTATGGAGCTCCACTGTATGGTTGTAGCATACATTATTT
Source organism: Ia io (assembly GCA_025583905.1). Lineage (NCBI taxonomy): Eukaryota > Metazoa > Chordata > Mammalia > Chiroptera > Vespertilionidae > Ia > Ia io. The sequence continues at coordinate 3,581,686 of JAJQQW010000025.1, read as the reverse complement.
CACCAAACCCTACTGTTGGGTTTGACATGGTTTCCCATTGTTCAGTGTAACACAGCACTGTGATGCCCATCTCTATCTTAAAATATTTGTAGCCAATCTTAATTGGGTCTTTCAAAAAATGTCCATAGTGGAACTGCCTGTTTGAAAGTTTGAACATATTTTTGTTGAATTTTGAGACAGAGAGGGGGGAAGGGAGAGAGGAAAGGAAAGGAGGAAGGAGGCAGAGAGGGAGGGAGGGAGAGAGGGAGAAGGGAGGGATGAAAAGAAGGTGGGAGGAAATGAGAGATGAAGGGAAGGAGGAACATTCACTTGGTGTTCCACTTATGGATGCATTCATTGGTAGCTTGTTGTATGTGCACTGACCAGGGATTGAACTAGCAATTTTGGCCTGTTGGGAAGACGCTGTAACCACTTAGGTACCCTGCAGGGTGAAAGTCTGCATATTTTAAGGCTTTCAGTAAAAATTGCCCAAGAACCCTTCCCCAGCAGAGAATCGGGGTGAAGTATCTCCATTCCGGAATATGGAATTTCCCTCTCCAATATAGCCCTGCTCATCACCAGGGGGCTATTTCAGGCAGGTGGGTCCCAACCTCATGATGCTCTCTATTGGTTTGCAGTTCCCCGGAACACATGGCAATGACCTCGCTGGTCCACAGTGCCAACTGCCAAGTATCGGGTTTCATTGTCACCACAGTAGGATGGATTTTCTCCATGACTTGAATGGGACTGGCGGAGTAGAGGGTTTGGTACATGGAGAACAGCTCCACCCCCTCCCAGGCACTGGCCTGTGTAGGGATGTGGAAGGTCTTCCCTTACCAGTCCAACAGCCGCCAGAGCAAAGCCATAGCATGTCACCACTACACCTACAGTGACACCTACCTGCCTCTCAATATCCGCATGGCTCAGCACCTGCTGCTGGCCGCCAACCTCCTAGCTCTCTTGGGGAAAGTGCTCATGGTCATGGGCGTGCAGAGAGTGTGAGTGGCTCATCTTCAGAAGGAAAACACCACAATCTCTTCTTGGCTTCCGGAGTCCTGAGCATATAGCTGGCACATTGATCTTCATTGATGTGATATGGAACTACCACTCTGTGATGAATGAAGAGGGCATATGCTTCCTGCCATCCTTCCACATCCCCTTCAGGCCCGACCAGCAGGAGATGGGCAAAACCATCCTGTGGTGGTTCTGGCTGCCATCCTGATGCTGTTGAGTGGGCTGTTTACCCTCTCTTACCAGCTTCCCCCTGATAGGCAAGTGTACCTCGAGGTCTCAGAAGTGTGAAATTCCCTCTTGCATAGCTTTATAAATCCACAATGAGAAGTTTATGGGATTGAAGTATTATCTTGATGCTCTAGAAAATAGTTTTAAGGAATCACGACTATAGGATAGGCCATTTTCAGTTCCAAGCCCTTGTCAAGAGCTCTTAGGGAATGACTGTTTAAGGTTCTCATTTTATTATTTTTTCACCGGAATAGAACAGAGAATGTGTCCTGCACCTTTCCCATCAGGGCAGCACACAGCGAGGGCACAAGAGGGAGGTGGTGTTTCTTTCATTCTTTCTCCTCCCTGGGATCCTCCCAAAGTACCCAGGAGCAAGAGGCTGCCATGTGGCCTTTGGGCTTGGGGCCAGCATGGGACAGTGTCTGGACACTGCTGGGGGTGCCAGGAAGGGAGGGGTCCCTGTTAGAGCACTCTAGAAGGAAGACCCAGCAAAGGAAGCACCAGGGCTCCGGGACACCAGCAGGTGCCTGTCACAGTGCCCGCCCCGTGAGCTGAGTGTTTCCTGACTCAGGAGTCACTTTGCCCTTTTGATTCCTTGTTCTCCCTGTTTGCCACCCCCTTTGGCCCTTTCTTCTCCTCCCTGCCCACCTCCATCCCCAGCTGATGTGTCCCTTGTGAGTTCCTAGCAGGAACTCTTCCAGGGAGATAGTAAGGTCCAACTGAAAGCAGAGTCCGGTGACAGCCAGGGCCCAAGTCAGTTTTTCCCCAAGGTCCTGGTCCAAGGACTATTCAGGGAGGCCACCCCCTGGCCTGGACTAGTTCCCTATCATGAGACTTGATCCCCATCACCGTGCTTTCTCTTCCAGTTTTTCTACTTAACACTGGGTTGGATTACAGTTACTATTTGGTCTAAGATCTTTAAAAGGAAATTTCTACAGTAGAAAGCCTTCAACTCCTGCAGTCCTGTTCCATGGCCCTGGCCCTTTAAGGAGCCTGTTGTCACAGGCCTGCAGGCCAGCCCTGGGAGCCTTGGAAACATAAGAATGTTTGGTTTCCTCATCTCTGTTACAGCCTGGCAGTTGCTACCCTTTGTACATCTGAGACATCCTCCTCCTGCCTTCTGTATTGGCTGGGTAACCATTGTACTTTATTTTTTACCCCAGTTAAGAGAGCCCTGAGATTTTTTGGGGTGGGAGGGTGTCTATGTAAACCCTTTATTTGCTCTGTGAACAGGTTAACTGTCACCAGCAGTCCTGCAGAGAGGTGAACGTCGGCCACCTTGAATAATTTATCCTTTATGTAAGACTTGTCTAGTTTAAAAACATGTTTTTATTGATTTCAGAGAGAGAGAGGAAGGGATAGGGAGAGGGAGAAGAAACATCAATGATGAAAAACACTGATTGGCTGCCTACTGCACCACTCCGACTGAGAATAGAGTATCCAACTGACCAGGAATTGAACCTTGACCTCCTGGTTCAGAGGTTGACTATCAACAACTGAGACATACCAACTAGGCCCACCATGCCATTTAAAGTGGTCCTTCCACATAAGTTGTTCAGGGTTATCTGGCCCGAAAGAATGATCTTTATAAATAAGGCATCTTCCATGAAAATCTGGCCAAGAGAAGGAATTTCTGGTATCAGCCTGGAGTTCTCTCATCCTGTCCCTCCCACTGGGGGCCCCTCAGAATAAAGCCCGAATCCCTCAACCATGCACTGGCTTAAATGTCCACTCCTTAAATGTTCACCCTTTGTTCATTTCTATCCTTGTATTGCTGTACATGCCCCCATTTATGTCCAATTTAAAATATAGAAATATCCCTGGTAATCCCAGTAGATGGCATCTTGTTTTGTCTTCCATATGTATTTTAGAATGGGAAAAATAAGATCCTGCTACACACTTATAATTTTCTTATCCTCATTTTATTTATTTTTAATTTTGTATTATGAGTTTTAACTGATTTTTGGAGAGAGAAGAAGAGAGAGAGAGAATAGAATCATCTGTCAGCTGCTTCGTGCATGACCCCTAAAAGGTTCCATGTTGGCACCTCAGATATGTGCCGTGACCAGAAATCAAGCCAGCAACTTTTTGGTGCACAGGACGATGCCCACCCAGCTAGGCCACCACAATCAGGGATCTTATTTTCATTTTAAATTCAACCCATCATGACCTTTTCCCATGATACTGAATTCTCTTCTCCTCTAATGTCTGCCAGGTACTCAGGGAATGAATTACTTTAATACCAAGTATTGCAACATATTTGTGTGCCAGAATTAATCCTCCATTGCTTCCTAAGTTTTTATTTTTTTTATTTCAAAAAATTATGCTCATGATAAATAACTGAAAGTTTTGAACAGCCACAGATTATTTAAAAAACCAGCCTGGTCAGTGTGCCTCAGTGGCTGAGTGTCAACCTATGAACCAGGAGGTCATGGTTCAAATCCCAGTCAGGGCACATGCCCGGGTTGAGGGCTTGATTCCCAGTAAGGGATGTTCAGAAGGCAGCAGATCCATAATTTTCTTTCTTCATTGATGCCTCTATCTCTCTCTCTCCTTCTCCCTTTCTCTCTGAAGTCATAGTCTCAGGTCATGGAGCAAAGGAAGCCATTTACACAGGAATGCCCTTGGCACAATTCCTCTCTTAAAAAACAGGCAGAAAGGAACCAAGGTGTTTGGGGATTCCCACTGAGGTGGGAAACAAAAGACAAGCAAGAAACCAGAGATATTACCTCTTTTAATCTGAGGGGTGGCAAGAGGTGTATTTACCCCTTAACAGGTCATTGAGCTGTACACTTAGATTTGGTGGACTTTTCTATATGCAAGTGATTCTGCACAATATTAATAGCTTTAAAACTCACCCTCCCTCTGATCCCATTGTCTGTATGAGTTTGTACCATGCTGCTTGCACTTAGTACGTTGTGGACATCTTCCCTTTGGTCACATTACATTTTATTTTTTTTTATTTTTTTTTTAAATTTCTCTTTGTGGTTGAAAATATTACAGATGTCCTTTTTCCCTGTCCCATTAACTCCCTCCACCCTGCACCCACCCCAGGCATTCACTGAACACATATCCATGTGTTATGCATATACATTCTATGGTTAATATCATCCCATCGACCCACCCCCCCTACACACACACACACACACACACACACACACACCATCCCTCAGAGATTTGGTATTCTGTTCTATGCTTCCATGTCTCTGGATCTATATTGTTCATCAATGTGTTTTTTTTAATCTTTATTGTTGAAAGATTACATATGTCCCCCTTTTCACCTGTCAACCCCCTCCACCACATCCTGTCCCACATCCCAGGAATTCAGCAACCTATTGTCTGTGTTCATGCACTCTGCATATGCAAACAAGTTCCTGAGTTAATTACCTCCCACCCGATCACTTCCCCTTGCCTTCCTTCCAAGCCTCTGCCCTATGTTCCATGCTTCTATATCTTTGGATCCACTCTGTTCATCAGTTTATTTTACTCATTAGATTCCACATTAGAGTGAAATCATGGGATACTTGTCTTTCTCTGACTGACTTCTTTTGCTTAGCACGATACTTTCCATATCCCTCCATGCTGTCTCAAAGGGCAAGAGATCCTTGTTTTTGATAGGTGCCTAGTATTCCATTGTGTAATCAAAAACTGTGCTCTAGTGCAGTTACAGCTTTCTTTATGTGATTTTCCCACATTGTACAAATACCTTTCTTCAACATTCCTCACATTGAGAAATGCTTTACAATTCTTTTTCAAATATTTCCTACAGTTTACTGCAGCTTTTCTTAAATTCTCAGTGATTTCTTATATTGAATATGGTGTGTTTTCTGCTCTTTACACGGGATTTTACCACACTGTATCAACTTCTTTCTTCCCTTTGTGCTCACATTGAGAAATCATTTACTCTTGTTTTCCAGCTCTTTTCTATAGTTTACTGTTGCTTTTCAGTGAGTATCCAGAGGTTTCTAACACTGCTATACTCTGCTTCCTGCTCTCTTTCATGGATATCACCACATTGTACAAACACCTTTCTAGACACTTTCCTCATGTTCCAAAGTGGTTTTCACTTGTCTTCTCTCTATTTGGTGTATGTCACTGCTGATTTTCAGTGAATTCCTAGGGCTTCTAACAATGGGCTCTGTTGCGGTTACAGCTGTCTTTATGTGATTTTCCCGCATTATACAGAAATTTAGATTCCCTCTTTCCTCACAGTGAGAAATGATGTAGACTTGTTTTCTACTGATATTGTATTGTATCCTTTACTGCTGTGTTTCAGTGAATACAGAGTGGTTTCTAACACAGTTAGAGTATGCTAACTTCTCTATTTCATGGATATCCCCACATTTTTCAAACTTATTTCTACATTCTTTTCTCATATAGAGGTGAATTTAACCTGTTTTCTAACCAGTTGTGATCAGTTACTGCTGCTTTCCAATGTATTACTGGTGGTTTTTAACACTGTTCTGTAGTGTGCTTCCTGCTCTATTTGAAGGGATTTTCACACATTGTATAAACACCGTTCTTCAACATTGCCTCACACTGAGAAATGCTTTACACTTCTTTTCAATGAATTTCCTACAGTTTACTGCAGCTTTTCGTAATTTCTTAGTGATTTCTTAGATTGATGTAGAATGTGCTTTCTGCTCTTTACATGGGATTTTCTCACATTGTACCAACTTGTATCTTCCCTCTGTGCTCACATTGAGAAATGATTTACTCTTTTTTTTTCATTTTTTTATTAAGGTATTATATGTGTACATATTTTACCATTGCCCCCCTCCCCACTACCATACATACCCTCACCCCCCAGTGTTCTGCGTCCATTGCTAATGCTTATATTCATGCATACAAATCCTTCGGTTGATCTCTTATCTCCCCACCTCTCCCTAACCTTCCCGCTGTACTTTGACAGTCTATTTGATGCTTTTCTGCCTCTGTATCTATCTTTCTGTTCATCAGTTTATAATGTTCTTTATTATCCACAAATGAGTGAGATCATGTGGTATTTTTCTTTCGTTGACCAGCTTATTTCACGTAGCATAACATTCTCCAGTTTCATCTAGGTTGCTGCAAATGGTAAGAATTCCTTCTTTTTTGTGGCCGCATAGTATTCCATTGCATTGATATACCATAGTTTTCTCATCCAGTCATCTGTTAACGGGCACCTAGGCTGTTTCCAAATCTTAGCTATTGTAAATTGTGCTGCTATGAACATAGGGGTGCATATATCCTTTCTGATTGGTGTTTCTAGTTTCTTAGGATATATTTCTAGGAGTGGGATTACTGGTTCAAATGGGAGTTCCGTTTTTAGTTTTTTGAGGAAACTCCATACTATTCTCCACAGTGGCTGCACCAGTCTGCATTCCCACCAGCAGAGCTCGAGGGTTCCTTTTTCCGCATCCTCGCCAACACTCGTCCTTCGTTGATTTGTTGATGATAAACATTCTGACAGGTGTGAGATGATACTTCAATGTCATTTTGATTTGCATCTCTCGGATAATTAGTGACTTTGAGCATGTTTTCATGTGTCTCTTGGCCTTCCTTCTGTCTTCTTTTGAAAATATTCTATTTAGGTCCATTGCCCATTTTTTATTGGATCATTTATCTTCCTTTTACTAAGTTGTATAAGTTGCCTATAGATGTTGGAGATTATAACTTTATCAGTGATAACATTTGCAAATATGTTCTCCCATACAGTGGGCTTTCTTACTGTTTTGTTGATTGTTCCTTTTGCTGTGCAAAATCTTTTATTTTGATGTAGTCCCATTTGTTTATTTTCTCTTTAGCTGCCATTGCCCTAGGAGCAGTATCAGTGAAGATGTTCTTTCAGCATAGGTCTAAGATTTTGCTGCCTGTGGATTCCTCTAGTATTTTTATGGTTTCCCATTTTATGTTCAAGTCCTGTATCCATTTTCACTTTATTTTTGTGTATGGTGTAAGTTGGTGATCTAGTTTCATTTTTTTTACATGTATCTGTCCAATTTTCCCAACACCATTTGTTGAAGAGACTGTCTTGACTCCATTGTATGTTCATGCCTCCTTTGCCAAATATTAATTGAACATAGTGGTTTGGGTCAATATCTGGATTCTCTATTCTATTCCATTGGTCTATATGTCTATTCTTGTTTGCTGAGCTAATCTGGCTCTTCTGGAGGAAATGCCCTTTACCTCCACAGAGGGAGAGTGATGAAACTCCCTGCCTGTACTCCCCACAAGATTGGGTTTAAGGTATGAACCATATTTTCTTCTTAACCACCAGCCTTTTAAGTTCTCAAGTTTACCCAGTTAGAGTCTTTGAGTTTCCCAAGTGTGCACCTTGTCTTGGGAGATTCCCTTGGTCCCATTACAAATGTGCAGCCCCTCCCTTCTCCTGATTAATCCCTAGATGTGATTTTTGGCCCTACCTCCTTTGGGGAAGGCTTGATCCTCAAAATCTGGAAGACCAACTGTCCCTCTGTTCCTCTTTGAATGGGCACGGATTTGCAATTGAGGTAACATCAAGTGTCAGGGACTATTTGGTACTCAATACTGTTGCATTGTATTCCTTTTTCTCTTGAGAGGATACCCTGTCTGCCTAAAGGTGTGTTAACATGAACATGAGGGAATTTAGATGTGGTACCAACAACCCATCAAGTCTACTTCCAGGTTGGTTTCATTTACTTTTCCTTTCATGAATGGACCTAGGATTCAGTTGGAGGTGTGCAGAGTGCAAAACAATCAGGTTAACTGCCTGGAGATCTAGTACTAAGGTTCAACTGTCAGTTGGAAGTTGTCATTTCAGCTATGACCTCAAAAGAAGGTGTGACCAGACAGGGTATAATGGTTTCTGAGGAGGCTCAGGAGGGATGAGAGGCTAGAGCATGAGAGTGACTGCCCAGGTCTGAGCAGAGAGCTCCCTGCACCATGTCCACTCTGGTGAGACAGGAGCCTAAGGTGGTCCTGAAGGACGTGCAGGCCAAGGTCCCACAGAGAATTGGCATTTCTTTCCTTACAAATGAGCAGACTTTGCCTTTGCATCTGGATGCAGATTAGGCGTAATCCAAAACGTATTGATTTCTGTTTTGATGTGTGCCATTCATAGAGGTTTAAGAGCAAATTTCCCTGCTATCTGAAAGCAGAATATGCCTAAGGAACCTATTGTATGCAAAATGGGCAAAATTCGTTTTTGTAATTTTATCGGCAAGGCTGTGTGTCTGACAGGAGGTCTTAAGGCAGTTCTTTATTAAAAGCCAAGTGATGTTTAGAAAGAAAGGAAGGGAGAAAGAGAGAGAGAAACATTGATGTGAGTAACATCCATCACCTGGCTCCTGCCCACCCACTACTGGGGGTTGGGAATGGAGCCTGAAAGCAACCTTTGGGTGCAAGGGGGGATGCTCAACCAACTGAGCAACACTGACCAGGGCTTGCAGTCTCTTTTGAGAGGAGGCTTAGTTGTGACATGTGAGCCCTCTCTTGTCATGGATTAATTTTGTACAGTATGGTACATTCTAATATTCATAGAAGGGACACACAATATGAATATTGTGTGACATGGTCATTCTAATATTCATAGAAGGGACACACAATAAACTGAACATCTCGAAATTGATGGTTATTTTCTCAACTCTAGCTCCCCCATCCTTTAGAAAACTTTTGTCTGCTTTTACTCTTCCTAATTTAAAATGTCTCAAAGGCCACAAGGTACGCATTGTGTGGGTGTTCCTTGTTCTTCCCCATCTGTTTTATTTGTTGGAGCTTAGCAAGAGGTGGTCCTGGACCAGGGGCTTCTTCCTACTCCAGGTGCTTTCAGTCCTTCAGTGACAATCAGTAAGGTTTTCCATGAAAAGGGTGGGACCATCTCTCTGGTTTCCCAGTACTCATTGCACAGCAGAATTACAGGTAGGCAGTGGGTAGATGTGGGAGTGGTCCAGTGGTCATCTCACCACTCCTTGGTGCCTGGCGAGGTGCTTGTCCTGCCAGCAGCCTAAGAGAGGCAGGGCTGAGTGGCATTTGGGCCCCTAAGCAGAAAACGGGATTGGGGTCAATTGGGAAGCTCCAGTTGTTGCCAGAGGGGTGCCCTTGGCCCTCAGCTGTTTTTTCTGAGGGGAGAGGAAATGGGGTTGCTTATGCTCAGTCTGACATGAAGCCTTGCTCCTGACCATTTCCCAGGATCTCTTTAAGAGACACTTCATCAGGATGAACCGCCAGGCTCCACGCATACTCCTGGACCTGGCATACTAGAGCCTGCTCAGGGGTGAAGCCTCGGCCATCGCTGAGGTGCAGTGGCTTCCTATGGAGCTATT
>JAJQQW010000025.1:3475698-3572083 GCA_025583905.1 Ia io | reverse complement strand
TTTACCAAGAACTTGGCCTCCTGCTTTATCTTACAGATTAAGAAGAACAGAGAGTACATTCCTCTTTGTTAACCTCCTATTCAGTATTTGTGTATAAAAGACATTGTATAGTCAATAAAGCGAGCAGCAGTAGCTCGATGGCTTGCTGAGGTGCAGTCGGTTGATGACTACCTGCAGACTCCTCCTGATCCTGCTGTCCTGTCTGTCTTTCTTTTCTCAATTCCCACCTCCCTACCTCAGCCCAGTTCAACCTGTCAGGCTGGCCCTGACATTTCATGGATATCCCCACATTTTACAAACTTCTTTCTACATTCTTTTCTCACATAGATGTGACTGTTACCTGTTTTCTAACCAGTTGTGATCAGTTACTGCTGCTTTCCAATGAATTACTGGTGATTTTTATCACTTTGCTGAAGTGTGCTTCCTGCTCTGTTTGAAGGGATTTTCAAACATTGTATAAACACCTTTCTTCAACATTGCCTCACATTGAGAAATGCTTTACACTTCTTTTCCATGAATTTTCTACAATTTACTGCAGCTTTTCGTAATTTCTCAGTGATTTCTTAGATTGACGTAGAGTGTGCTTTCTGCTCTTTACATGGGATTTTCTCACATTGTTCTAACTTCTTTCTTCCCTCTGTGCTCACATTGAGAAATGATTTACTCTTTTTTTCCCCATTTTTTTATTAAGGTATTATATGGGTATATATTTTACCATTGCCCCCCCACCCACTCCCATACATGTCCTCACCCCCCAGTGTTTTACGTCCATTGCTAATGCTTATATTCATGCATACAAATCCTTCAATTGATCACTTATCTCCCCCACCTCTCCCTAACCTTCCCGCTGTAATTTGACAGTCTATTTGATGTTTTTCTGCCTCTGTATCTATCTTTTTGTTCATCAGTTTATAATGTTCTTTATTATCCACAAATGAGTGAGATCATGTGGTATTTTTCTTTCATTGACCAGCTTATTTCACTTCGCATAATGTTCTCCAGTTTCATATAGGTTGCTGCAAATGATAAGAATTCCTTCTTTTTTGTGGCCGCATCGTATTCCATTGTGTTGATGTACCATAGTTTTCTCATCCAGTCAACTGCTGACGGGCACCTAGGCTGTTTCCAAATCTTAGCTATTGTAAAGCGTTCTGCTATGAACATAGGGGTGCATATATCCTTTCTGATTGGTGTTTCTATTTTCTTAGGATATATTCCTAGGAGTGGGATTACTGGTTCAAATGGGAGTTCCATTTTTAGTTTTTGAGGAAACTCCATACTATTCTCTACAGTGGCTACACCAGTCTGCATTCCCACCAGCAGTGCACGAGGGTTCCTTTTTCTCCACATCCTCGCCAACACTTGTCCTTTGTTGATTTGTTGATGATAGCCATTCTGACAGGTGTGAGATGGTACTTCATTGTCGTTTTGGTTTGCATTTCTCGGATAATTAGTGACTTTGAGCATGTTTTCATGTGTCTCTTGGACTTCCTTCTGTCTTCTTTTGAAAAGATTCTATTTAGGTCCATTGCCCATTTTTTTATTGGGTTATTTATCTTCCTTATACTAAGTTGTATAAGTTGCGTGTAGATGTTAGAGATTATAACTTTATCTTTTATTTTGATGTAGTCCCATTTGTTTATTTTCTCTTTAGCTTCCATTGCCCTATGAGCAGTATCAGTGAAGATGTTCTTTCAGCATATGTCTGAGATTTTGCTGCCTATGGATTCCTCTAGTATTTTTCTGTTTTCCCGTCTTATGTTCAAGTCCTGTATCCATTTTCAGTTTATTTTTGTGTATGGTGTAAGTTGGTGATATAGTTTAATTTTTTTTTTCATGTATCTGTCCAATTTTCCCAACACCATTTATTGAAGAGACTGTCTTGACTCCATTGTATGTTCATGCCTCCTTTGTCAAATATTAATTGAGCATAGTGGTTTGGGTCAATATCTGGGTTCTCTATTCTATTCCATTGGTCTATATATCAGTTCTTGTGCCAATACCGGGCTGTTTTGAGAACAATGGTTTGTAATACAGCTTGAAATCTGGAATTGAGATCCCTCCTACGTTATTTTCTTTCTCAGGATTACTGTGGCTATTCGGGTTTTTTTTTTATTCCAGATGAATTTTTGAAGAGTTCTTTCTAGGTCTGTGAAATATGATATTGGTATTTTAATGGGGAGTGCATTGAATCTATAGATAGCTTTGGGTAGTATGGGCATTTTAATGATGTTGATTCTACCAATCCATGAACATGATATGTTCTTCCATCTGTTTATGTCTTCCTCTATCTCTTTTTTCAGTGTCCTGTAGTTTTCCGCGTATAGTTCTTTTACCTCCTTAGTTAAGTTTATTCCTAGGTATCTTAATTTTTTTGGTACGATGGTAAAGGGGTTTGCTTTTTTAGTCTTTCTGTAAGTTCACTATTGGTGTATAGACATGCCATAGATTTCTTGGCATTAATTTTGTATCCTGCTACATTGTCCAATGCATTTATTAAGTCTCTTAGTTTTTTGATGGAGTCTTTGGGGTTTTTTATGTACAATATCATGTCATCTACAAATAAGGACATTTTTACTTCTTCTTATCCAATTTAGATTCTTTTTATGTCTTCTTCTTGTCTAATTGGTGTGACTAGTACTTCCAGAACTATGTCACACAGGAGTGGTGAGAGTGGGCTACCTGTCTTGTTCCTGTTCATAGGGAAAATGGTTTTAGATTTTGCCCATTGAGTATGATGTTAGCTGTGAGTTTACCATATACTAGAGGCCTGGTGCGGTGCACGAAATTCATGTACTGGGGTGTGTGTCCATCAGCCGAGCCTGCACCCTCGCCAATATGGGACCCCTTGAGGGATGTCCGACTGCCTGTAAACGGGCAGTCCGACATCCTTCTCACAATCCAGGACTGCTTGCTCCCAACTGCTTGCCTGCCTGCCTTCCTGATTGCCCCTAACCACTTCTGCCTGCCAGCCTGATCACCCCAACCACTACCCTGCCAGCCTGATTGCCCCTAACTGCCCTCCTCTGCATGCCTGGTTTCCCCAAACTTCCCTCCTCTGCAGGCCTGGTCACCCCTAAATGCCCTACCCTGCAGGCTTGATCACCCCCAACTGCCCTCCCTTGCAGGCCTGGTCCCTCCCAACTGCCCTCCCCTGCTGGTCTCATTGCCCACAACTGCCCTCCCTGACAAGCCTGGTCCCTCCCAACTGCCCTCCCCTGCAGGCCATCTTGTGGCAGCCATCTTGTGTCCACAGGGGGGCAGGATCTTTGACCACATAGGGGCAGCCATCTTGGGTGTTGGAGTAATGGTCAACTTGCATATTACTCTTTTATTAGATAGAATAGAGGGCTGATTCATGGGAGGAGGCCGGCTGGTTTGCTGTGAAGTGTGTCCTGGATCAGAGTGGGGGTTCCCTTGGGGCATGGGGCGGCCTGGGTGAGGGGCCTGTGGTGGTTTGCAAGCCGGCCATGCCCCCCGGAAACCCAAGCGGAGGCCCTGGTATCTAGAATTTATTTATCTTCTATAATTGAAACTTTGTAGCCTTGAGCGGAGCCAAGCCTCCTGCTTGCTCCATGGCTGCAGCCATTTTTGTTAGGATTTACTTATCTTCTATAATTGAAACTTTGTAGCCTTAAGCAGAGGCCAAGGGAAGCTTGGCTTCTTCCATTGCTGGGGGCAACTCAAGCCTGGGGGCAACTCCGGCTCCGTGTCTGCTGCCATTTTTGTTGGGATTTATTTATCTTCTATAATTGAAACGTCGTAGCCTTGAGTGGAGGCCTGGGCCCACCAGGGTGTGTGGAAAGCTTGGCTTCCTCCATTGCCGGAGAAACCCAAGCCTCCTGCTCGCTCTGTGGCCTCAGCCATCTTGGTTGGGTTAGTTTGCATACTCACTCCTGATTGGCTGGTGAGCATGGCTTGTGGGTATAGCAGAGTGATGGTTAATTTGCATATTACTCCTTTATTAGATAGGATAGCTTTTATTGTGTTGAGGTATGATCCTTCTATTTGCACCTTGTAACCATTGTGCTTTATTTTTTACCCTAGTTAAGAGAGCCCTGAGATTTCTTGGGGTGGGGGGGTGTCTATGTAATCCATTTACTTGCTCTGTGAACAGGTTAACTGTCATCAGCATAGACGTGAACGTAGGCCCACTTTAATAGTTTATCCTTTATGTAAGACTTCTCTAGTTTAAAAACATGTTTTTATTGATTTCAGAGAGAGAGAGGAAGGGACAGGGAGAGGGAGAAGAAACATCAATGATGAAAAACACTGATTGGCTGCCTACTGCACCACTCCTACTGAGAATAGAGTATCAAACTGACCAGGAATTGAAGCTTGACCTCCTGGTTCAGAGGTTGACTATCAACAACTGACATACCAACCAGGCCCACCATGCCATTTAAAGTGTGCTTTCCACATATGTTGTACAGGCTTATCTGGCCCGAAAGAATGATCTTTATAAATAAGGCATCTTCCATGAAAATCTGGCCATGAGAAGGAATTTCTGGTATCAGCCTGGGAGTTCTGTCATCCTGTCCCTCCCACTGGGGGCCCCTCAGAATAAAGCCCGAATCCCTCAAAGCTCTCCATGAACTGGCTTCAATGTCCACTCCTGTTCACCCTTTGTTCATTTCTATTCTTATATTGCTGTACATGCCCCCATTTATGCCCAACTTAAAATATAGAAATATCCCTGGTAATCCCAGTAGGGCCATCTTGTTTTATCTTCCGAGTGTATTTCAGAATGGGCAAAATTAAGATACTGCTACACACTTATAATTTTCTTATCCTCATTTTATTTATTTTTAATTTTGTATTATGAATTTTAACTGATTTTTGGAGAGAGAAGAAGAGAGAGAGAGAGAATAGAAACATCTCTCAGCTGCTTCCTGCATGCCCCCTAAAAGGGACCATGCTTGCAGCTCAGATATGTGTCGTGACCAGAAATCAAGCCAGCAACTTTTTGGTGCACAGGACAATGCCCACCCAGCTAAGCCACCTCAATCAGGGATCTTATTTTCATTTTAAATTCAACCCACCGTGACCTTTTCCCATGATACTGAATTCTCTTCTCCTCTAATATCTGCTGGGTACTACAGAGAATGAATTACTTCAATAGTAAATATTGCAACATATTTTTGTGCCAGAATTAATCCTCCATTGCTTCCTAAGTTTTTTTTATTGTTTTTATTTCAAAAAATTATGCTCATGATAAATAACTGAACATTTTGAACAGCCACAGATTATTTAAAAAATCAGCCTGGTCAGTGTGCCTCAGTGGCTGAGTGTCAACCTATGAACCAGGAGGTCATGGTTCAAATCCCAGTTGCATGCCCATGTTGAGGAATTGAATCCCAGTAGGGGATGTTCAGAAGGCAGCAGATCCATAATTTTCTCTCTTCATTGATGCATCTATCTCTCTCTCCCTCTCCCTTTCTCTCTGAAATCATAGCCTCAGGTCATGGAGCAAAGGAAGCCATTTACAGAGGAATGCCCTGGGAACAATTCCTGTCTTGAAAAATAGGCAGAAGGGAACCAAGGTGTTTGGGGATTCCTGCTGAGGTGGGAAACTAAACACTAGCAAGAAACCAGAGATATTACCTCTTTTAAGCTGAGGGGTGGCAACAGGTATATTTACCCCTTGACAGGTCATTGAGCTGTACACTTAGATTTGGTGCACTTTTCTATATGAATGTGATTCTGCACAATATTAATAGCTTTAATACTCACTGTCCCTCTGATCCCATTGTCTGTAAAGTTTGGAAGATGCTGCTTGCACTTAGTATATTGTGGACATCTTCCCTTTGGTCACATTACATTTTATTTTTTATTTTATTTTATTTTTAAATTTCTCTTTGTGGTTGAAAATATTACAGATGTCCTTTTTCCCTGTTCCATTAACTCCCTCCACCCTGTACTCACCACAGGCATTCACTGAACTATTGCATATATCCATGTGTTATGCATATACATTCTATGGTTAATCTCATCCCATCGACCCACCCCCCACTACACACACACACACACACACACACACACACACACACACACACACACACACACACACACACACACACCATCCCTCAGAGATTTGACATTCTGTTCTATGCTTCCATGTCTCTGGATCTATATTGTTCATCAATGTGTTTTTTTAATCTTTATTGTTGCAAGATTCCATCTGTCCCCCTTTTCACCCATCAACCCCCTCCATCACATCCTGTCCCACATCCCAGGAATTCAGCAACCTATTGTCTGTGTTCATAGATTCTGCATATGCAAACAATTTCCTGAGTTAATTACCTCCCACCCAATCACTTCCCCTTGCCTTTCTTCCAAGCCTCTGCCCTATTTTGCATGCTTCTATGTTTCTGGATCCACTCCGTTCATCAGTTTATGTTACTCATTAGATTCCACACTACAGTGAGATCATGGGATACTTGTTTTTCTCTGACTGACTTCTTTTGCTTAGCATCATACTTTCCAGGTCCCTCCATGCTGTCTCAAAGGGCAAGAGATCCTTGTTTTTGCTAGGTGCCTAGTATTCCATTGTGTAATCAAAACTGTGCTCTAGTGCGGTTACAGCATTCTTTATGTGATTTTCTCACATTGTACAAATACCTTTCTTCAACATTCCTCACACTGAGAAATGCTTTACAATTCTTTTCCAAATATTTACTACAGGTTACCTCAGCTTTTCTTAAATTCTCAGTGATTTCTTATATCAGGTATAGTGTGTTTTCTGCTCTTTAGAAGGGATTTTACCAAACTGTATCAACTTCTTTCTTCCCTCTGTGCTCACATTGAGAAATCATTTACTCTTGTTTTCCAGCTCTTTTCTATAGTTTACTGTTGCTTTTCAATGAGTACCTAGAGTTTTCTAACACTGTTATACTCTGCTTCCTGCTCTCTTTCATGGATATCACCACATTGTACAAACATCTTTCTAGACACTTTCCTCATGTTCTAAAGTGATTTTCACTTGTCTTCTCTCTATTCGGTGTATGTCACTGCTGATTTTCAGTGAATTCCTAGGGCTTCTAAAATGGGCTCTATTGCGGTTACAGCTGTTTTTATGTGGTTTTCTCGCATTGTACAGAAATTTAGCTTCCCTCTTTCCTCACAGTGAGAAATGATGTAGACTTGTTTTCTACTGATATTGTAGCATTTACTGCTGCATTTCAGTGAATAAAGAGTGGATTCTAACACAGTTAAAGTATGTTAACTGCTCTATTTCATGGATATCCCCACATTTTTCAAACTTCTTTCTATTTTCTTTTCTCACATAGATGTGACTTTTACCTGTTTTCTAACCAGTTGCGATCAGTTACTGCTGCTTTCCAATGAATTACTGGTGGTTTTTAACACTGTGCTATAGTGTGCTTCCTGCTCTATTTGAAGGGATTTTCACGCATTGTATAAACACCTTTCTTCAACATTGCCTCACATTGAGAAATACTTTACACTTATTTTCAATGAATTTCCTACAGTTTACTGCAATTTTTCTTAATTTCTTAGTGATTTCTTAGATTGATGTAGAGTGTGCTTTCTGCTCTTTACATGGGAATTTCTCATATTGTATCAACTTCTTTCTTCCCCCTGTGCTCACATAGAGAAATGATTTACTCTTTTTTTCCCCATTTTTTTTTACTAAGGTATTATATGTGTACATATTTTACCATTGCACCGCCACCACTACCATACATGCCCTCACCTCGCAGTGTTCTGCATTCATTGCTAATGCTTATATTCATGCATACAAATCCTTCGGTTGATCGCTTCTCTCCCCACCTCTCCCTAACCTTCCCGCTGTAATTTGACCATCTATTTGATGCGTTTATGCGTCTGTATCTATCTTTTTGTTCATCAGTTTATAATGTTCTTTATTATACACAAATGAGTGAGATCATATGGTATTTTTCTTTCATTGACCAGCTTATTTCACTTAGCATAACATTCTCCAGTTTCATTTAGGTTGCTGCAAATGGTAAGAATTCCTTCTTTTTTGTGTCCGCATCGTATTCCATTGTGTTGATGTACCATAGTTTTCTCATCCAGTCATCTGCTGACGGGCACCTAGGCTGTTTCCAAATCTTAGCTATTGTAAAGTGTCCCTCTATGAACATAGGGGTGCATATATCCTTTCTGATTGGTGCTTCTATTTTCTTAGGATATATTCCTAGGAGTGGGATTACTGGTTCAAATGGGAGTTCCATTTTTAGTTTTTTGAGGAAACTCCATACTATTCTCCACAATGGCTGCACCAGTCTGCATTCCCACCAGCAGTGCACGAGGGTTCCTTTTTTCCCGCATCCTCGCCAACACTTGTCCTTTGTTGATTTGTTGATGACAGCCATTCTGACAGGTGTGAGATGATACTTCATTGTCATTTTGATTTGCATTTCTCGGATAATTAGTGACTTTGAGCATGTTTTCATGTGTCTCTTGCCTTCCTTCTGTCTTCTTTTGAAAAGATTCTATTTAGGTCCGTTGCCCATTTTTTATTGGATCATTTATCTTCCTTTTGCTAAGATGTATAATTCTTTTACTATAAATGTTGGAGATTATAACTTTATCAGTGATAACATTTGCAAATATGTTCTCCCATACAGTGGGCTTTCTTGTTGCTTTGTTGATTGTTCCTTTTGCTGTGCAAAAGCTTTTATTTTGATGTAGTCCCATTTGTTTATTTTCTTTTTAGCTTCCATTGCCCTAGGAGCAGTATCAGTGAAGATGTTCTTTCAGCATATGTCTGAGATTTTGCTGCCTGTGGATTCCTCTATTATTTTTATGGTTTCCCGTCTTATGTTCAAGTCCTGTATCCATTTTCAGTTTATTTTTGTGTATGGTGTAAGTTGGTGATATAGTTTAATTTTTTTTTCATGTATCTGTCCAATTTTCGCAACACCATTTATTGAAGAGACTGTCTTGACTCCATTGTATGTTCATGCCTCCTTTCTGGAATATTAATTGGACATAGTGTCTCTGAAGCTCCTGATTTCACCTTCAATTTTGATTGATAGCATTGTTGGGTACAGTATTCTTTGATTTAGACCCTTCCTTTGCATGACTTTCTATATTTCATTCCATTTCCTTCTGGAAAGATGTCCTTCTGTTGATAAATCAGTTGCTTTTCTGATGGGGGATCCTTTGTAAGTAACTTTCTGTCTCTCTCTGGCTGCTTTTAAGATTCTTACTTTTTCGTTGGTGTTAGCCAATTTAAGTGTAATGTGCCGTGGGGTCATTCTTTTGGGGTTCATTTTGCTTGGGACTTTGTGAGCTTCTTGGATTTGTGTGGGTTTTTTCTTCCCTATATCAGGGAAGTTTTTCTTCATTGTTTATTCAAACAAGTTTTATATTCCTTGCTCAGTTTCCTCTTCTTCTGGAACTGCTATTATGTGGATATTATTTTGTTTTGTGCTGTCCCAAAGTTCCCTTAGGCATTCCTCCTGCTTTTTTTTTTTTTTTTCCTAGAAGCGTCTCTACTTGGGTATTTTTTCATACCTGGTCTTCTACCTCACTGATGCGGTTCTCTGCTTCTTCTTGTCTACTCTTGATGCTTTATTATTGAGTTCTTTACAGCGGCAATGTCATTTTTCATTTCTTCTTGATTCTTCTTCATTTCCTCTTGGTTCTTACACATATTGTCAAATTTGTCTTCCATTCTTTTCAGCCACCTTATGACCAATTCTCTGAATTCATTCTCTGACAAGTTGTTTTCCTCTATATCGTTTAATTCCTTTTCTGGTGATGCCTGCATTTCTTTCATATGTGGGCTATTTCTTGGGCTCCCCATGATCTCACTTCTCCAGGTGTCTGGTTATGTAGTACTCTCTCTCATACATTGATATAAAGGCACAAAATACAACACAACATGGTACAATGCATAAGGCAATGAACAGAAATGTATTCATGATATTAATAACCACAAATAAAGGTGACAACCAGGGAAAGGTGAATTGCAGGATAGGAGAGAAGAAGAAGAGGGAAAAGGAAAGGAATGCAAAAATGACATTGTGAAAAGGATAAAAAAGTAACAGAGAAAACAATGAGAATAAGAAAGAAGAGGGGAACAAACTATATATATGGGGAGAAAACTTGAATAGAACAGCCACTAATCCCAACAAAAGCCAGCAACATGTACTTGGAAATGAATGCACATTACAAACAAAAACTAATATTAACTGTGGCGAGGAAAAAAATGAAGAAAAAAAACAAACAAATACGAAACAAAACAAACAATCAAAAAGGGAATAATCAAAACAATCTCACAAATAAGTATAAAAATTGATATAATCAAGAATAAAGCAAACAACAACAAATAGAGAAAAAATTATTGGATAGTGAAGAAAGAGAAGAAAGGTGTGTATGGACTTGGAGCAGGGGATTGGAATGTAAGTAGGGTGAAATTTTAACAGGGGTTAATATAAAAGAAGTGATAGGGAAAATCAAAAGGAGGAATAGGGTAAGAGAAACAGGACAACGACAGGGGAAAAGTGAGGAAGAGAGTGATGGCATAAAGGTAAAGCTGAGATAGAGTAAAATGATGCTAAAGGAAAGATTAAAATAGAATGTAGAACACTAATCCCAAAGTAAAATAAAGAGAAAATAAAATGACACTTTAAAAAAAGGAAAAATAGTAATAGAAATAATACTGATGGAAAATAAAAATGTAATAATTAAAAAGGTAAAATCAAGTGAAAAAAAAGAAAAAAAATAGTTTCTTAATTAAAAGATGAAATTATAAAAATAAAAATGTGCAGTAGTGAAGGTCATTCACTTCCTCTACTGTTCTGTTTGTCATTCCTGTTTCCTAGTGAGTCCAGTGTTGACGTTCCCTGAGTTCCACTGCTCCTCCATGTTGTAAGCCAGTCCTGAGTTTTAAGCAGGAAGTACATCTCTATTTCTTGTATTCCTTTATTGTGTTTACACAAGAGTCCATTTGATTCAACCCCTGGGTGGCAGTGTTTCTGGAGTGACTTCCAGGTCTATAGGTACTCTCTAACTGGTGTTTAGATTTTGTTTTCCCTGTGGCACTTAATACTTGTTTGTGGGAGTGGGTAGCCCTAGAGCTGTTTCTCTGATGGTTATTCCCTGCTCTGATCCCCAGGTTCCAGAAATACAACCCTGTAGTCTCTTTAGGTGTCCCCAATAGGGTGAACCTATGTATTGGGCTTAGTAATCAGAAGCAAGGACTTAAAGAGAAAAACAAAACAAAACAAAAACAAAAGAGCCAGAGTAAGTGTGCGAACTCCAGTGCTGCACGCAAGTCAGTGCAGTCCTTTTTCTAAGCAGCTGGCACACTTTTAAAATTTTTAGCCTGTCCTTTTGTGTCCAGATCAAAATGGGTTGCTTTTTAGAGTTCCCTTCTGTTAGCAGCTCTGAGGACCCCCTTCCACATTCAGGGATCATGCCAGACCCAAGGGCCATGGATTTTTCTGGGCACAGACTTCCCCAGGTTCTACAGCTTCCACTGTGTAGGAGTTTCTCTCTCCTGCCGGGACCATGAATCTCACCTTATCCCAGGTGAAATCTGACCTTTCTGTGAGGGAGTGTAGAGCTCCTCTGAATCAGTGTGCTTGCGCAAATTGGGGACCCGTATTCTCAGGTTTGCAGCTGTTAGGTGGGTGCCATAGTTGTAGATTCCCCGGGTTTTTCACACTTTCGATAACATCCACTTTCCCCTTCAAGATGGCATGGTCTCCACATCTGAGCTGGTCACTCTGGGAGGGAACCCAGCAGCAGAGGGGGCTGCCCATTTAGCGAAGCCCTGTCCAGCAGTCCCCCACAGCCTCCTGAAGTATAGCTGTCCCTCAACTCACCAACAAACACTCCCTGTGCGACCACACACTCTCCCTTTGTTTTCTCAGTCACATACTGTCTTGCAGTCTGCCTTCCTGTCAGCAGCCATCTTCTGTCTCTCCTTCAGCATCTGGTAGTTTTCTGAGCAGCGGTCTTTTACCTCCTTAGTTAAACTTATTCCTAAGTGTCTTAATTTTTTGATGCAATGGAAAATGGGATTTTTTTTTTAAATCTCACTTCTGTAACTTTACTATTGGTGTATGAAAAGTCATTGGTTTCATGGCATTAATTTTGTATCCTGCTACATTGTCAAATTCATTTATTAAGTCTAATAATTATTGATGGAGTCTTCAGGGTTTTCTATGTACAGTATCATGTCATCTGCAAATAATGACAATTTTACCTTTTTTTCCAGTTTGGGTGCCATTTATTTCTTCTTCTTTTCTGATCACTGTGGCTAGCACTTCTAGTACTGTGTGGAACAGGAGTGGTGAAAGCAGCATTCCTGTTTTGTTCCTATTCTTAATGGAAATGGTGTTAGTTATTACCCATTGAGTAAGATGCTAGACATAGATTTGTCATATAAGGCTGTTATTATGATCCTTCTAGTCCCACTTTGCTGAGCGTGTTTATCAGGAAAGGGTGTTGGGCTTTGTCAAATACCTTTTCTGCATCGATTGATATGATTATGTGGTTTTTGTCTCTCAGTTTGTTCATGTGATGTATCACATTTATTGACTTGTGGATATTGAACATGCCTTGGATCCCTGGAATAAATCCCACTTGTTCATGGTGTATGATCTTTCTTATGTAATGCTGGATCCAGTTTGCTGGAATTGTGTTGTGGATTTTAGCATCTATGTTCATCTGAAATATAGGCCTGTAATTCTTTTTTTTTGTGGTGTCTTTATGTGGTTTTGGTATTAAGGTAATGCTGGCTTTACAGAAAGACTTAGAAGTATGCATCTCTCTTGAATTTTTTGGAATAGACTGAGAAGCATTGATTTTAGTTCTTTTTCATGTTTGGTAAAACTCCACTGTGAAGCCATCTGGTCCAGGGCTTTTGTTTGCTGGAAGCTTTTTGATTACTGTTTCAATTTCATCAGTAGTTAGCGGCATATTGATTTTTTTTTAATTATTATTATTCCTGATTGAGTTTTGGAAGCTTGTATTTTTCTAGGAATGTGTCCATTCCATTGAAGATGTCCCGTTTGGTGGATGCATGTCTGCTCAAAGGCTGGGTTAAGAGATCTGAATGTGGAAAGTCCATGCATGGGGACTGATCCCCAGGGCCTGTGAAGGTCCACAGATGCAGGCCTTGCTCTGGAACCCAGGAAGGGCATCCTCCAGCCTCCTCAGTGCCTCTCTGGATCCAGGAAAGCAGCTGGGATGTTGTTTTTCCTTCTGCACATTGTAGCATGTCATGTTCTCCAAAACAGCTCAAATGAATTGGGGGGAATTCCTGATTTCTCTCAACAGTTGGGGTCCCAGCATCAGGATCATGAGAGGTTGACTGACATTCCAGGGATGCATAAAGAGGGCTCCCAGCCTTGGGAGCACATTCTAAGGACCACCCTCCCAATCAAAATAAAAAGGTCAGAAGGGCATATGTCTTGGGATCCCAGTAGGAATCATGTGCTCTCAGGCTGCTGTGGGCTGTACATAAGTGAGAGCCATGATGAGGGCAGGTGGTAGGTGACCAGGATATGGTAAAAATATCCCCCAGATTCATGTATGTGTGCTGGGAGTCGGCGGGGCCTGTCCAATTCTGGGCAGGAAGGACAGCTCTTGATGCAGATGTGCTGGTGCCTCCAGTGCCACAGCTCTTGCCTTGGGAAAGCAGGCTCTGCATGGGGGTGGGAAGAGGAGTGGTTCTTTCTCAGGAAGAATGCATGTTCGGCTGAAACTTTGTTTCTAGGTCATTCTAAGTGGTCCCTCCTGCCTCCTTGTATCTCCTGGGCACTGGGATCTCATAGAAGTTGCCTGAACTTGAACTCCTACACTTTTCCAGATTCTGCCTGGTGCATGCAATGTCAGTGTTAAAGAGAAATGCAGCCCTTAGGTGGCACCACTCATGCTGAAAGCCCAGGATGCAAGTCTAGATTAACTTCCTAAATTCATTACAGTTTGAACCTCTTCCAGAAATCTGATCAACCAGTCTGAAATTTTCTGGTGAACACCACTGTGGTATTCAGTCACATGGTCCCTCTCCCTGGAATATGAGCGTTGTTTGGGCATCACATTGCAGGGGGTAGATAAGAGCCTACAGAAAAGTTCTCTCTCTTTCTTTCTCTCTCTCTCTCTCTCTCTCTCTCTCTCTCTCTCTCTCTCTCTCTCTCTCTCTCTCTCTCTCTCTCAACTTCAAAAGATCCAATGTGTGACTCAGTGCAGCATGAGATATCCCAAAAATTTGGCAGATCCTTACATGCCAAATACAAGTACAGCTTGAAAACTTGAAGGGTAAGGTGTATGTGAGCACTGTGCTTAATCCTGAGAGAGGACACTTTTCCCTCACAATCTGAGTGAGAGTTTTAGGCCCAGAAGGAGCTTTTTGAAGCCAATTTGCATGGTTTGTTCCCTGGGGGTGAGCAAACATTAGTTGTCCATACAGACTTTGGCAGTCATGTTAGGGCCAGGTCCCTGGAACTTGCCTGAGCCTAATATGCTGCCTGTGGAAGGTTGGGGTGTGAAAAAGGAGGCCTGAGCCAAAGAAAATGCCCTCTGGGAGAAACTCCTTGATAAGGATACATAGGTGTTTTGGCACACGTTTGTTTTTCTCTGTGCCTCCAAGATTCGAAAGAGCCCATGACTCTCGCCCCTTAGTGGCTTTCAGAATTGGATATGTCACTTCCCAGGTTCTGCTTCCACAACTCTCCTCTAGCCTCTGCACAGCCCACATTTTTACATTTAATTTTCTCAAGCCACTTGTTGAGCTCATCTGACTCTTCTGGAGGAAATGCCCTTTACCTCCACAGAGGGAGGGTGATTGAACCTCCTGACTGTACTCCCCACTAGCTTGGGTTTAAGGGATCCACCATATTTTCTTCTTAAACACCAGCCATTTAAGTTCTAAAGTTTACCCAGTCAGAACCTTTGAGTTTCCCAAGTGTGCACCTTGTCTTGGGAGATTCCCTTGTTCCCATTACAAACTTGCAGCCCCTCCCTTCTATTGATCAATCCCTAGATGTGATTTTGGCCCTACCTCCTTTGGGGAAGGCATGATACTCAAAATTTGAAAGACCAACTGTCCTTCTGTTCCTCTTTGAATGGGCACGGATATGCAATTGAGGTAACGTCAAGTGTCAGGTACTATTTGGTACTCAATACTGTTGCATTGTATTCCCTTTTCTCTTGAGAGGATACCCTGTCTGCCTAATGGTGTGTTAACACGAACATTAGGGAATTTAGATGTGGTACCAACAACCCATCAAGTCTATTTCCAGGTTGGTTTCATTTTCTTTTCCTTTCATGAATCACCTAGGATTCAGTTGGAGGTGTGTAGAGTGCAAAACCCAATCAGGTTAACTGCCTGGAGATCTAGTACTAAGGTTCAGCTTTCAGTTGGAAGTACTAAGGTTCAGCTTTCAGCTAGGACCTCAAAAGAAGGTGAGGCCAGATGGGGTATAATGGTTTCTGAGGAGGCTGAGGAGGGATCAGAAGCTAGAGCATCAGAGTTACTGCCCAGGTCTGAGCAGAGGGCTTCCTGAACCATGTCCACTCTGGTGAGTCAGGAGCCTAAGGTGGTCCTGAAGGACATGCAGGCCAAGGTCTCACAGAGAATTAACGTTTCTTTCCTTATAAATGAGCAGACTTTGCCTTTTCCTCTAGATGCAGATTAGCCGTAATCCAAACGTTTTGATTTCTGTTTTGATGTGTGCCATTCATAGAGGTTTACAGGCCAAGTTTCCCAACTCTCAACAAGTAGAATATTCCTAAGGAACCTATTGTAGGCCAAATTGGCAAAATTCTTTTTCTAATTTTATCGGCTAGGCTCTGTGTCTGACAGCAGGTCTTAAGGGAGTACTTTAATAAAAGCCAAGTGATGTTTTGAAAGAGGAGAAGGGAGAAAGAGAGAGAGAAACATTGATGTGAGAAACATCAATTAGCAGGCTCCTCCCACCCCCTTCTGGGGGTTGGGAATGGAGCCTGAAAGCGACCTTTGGGTAAGGTGACCAGACATCCCACATTTGGCAATTTTTAACAATTTGTCCTGAGTCCAGCAGCGTTTTAAAAAAGTCCCGATTTTTGGAAAGAATGCATGACAAGCTGGGGAACAGCGAGAGAACGGGGATGTTCTATATGGTTTTCAGCGGTCATGTGGCTATTTAGCCAGGATATGAGTTTTATATTATTCGTGTTAATTTATAATGTTAAACTTCAATAATAACAAATAATTGTTGAGAACTGATTATCGAGAACTGCTTATCAAAGTTCACATTGCTGATCAGTTGTTAGAATTCAACCACCATTTTTGGACTTAATGAACAATGGCATTCTTTGGGATTGGCAATGAAGAAAACATTTTGTAACTGTCTCTCAGAAGATACATTTTGTACTGCATTCTAGTAAGCTAGTTAATGAAGTAATGTCATTACAACTCAGCTTTTCAGATAATTTAGGTAAGTAATTTATTTATTTATTTCATAAATACATAAATTTTCTTGAATTTAGCAGACAGTACTCGTATTATTTATATTTTATAGGGGCGGCAAAAAGTCTACCGCCGGCCTTGAAAATGACACTTACGACTTACGTTACGGCAAATTCAGAGGAAAAATAATACAAGTTAGTATTGTTATTATTTAGAAAGAAATATAGGATTAAAATTAAAATACTTTTTAAAATATAGTTACTTTATAACAATCAAATTAATTTAATTCATAAACTAACAATAAAAAATAGTCATGTAATTATGTATCTACTTATTGTGTTTTTAGCAATATGTATATAATAATTTATGATATAATTTTAAATTATTATTTTTAGATTTTTAACATAATGAGTAAGAAAAGAGGATGCAAATTCAACGATGAGCTAAGAAGTGAATTTCCTTTTTTTAAAAAAACCAAAAGCGCTTACAATATAGACCAAAATTTTAATCAAGATCCCTGCCCCCCTGGGCTGATACCAGTTTAGCTCAGTGGATAGAGCTTCAGCCTGCTGACTCAAGAGTCCCAGGTTTGTTTCTGGTCAAGGGCAATTACCTTGGTTGCGGGCACATCCCCAGTAGGGGGTGTGCAATAGGCAGCTGATTGATGTTTCTGTCTCATCGATGTTTCTAACTCTCTATCCCTCTCTCTTCCTCTCTGTAAAAAAATCAATAAAACATATTTAAATAAAAAAATAAAATAAATAAAAAGAAGAACACCCCTCGGTCAGTGGTGTCCCGCTTTATCAATATTAAAATCTGGTCACCTTACCTTTGGTTGCAAGGGGGAATGCTCAACCAACTGAGCAACACTGACCAGGGCTTGCAGTCTCTTTTGAGAGGAGGCTTAGTTGTGACCTGTGAGTCCTCTGTTGTCATGGATTAAGTGGTCATTCTAATATTCATAGAAGGGACAAACAATAAACTGAACATCTTGAAATTGATAGTTATTTTTCTCATCTCTAGCTACCCCATGCTTTAGAAAACTTTTGTGCTGCTTTTACTCTTTCTCATTTAAAATGTCTCAAAGGCCAGAAGGTACGCATTGTGTGGGTGTTCCTTAATCTTCCCCATCTGTTTTATTTGTTGGAGCTTAGCAAGAGGCGGTGGTTGGCCAGGCACTGCTGCCTACTCCAGGTGTTTTCAGTCCTTCAGTGATAATCAGAAAGGTTTTCCTAAAATGGTGGGACCATTTCTCTGGTTTCCCAGTACTCATTGCACAGCAGAATTACAGGTAGGCAGTGGGTAGATGTGAGAGGGGTACAGTGGTCATCTCACCACTCCTTGGTGCCTGGCAAGGTGCTTGTCCTGCCACCAGCCAAGGAGAGGCAGGGGTGAGTGGCTTTGCAGCCCCTAAGCAGAAAATGTGACTGGGGTAAATTGGGACACTCCAGTTGTTGTCAGAGCAGTGCTTTTTGCCTTCAGCTGGTTCCTCTGAAGGGAGAAGGATCAGGTTACTCATGCTCAGCCTGAGAAGATGCTTTGCTCCCAGCCATTTCCCAGGATCCCTTTAAAAGCCACTTCATCAGGATGAACAGCCAGGCTCCACACAGACTACTGGACCTGGCATGCCAGAGCCTGCTGAGGGATGAATCCTCGGCCATTGTTGCTGTGGAGTGGCTGCCTATGGAGCACTTCCCACCTCTGTTCACAGCGGCTTTGGCCCGGAAGCACAGCAAATTCCTGAAGGCCATGGTGGAGGCTTGGCCCTTCCCCTGACTCCCTCTGGGAGCCCCGATGAACCATCGGCAACCTTACCATGATATCTTTCAGGCTGTGTTTGATGGGCTCGATGTCCTGCTTGCCCAGGAGACTCGACCCAGGTGAGGGGGATTCAGTAGCCTGGATGGGCCCTGGGGATCTGAGCAGTTACATCTGGAATATGGGAGAGTGCAGGGCCAAAGGGAGAGCTCAGGGAGGCCTGGAGCCACTGCTGGGGTCATTCTGGAACAGGCTTCGCATATATATGGCTGATAAAGGTGCAGAGGGTGACCGAAGGGACATGAGCCCACACTTTCTGGTGGCACCTAAAGGTACCAGAAATGGGGACCACGAGGGATCCCAGTAGTGCAAGGAGCAGCTGATTTTTGGGGTATGGAATAAAAGTCCCATCTGATGTCTGACTCAGGAGCCCAAATTCCTAGACTCAAGGCCATAGTCTCATTCCCTGTTATCTTAATACACCCCAGGCTACATCCTATTTTTGCTGCAGGAGGTGGAAAATGCAGATGCTCAATTTACAGAGGGGAGCTCATCAGGAGTTCTGGATCGTGTGGGCTGGAACCAGAGCTGATGTGTGCTCACTGCTGGAGCCTGATGCCACACAGGCCATGAGGAAGAGGGGGAAGGTGGACAGCTTAAGGGTGGGTCCAAATCCACCCTTGGCCCCCATGGAGGTGTTAGTAGACCTTTGCCTTAAGAAAGGTGTCCTTGATGAGTCCCTCATCTACCATATTAAGAAAGTCAGCCAGAGGAGAGGTTTGCTGAACCTTTATTGTAAGAAGCTGAAGGTTTTTGCTGTGTCGAAGGGAAACATTAACATCCTGGGTATGGAGCAGTTCAACTCTGTCCAGGATTGGCAGGTAAATTGTACCTGGAAGCTTTCTACTCTGAGGAAATTCGCTCCTTACCTGGGCCAGATGGTCAATCTGCGTCTGTTCCTCCTCCCCCACATCTTTACGTCTTCTCACACCACCTTGGAACAGGAGGAGCAGTGTGTTACCCTGGTCACCTCTCAGTTCCTCAGCCTGTTCTGCCTCCAGGAGCTCTATTTGGATGTTGACTCCTTCCTCAAAGGCCGCCTAGACCAGAACCTCAGGTGAGGTGTGGTGAGGTTTCTCACCAGCCTAGACTAGCGTGAGCCACCTCTCATTTCAGTCCACAGTGACAGGACCTCCTATGTGCTGTCCATCAGCAGTGCTAGAGAGCCTGAGTCACTAGAGGGTCCACACAGTCAATGTCTTGTTCACTGCTCTGTCCCCTTGCATGTTTTCAAGTACCATCCCCCCAGACTAAGGTAGGATGTATGAACTAAGAAAGATGTTATTAAAGACACTCCTTTCTAAGAATGGAAGTAATGGGGGCTTCGGGCCAGTGATGGTAGCATGGGAATCCTTCTAAGAAGTGTCTAAAGGAATATTATGCAATAGGACCACGGGAGGACGGCAGTGAAGAAAGAAAAGCCCATCAGAGGTCAGGTTTCAGGGGTTAATGTCCACACTTAGCGATTTGGTGATGGCAGCCTTTCAATCCAAACCTGCCTCAAACCACCTGTCTGCCAAGGCTTGCCAAATGCTCCTGCTAAGGGAATGCCCGGTAAATGCAGGATTCTGGAGGGAGGAATCATGAAAAGGGAAAGGTAGTTTGTAGACAATGCAGTAATCTAAGTTCCTGCAGGGTGGCAGCCCCCGCTGGATGTTGCTCAACCTTGTCCAGATTAGCCCTTTTTGCAACTATGCCAGTAGCCTTATGGGCTAAGAGATGAAGGTGACAGGAGTCCAGGCTCTGGCTGGAAGAGAGCCCAAATTGAAGGCATTTTGGGTCATGTCCCCAATACTAAAATTCACTGGTTGACCCTAGCTTGAAATATTGGGTCAGGCTCCTTTCTGAGCTCCCCTCTACTTTACCTCCCATCATTCCTGTTCACAACACCTGTGTGTATGAGGGTGGAGTGTAATATGTACTCCACATAACAGATGAACAAATGGAGAGTGTGAGGTTTCATCCAGTTGAATCCATCTCAGAGCAGATAAGAGATGGAGAAAGGATTCCTCTCAAATTTGCACTGACTTGAATGACTCTTTTCACTGTGCAACATACTGGGTTTGATCATTATCTGGAAAACTTTAGGCTTTGGTGAAATGGGCCTCTTTACCTTAAGGCCTGGCTCGTCCTCACCATGCTCTGCACCCCAGGTCCATCCCCCTCACCTAATTGCTCTATGTCTCTCAGCTACCTAAAGACCCCTTTGGAGACTCTGTCCATCACTAACTGCCTGATTTTAGAAAATGACTTGAGACATCTCTCCCATCATCTGAACGTCAGCCACCTGAAAGTCCTGAATTTAAGGAGGCTCAACCTGACCAACCTCAGTTCTGGGCCCCTCCTATTTCTCTAAGGGAGAGCCTCCCCCACCCTGCAGAACCTGGACGTGGATGAGTGTGGGATCATTGACTCCAAGTTCATGGACCTCCTGCCTGCCCTGAGCCACTGCTTTCAGCTCATGAACCTAAGCTTCTGTGAAAATGCCACCTCCATGACCACCCTGGAGGACCTGCTTCTCCACACCATCGGGCTGAGCAAGCTGTATTGTGTGCTGTATCCAGCCCCCATCCTGGAGATTTACGAGGAAAGGAGAAGCACCATCCACCTGGGCCGACTTGCTCAGGTGCATGCTGAACTGAAGCATATGCTCCAGGAGTTGGGGTGGCCTGGCATAGTCTGGTTCTGTGCTTACCCCTGTCCTCACTGTGGCTGTAGAACCTTCTATAAGCCAAAGCTCATTCTGTGACCCTGATATATGTCTGTTTAGCTAGGTGCACATCTCATAGGCTTTACTCTCGGCTCTTGGACACTGAAGCCCAGACATAAGTGTATCTTAAAGGAACCCAGCAGCCAGTTTCAGACAACTACTCAGTGGTGTGGGGAATATTCTGACAGGGGGGCAGATGGTTTCTTTGGGGAGATGGGTCCTAAGGAGTTAGAGATATGCACCTGAATCTCTAGTGCAGGAGGGATTTTGTCTTGGGAGGTAGATGCGGGGATTACCTTTGCTTCAATGGTTTTGAATAAATGTCAGTAACAAAGGGAACTGAATATGAACCATCTGGTGTCCTCTAGGACATGTTAACCTGATTCTCCCATCTGCAGTTATTGGTTAAATAAGAGGGCATGAGCATCTGTGATGCACAGATGACCCTAGGCTGGGTAAGGTTGGCTCCAGTAGATCACATCACCATTTATCCATTCCGGTTTGGTGGTTCTTTCTGGGGCACCAGTACCTCCTCTCTTACCTATGTGACTGCTCAGTGGTTAAGGCCACAGAAGGTGCATCCACAGGGACTGGAACAAGGAGCTTCCCGTGATCACCACTGAACTACAATTTCCTAGCAGACATGGAATCAAACACTCCTCTCCACTGGGAGCCTACGTCACTGGCCTTTGGCTGCTCCATGGTAGAGATTCCTTGTGACAAGTCAGACCCCAGTACTGAAAGGTACATCATCCTGCCACCTAATCAGAGGCCTGAACTTACAAATCCATGCCTGTCATCCCCCTGGATCCAGTCCCTGCTTGCAGTACAATACTTGTAGCCAGTAAAAACAATTACATTCCTTTCAGGACAATATTAAGCTGGCATAAACCTTTGCTTAGTATCCGTGGCCCATACTGAGAATATGAAACCCTTTGTGGAGGGTAGGTCATAATGTGAGAAGACTCTCCCCACATGACCCTCCTTCCCATCCATCAAGGAGGTGGTAAACCAACTCTGAGCCAGTGACAGTCCCTGGGTTTTGGGTCTGAAGAGTGGCCAACCCCAAGCAATCCAGAAGAGCACTTAGGTGGACACAGGTGAAGGTCACTCTGGGGAGTTGGGGGTATGGAGGGCCAGCCTGAGGGGCAATACAACCAAGTGAAATGGAGATGTCATACTGTGCGGTTGGATCCCATAGTCAACGGACAGTCAGCTGCCCAGCAAGAAACAGGCTCCCTGGCCACATGCCACTGCATTCTGGCCCTGGGATGTCTCATTTGGCTCACTGAGTAGCCTGCCAGAGAAACACCAGGGGAGATGACCACACACCCAGACCCAGCGGCAAGGCTGCATTTGAGCTTCTAGTCTCCCCGAAGGTGAGTGATTCGGTCCTACTTTTTCTCCTTCTACTGCCTCTCATGCAGTGCCAGCCACTCATGTGCTTGCTGCTCTCTTCTGAGTGTAAACAGCTTTCTAGCTTGCCACACACAGGACCTAGCCCTTCCTTTTTTATTGCCGTTACTTTATGTTATTCTTCCTTACCTTCTTCTAGTTTGGGCCCATCAGCTTGGGAGTATATATTACCATTTCTTAAGTACATTTCTTATTAATTTCAGAGAAAGGGAGAGGGAGAGATGGATAGAAGCCTCAATAATGAGACACAATCATTGGTTGGCTGTCTCCTGTATGATCCCCCGCCCTGGGATCAAGGCCTAAACTTAGGGGGCCTGCCCCAACTGAGAATTGAACTATGTCCTCTTGGATCATACGTCTAAGAAGCCACACTGGCAAGGCACACTATGCTATTTCTGGTGGGAGGATAAAATGCTGAAATATCTATAACAGATGGTGAGCCTCCAAAACTCCAAGAAAGAGGATCAGAGAACAAGGATCAGAAAATGCTTCTCTCACATCAGACACACTCTCCAACTTGCACCTGGTCATCCCATCCCCGTTTGACAGGGAACAGTGTCCATAATGGGATTCAGAACCTCTGGAATGTGAGGAAAAGTATAAAAATGTGCAGTTTATGGGGGAGGAAGGGCATGGGCTAAATATCCCATAATCTGGGTGTTGGTTCCTCACCACACATAGAGACTGTGTTCCATTACGTTGTGGTGAGATTAACCTGTGTGGCTAAATTATGTAAAGCCCTTGTCAGCCTGTCCTGTTCTGTAATTGTCCACTGTTATTAGCATTAATAGTGATTATTAGCTACGAGATGCAAGTAAAGGAAGAAAAGTGAAACTCAGTGCACCCTGGCCAGTGTGGCTAGGCATTGTCCCGTGCATCACAAAGGTCACCTGTTTCATTCATGGTCAGGGCACATGTCCAGGTGGCAGGTCAGGTCCCCAGGCAATCATTAATATTTTTGGCTCATATAACTGCTTCTATGTCTGTCTGTATCTCTCTATTCATCTCTCTCTAAAGAATAAATTTTTAAGCCTTCCACATTAAAACTCACAAAACAAAAGAAAACTCATTGCTGCATGTTGTCTCTCAACAGGGTGTCCTGAACTTGACACTTAGTTTGTTCTGGAGACCACAACTGATAAATCCAGCAAAATTCTTCATTAGAATCTGGACTTTTCCATCAAAATATTCAAAATGCACAGTACCAAGACAATGAGACTTAGAAAGTGCATTTTTAGATAGAGACATAATCTGTGAAGATGGGCATACAAGGGCCCTGGGTAGTTGGTGACTGGTGGTGCACAGGGATCCTGTACATGAAGGCCCTATTTATTGGGGTCTCCAGGCCATCAGAAAGCAAGCAGGGAGAGTAAGGCACACATAGTAGGTTGCTTACTATTGAATGTATTCAGATACCACCAATCTGCACAGCAGTCAGGCAGGTTGAATTTAGGACAGCTGGGGGACACAGATGTCAAAGGGAATACTCTGAATATAGAAGAGCCAAAGCCTGGCCTGCTTGGCTCAGGGGTTGAGTTTTGACTTGTGAACCAGGAGGTCAGTGTTCAATTCCCAGTCCGGGATATGCCCGAGTTTTGGGCTCCAAGCCCAGTAAGTGTCTTGTAGGAGGCAACCAATCCATGATTCTCTCTCACATTGGCGGTTCTTTTTCCTTCCTCCCTGAAAACAATAAAAATAAATATATTTAAAAGTCTGTAAATAGCTTAGTTTGATATCCACAATATCCTTTAAGAAATACAAGAAGTTGCCCTTTGTCATGTTCAGAATTTTTATGCTTTTCTTTCTTCTCCTTTAATCTTCCTTTATAGTCCACTTGCCAAGAAAATTGTATATAATGTGTTCTATTCTGTACTGGGAAGTTTTGTATTGATTGCCTTTTTGTAATTCTCTGCACCAAAATACGTTATCAATTAAAACCTACATTGGTAAAATTCTGCTGAGTAAATGTGACGTCCAAGTGGCTTTATTAAGTGTTTCACCAATCCAGGAGCATATCAGGTGGCAATGAAAAAGGGGTTCACTGAACCAAACCGAACAGCGCTTATTCCCTCACTGCCCCCTCCCCCCAATGTGACATGCTACACTTTAAAGTCCTTTAAAAAATGAGGTTCCGGCTTCCCAATTTTTCATTGAATTTCACCTACACTATTCTAAGAAAAATAATTTTAAGAAACCACACATTTTTGTGGTAATTTTTAAAATTCAAGTTGGAAGGCTTGTCGATAACTATACAGACAACAGGCCAAGAGGTGAGTTTTTAAAAACCTTTCCCATCATGATGTTTTTTTACATTCACTGATAAAAATACTGAGGCTTCAAGGTAACTTGATGTTTAGGAGAGCATACCCTTTGTGGTACATTAAATGTCATATAGTTGAAGAGAAAGTGCATGAGTAGTTCTACAGTAAAATACATATCACTACCTAGGGGCACTTTTGTTCATTTCATTCAGAGGTATAGTCAGGAAAGCTAACTGGTTCGGTCTAAGTGACAATCTCTGTTTCAATCTTATTCACACTTCAGAAAGGTGCTGATGTCATTTTAATAAGCAAAAGGATGCTTACATTTAGACTTCTTGAAACATTTATATCATTCTGTATGTCATTTTTCCTCCTACTTAACCTATTCATTTAAAGGTTGAGGACATACAAAATGACATTGGAAGGAGGCAAACAATTGTTTTCCATCCTTGTTGGAGATTCCTCAATCCTTTTTTCCATTTAGGTTTTCCAAAGAAAATATGCCATTTGTTTACCCTGCCTAACTGGAAAACAGGGCAGCATGCCATAAAGAAGTAGCACACTGCTTCATTTTGTATGCAGTTTGTTCAAAATTTGGTATGCACTTATGGTCAAAGACACATTGGGAAATTTAGAGTCAAGAATGCAACTCTCCATACACATTGCTGTTTGTAGTACAATCCGACAAGATATCCCATTTGGTGGAAAACTTTATTCTGAAATTTTTAACAATGCAGACCTTCATATTAAACAGTTAAAGTATATTACAATTTTAATCAACACTTATGAAATAACCCTGAATAATGCAAACTTTGCATCCTAGGCAGAAACTTCATAAAGGGACCTGCAATTCTTGCCTCTTCCTCAAACTCACCATTTTCTTTTAGTCATTCTTAAATAACAAGAGACAATTTCTCTTCAAATTAAATGTCGTCCATAACTTAGCATCATGTTAAATTTCAGTGTCTACTTCACCTGTCACAGGGACTTCCCTCGGGTGCAAGTTAAAAATATTCTGATGTGTTTTGCATGAAGCAAGTATATCCTGTGAAGCAACATCTAGATTGTGGGCCAACTTATTTGGATCTCTTTTTCATTTGAACCCATGGGAGCAGTTGCTGGACTAACCAGAACATGGGGTTCCCAGGGCTTCTCTCTTCTGATTAGAGAGAATGAGGGAATGAGGCCCACTCAGAGTGAATTCCATAGGGAGCTCCCCAGGAAGAAGCTGTTTGGCTCCCCCAAACACTAGCTCCTTGCTGGGAAGCCTGATATGCCCAGTAGAGTGTCGACTCCCCAGGGGAACATGCCCTCTACATGTTACCCACTGGAGAGTTCCCTAATGAGATGGGATGGGTTGACAGCCAGTCTGATGACCTCCTCACCAACAGAGGGATGAGGGAATGGATCCCAGGCCCATTGAGTTTTTGTGGAGTGAGGGAGTCAGGTAGGAGAAGGCTGCCTTTGCAGGAAAACATGCCAGCTTGGGGATATTTGGGTGAGTCTGTGTCCGCACCTGGGGGGATGGGGAGATTTCTTTTCTGAAGACCAAATTAGAAAGTTTCCTTATACCTTATTTAGACATTTTACCAGCAGTCCATGTGGAAGGGCCTGAGCGTTCAGAAGATCGGAGATGGCAGGTATACTTGGGAACTGCAGGGAATGTGGATGTGTGAGAATGTCCAGCCAACAGGAAATGGTCCACGAGGACAAAGAAACCCTAAAGTGCAAGAGGTGTGGTCAGGTAGAGTGTGGGGCTCAGAACCATGCCAGCAAATCTTTGCACTGCTTCAAATATTTCTTACATGTGTATATTGTGCTCTGTATGGGCCATGGCCTACTTCAAACACATGAATATTAATGCATTCAGTTAATATGACCCACTAATACATATACGGCTATGATCCCATTTCATAGATGAGGATCCTGAGCACAGAGAGTTTAAGTAACCTACTCAAGGTCACAGACATATAAATAACACACCCAGGCTCCAAAGCCCTTGTTGTTGACAGAGTACTTTCTGGCAGTCCTAATATGGGTTTCATATCAAAAGAGTAAATACTAGGCCTGGCCTGTGTGGCTAAGTGGGTAGAACATCAGCCCACTGTAGGGTCTCAGGTTCAATTTGGTAATGGGCACATGCCTGAGTATCAGGTTCAATCCCTAGCCCCAGTTAGGGTGCATGTAGGAGACAACCAATTGATGTATCTATCACATTAAGGTTTCCCTCTGTCTCTTTCTCTTTCTCTCTGTCTTCATCATTCCCTGTCCTCCCCTCCCTTACACTTGTTCTAAAAACCAAGGGGTAGAATATCCTCAGGTACGGATTAACAACAAAAAATAGTATAAATGAAAAGAAGATCCCATGATAATTTTAATAATGAGCATATATAGGCTTCTCTATGCCACATAAAAATGAAAATGACCCTGGGCGGTGTGGCTCAGTTGATTGAAAATTGTCTCATGGGGGATGGGAAGATGGCGACTGGCAGGACAGAGTGGAGAGAGAGGAAGTGAGTGAGTGAGGGTATAAAAGGAGATTGTGTGGTTGTGCGTGGGGTGTGTGAGAGTGAGTGAGGGAAAGTTAAATCTCGCAGGAGCAGCAGTGGCTGGCAGAAAGCCTCTCCTTGACAAAGAGAGACTACTACGGCTGAGGGCACTCCTGGGAAGGCTGGACCCTAGCACAGAGGAATCACACGCCATCTTGAGCGGAGAAGGGCCATAAGTAGAAACTCATCAACACCACCACCAAGAGAGGCCTTGGAACTGCCCGGCAACCCAACACCCACTCCAGCCAATATCCTGCTACCGCAGCTGCAGAATCGTGGAACCTGCGACCTCCACCTCCAAAGACACAGCTTTCCGCAGCTGTAAGTGCAACTCCCCCTCCCAAACAGCAGAACTCCTGGTTCCCGCCTGCACACGCACGAACAAGCATTTCTGTGGTCTCATCCCCAGGACACTTCACTCCGGGTTTGCCCCCAAGGGTGAGATTCTGTACAGACGGGGGCCCCGGCCCTGCAGTGTAAATTCCTTCTTCCTTCTTCCTAGAGGGTTGCCGACATTAACCCCAGCTGCACATGCACTTGCGTGTTCTCAGCCCCAGGTCACTTTACTATAGGTTTGCACCCCAGGTGGTGATTCTGCACAGACGGGGGCACACTCAGTGAAAATTCCAAACTCCCCCAACCCTGAGGGTTGCCCACATTAACCCCCGCTGCCCCCAGCTGTGTATGCACTCTCGCGCTCTCATTCCCAAGACACTCCACTCCAGGTTTGCACCCAAGGGTGAGATTCTGTGCACACAGGGGCACGCAGCCCCACAGTGGAAATTCCTTCTTACTTCTTCATGGAGGGTTGCCGACATTAACCCCAGCTGCGCACACACTTGCGCGTTCTCAGCCCCAGGTCACTTTGTTCAGGGTTTGCACCCAAGGGTGTGATTCTGCGCAGACGGGGGCGTGCGGCCCCTTATTGGAAATTCTGAATTCCTTCTTCAAGGAGGGTTGACCACATTAACAACAGCTACTCAATCTTAGTGCCAGGTCCCTCGGAGTGCATCAGAGCTCTGCGACCAGAGGGCGCGCCTCCACAGATACTAACACACTGAGCCCAACCAACCACAGGGTGCTAGTGGCAGCCACTGTGAGCTCTCCTTGGCTGTGATCTTGAATAAGCAGGGGGCGCATGCCCGTCCAGCAGTAGATGCTTTGAATTCACTTACCGTGGATACCGGCCCACAGGCACCCCAATTACCCGGCTATACTGCCAGGGCCCTTGAGAGCCCTTCAGTGTGCCTCACTGGCAAAAATTGCAGAGGGTGCTCCTTTAAAACACTGCTGGGAGTAAGCACCTATCCACCACAGGTGCAACAGAAAAAGCTCTGTCTGTTCACCCCATGACTGCAGATCTCAGGGCACCACAGCCACGCCTTTCAAAGACCTGATCCCCTGAGCCCCAACACCCCAACAGACGGTATCTGGGGGCCACTGTGAGACCCAGCTGGGCATGTGTGATTACAATTAAGGGTGCAAGACAGCAAAAATTGAGACACTCCCACCCACCGCTGCTGAAGTCTAGACGCCCCAGTTGTGCCCTCAAGCTCGCAGGCCTACATCAAGAGAACCCAAATAGCTCGAGTAGGAGCTACACTAGATTAACAAACCCAGGAAAACTGAGATTAATCCAGTAGCACCATCCCCAAAAGAACCTGGGAAGCAAAGCAACTGGATCTACAATTAAAACATTACAGGAAAACATGGGGAGACAAAAAGGAAATCCCCAAATGAAAGAAAAAGAAGAATCACCAGAAAGGGCATTAAATGAACTTGAGGCTAGCAGCCTAACAGAGAAAGAATTCAGAGTATTCATTATAAGAATGTTTAAGTGGATGGATGACAAATACACACAACTCAATGAGAACTATAAGGAGCTGAATGAAAATGTCACCAACATGAAAAGAAACCAAAATGAAATGAAGAACGACATAGCTGCAACAAAGAACACAATGGAAGGCCTAAAGAGTAGTGTAGAAGAGGCCGAGGACCGCATCAGCGAATTAGAAGACAAGGTAGCAAAAAACACACAAACACAGCAGCAACTGGAAAGAAGACTTAAAAAGCAAGAGGAGAGCCTAAGGGAGCTTTGGGACAACACAAAATGAAACAACCTTCAAATAATAGGGATAAAAAAAGGAGGGGAAGAGAAGTAAGGAATAGAAAACCTGTTAGAAGAAATAATGACAGAAAACATCCCTGATATTGGCAAGACAAAAACTATCCAAGTCCAAGAAGTACACAGAGTCCCAAACAAGTTGAACCCCAAAAGACCGACACCAAGACACATCATAATTAAATTGACGAACACCAACGACAAAGCAAGAATCTTAAAGGCTGCCAGAGAGAAACAGAAAGTTACCTACAAGGGATCTCCTATCAGAATATCAACTGATTTCTCAACAGAAACACACCAGGCCAGAAGGGAATGGAATGAAATATACAAAGTGATGCAAAACAAGGGACTGAATCCAAGAATACTATACCCAGCAAGGCAATCATTCAAAATTGAAGGTGGCATCAGAAGCTTCACAGACAAAAAAGGGCTAAGAGAGTTCATCACTACCAAACCAGCAATGCAAGAAATGCTAAAGGGACTGCTGTAAAAAGAGGAAAGAGAAAGCAAGAAGAAACACAAACACTAAGGAAAAATATGTCAACAAACAGGTACTTATCAATAATAACAGTAAACGTAAAAGGATTAAATGCACCAATCAAAAGACATAGGATAGCTGAATGGATAAGAAAACATGACCCATATATTTGCTGTCTACAAGAGACCCACCTTAGAGCAAAAGTCTCACACAGACTGAGAGTGAAGGGATGGAAAAACATTTTTCAGGCAAATGGAAATGAGAAAAAAGCTGGGGTTGCGATACTTATATCAGATAAAATAGACCTCAAAGTAAAGGCTTTAATAAGAGATAAGGAAGGCCACTACATAATACTAAAGGGAGCAATCCAGCAAGAAGATATAACTCTGGTAAACGTATATGCACCCAACGCAGGAGCGCCCAAATACATAAAAAACCTGCTGGAAGATATCAAGGGAGAGATCGACATCAATACAATCATAGTAGGGGACTTCAATACACCACTGACACCAATGAATAAATCCTCTGGACAAAAAATCAGCAAAGAAACAGCAATTCTAAATGACACATTAGATCAGATGGACCTAACTGACATCATCAGAGTATTTCACCCCAAAGCCATGGAATATACGTTCTTCTCAAGTGCACATGGGACATTCTCAAAAATAGACCATATATTGGGTAACAAGCAAAGTCTCCCCAAATTCAAAAAGATTGAAATCATATCAAGCATTTTCTCAGACCACAATGGCATTATATTATAAATAAACTACAATAAAAACATTCCAAAAAATTCAAACACTTGGAAACTGAATAGCATGCTACTAAACAATGATTGGGTTATCAATGAGATCAAAGAAGAAATTAAAAACATCCTGGAGACTAATGACAATAAAAACACAACATTGCAAATCCCATGGGCACAATGAAAGTAGTCCTGAGAGGGAAATGTATAGCTCTACAGGCCTACCTCAAAAAACAAGAAAAAATGGTAATAGACAATCTAACTCAACAAGTCAAAAAATTAGAAAGGGAGCAATAACAAAAGCCCACAGTGAGCAGAAGAAAGGAAATAATAAAGATCAGAGCAGAAATGAATGACATAGAGACCAAAAAAAAACAATACACAAGATCAACAAAACCAAGAGCTGGTTCTTGGAAAGGATAAACAAGATTGATGAACCTCTAGCCAGGCTCACCAAGAAGCAAAGAGAGAGTTCCCAAATAAACAAAATCAGAAATTAAAGAGGTGAAATAACAACAGACCCCACAGAAATACAAAGGATTGTCAAAAAATATTATGAACAACTCTACTCCAACAAACTAGACAACCTGGAGAAAATGGATACATTCCTAGAAAAACACAACGGTCCAAAACTTACTCAGGAAGAGACTAAAAATCTCAATAGGCTGATAACTTTGGACGAAATTGAAGCAGTTATCAAAAAGCTTCCAGCAAACAAAAGCCCGTGGCCAGACGGCTTCACAGGGGGGTTTTATAAAACATTCAAGGAAGAGCTAAAACCTATCCTCCTCATACTATTCCAGAAAATTCAAGAAGAAGGAACACTTCCAAGCTCCTTTTATGAAGCCAGCATCACCCTAATACCAAAACCAGATAAAGATAACACAATGAAAGAGAATTACAGGCCAATATCCCTCATGAACATAGATGC
This sequence comes from Ia io, assembly GCA_025583905.1. NCBI lineage: Eukaryota > Metazoa > Chordata > Mammalia > Chiroptera > Vespertilionidae > Ia > Ia io. The sequence goes on along the minus strand of JAJQQW010000025.1, from coordinate 3,540,660 downwards.
CAAAATCCTCAACAAAATTCTAGCAAATCGAATCCAGCAATACATCAGAAAGATCATACACCATGAACAAGTAGGATTTATCCCTGGGATGCAAGGATGGTACAATATCCGCAAATCAATAAACGTGATACATCACCTAAACAAATTGAGAGATAAAAGCCATATAGTCATATCAATTGATGCAGAAAAAGCATTTGACAAAATCCAACACCATTTCTTGATAAAAACTCTCAGCAAGCTGGGAATAGAAGGATCATACCTCAACATAATAAAAGCCATATATGACAAACTCACAGCCAACATCATACTCAATGGGCAAAAACTAAAACCATTTCCCCTAAGAACAGGAACAAGACAGGGATGCCCACTCTCACCACTCCTGTTCAACGTAGTTTTGGTAATACTAGCCATTGCAATCAGACAAGAAGAAGAAATTAAAGGCATCCAAATTGGAAAAGAAGAGGTAAAACTGTCCTTATGGCAGATGACATGATACTGTACATAGAAAACTCTAAAGACTCCATCAAAAAATTACTAGACTTAATAAATGAATTCAGCAGAGTAGCAGGATACAAAATAAATGCTAAGAAATCTATGGCATTTCTATACATCAATAATGAACTTACAGAAAGAGAGACTAAAAAAGCAATCCCATTTACCATCACACCAAAAAAAATTAAGAAACCTAGGAATATACTTAACTAAGGAGGTAAAAGACCTATACGTGGAAAACTACACAACACTGAAAAAAGAGATAGAGGAAGACATAAACAGATGGAAGAACATACCATGTTCATGGATTGGTATAATCAACATCATCCAAATGTCCATACTACCAAAAGCAATCTATAATTTCAATGCACTTCCCATTAAAATACCAACGGAATACTTCACAGGCCTAGAACGAACTTTCCAAAAATTCATCAGGAATAAAAAAAGACGCTGAATAGCCACAGCAATCCTGAGAAAAAAGAACAAAGTAGGTGGGATCTCCATACCAGATTTCAAGCTGTATTACAAAGCCACTGTTCTCAAAACATCCTGGTATTGGCACAAGAACAGACATATAGATCAATGGAATAGAATAGAGAACCCAGAAATCGATCCAAATCACTATGCTCAATTAATATTTGACAAAGGAGGCATGAACATACAATGGAGTCAGACATTCTCTTCAACAAATGGTGTTGGGAAAATTGGACAGATACATGCAAAAGCATGAAACTAGACCACCAACTTACACCATACACAAAAATAAACTCAAAATGGATCAAGTACTTAAACATAAGACAGGAAACCATAAAAATACTGGAGGAATCTACAGGCAGAAAAATCTCTGACATATGATAAAAGAACTTCTTCGCTGATACTGCTCCTAGGGCAATGGAAGCTAAAGAGAAAATAAACAAATGGGACTACATCAAAATAAAAAGCTTTTGCACAGCAAAGGAAACCATCAATAAAACAACAAGAAAGCCCACTACATGGGAGAACATATTTGCCAATGATGTCAACGATAAGGGTTTAATCTCCAACATTTACAGGGAACTCATTCAGCTTAACAAAAAGAAGATAAACAACCCAATCAAAAAATGGGCAACTCATCTAAATAGACACTTTTCAAAAGATGACAGAAGGAAGGCCAGGAGACATATGAAAACCTGCTCTAAATCACTAATCATTAGAGAGATGCAAATCAAAACAACAATGCGGTACCATCTCACACCTGTCAGAATGGCCATTATCAACAAGTCAACAAATGACAAGTGCTGGTGAGGATATGGAGAAAAAGGAACCCTCGTGCACTGCTGGTGGGAATGCAGACTGGTGCAGCCACTGTGGAGAACAGTATGGAGTTTCCTTAAAAAACTAAAAATAGAACTCCCATTTGACACATTGACCCCACTTCTAGGAATATATCCCAAGAAACTGGAAACATCAGTCAGAAAGGATTTATGCACCCCTATGTTCATAGCAGCACAATTCACCATAGCTTAGATTTGGAAACAGCCTAAGTGTCCATCCGCAGATGAGTGGATTAAAAAACTGTGGTACATCTACACAATGGAATACTACGCTGCGGTAAAAAAGGAGCTCTTACCATTTGCAACAATATGGATGGAGATGGAGAATATTATGCTTAGTGAAATAAGCCAGGCAGAGAAAGATAAATATCACATGATCTCACTCATTTGTGGAATAAAATAAACAACATAAACTGATGGGTGGAAAAATAGATCCAGAAACAGAGAAACATCAATCAAAACATCAAACCTCAGGGAAGAAATTGTGAGGTAACCAGAAACCCAAGAATGCCTGATAACGCCTTTCTAGCCATGCTAGCAATAATCAGATGTACGGTAATTTTACCTGGGACAAGAGGGTAAGTATTTTGGTCTTACGTTCCTGACCCTTCATGGGTAAGACTCCTTACATGGGCTGATCCCCTGACTAATGTAGGTACCAATAATACCAAACACCCTGGACATCCAGGAGGTCCATGGGTGGCGCAGGAAAGTATAAATACACAGGGGTCTCCACCCAGCTTCCCTTTTGTATGACACAAAATCAAAACAATGCCCCTTTGTGTGTACAATTAAAGAGAGGTTTCTGGCTTGTGTGGACAACAAAGAAAGGGTGTCACTATTATCACTAGGTGCCCCCGGTAGAGGTGCAGAAAATGTAACTAAGACCTTGTCTATATAAAAAGAAATGGACAGCCAGTTTGAAAAGGAATTCCCATGGACTAGAACAAAGAATATCCTTGCATGATATTATTCTACACTATCATTAAAATTTTTCCCAGATTTGGAATACCCCCAGTACTTGTAATAGTTCCTCGCACCCTTGGGGATAAAAAAAAAAAAAAAAAAAAAAAAAAAAAAAAAAAAAAAAAAAAGTCATCTGTTTGGTGCTTGGAGACAAACTTAACACATATCTTGATACTTTAGAATTACTACAGCATAATATACAATTATCCCAAGCAAATGTACAAACTAATTCTTTGAATGTCTGGCAGCAATTTAAAAAGGAAATGTAAGGATTTAATCCTGTTCATTGTGTATAGGGCCTCCTGGGAAGGCACCTGAGCATTCTATATTGGTCCCTCTTACCCTTTAGGCCAAGAGAGACCCTCTTCTCACAATTCAATTGCTCACAGCTGTTGCATGAGCTCTCTGTTCATGTAGAGGTTGAAGTCTCATGATGACTGGTGCCATGGATCTGTCTCTCACCCAGTGGGGCAAACTGAGCCCTCCCTGGAGAAGAAACCCGGGTTCCAAAAGGTATGTGATCAGTGCTGGGGCCCCGCCAGCAGGTGAGGGAATCCCATGGCAGGTGTTGGGCATGGAGGCCACGGGTGCATAGGCTACCAAGGAGACAAAACTGAACCTCACATCACCCTGCTTGGCCCTGGAGGATGGCTGGTTAGCCAGAGACGGGTAAGATTCCTCAAGGAAGGAACAACCTAAGACAGGCACAGTCGCAGAGGGGCAATCAGGAGAGAATTTGGGGATCAACAGAGGTGGGGCACAGACCCTCACCCCCCCCAACATTGCAGGGGCCTGAATCATAGCCCCTTCTGAGGGAGGTCTCCTGCCCCCATGGCTGCTTCGTGCTTCCCATGCCCAGCTCAGATCAGGACCCAGGCGTCCAACAGAGACATGGCCGACAGCAGTTTCCCTCTCATTCAACAAGAATTGTTTGAGTTGTCTTGTACCCATGGTGCGGGGAAGTGGGTTTACGATATCTAAATCCAGCCTACCACCAGGAATGCTCAGGACCTACTCAAGAAGGCAAATAATCCCTTCCACCAATATTCACAGGGTAAAATAAGATTATTGTTAGAGTAATAAATTTGATAGTAAAACAGTAGTCAAGTTTTCAGGGAAATTTAAATTGGCTAGTTGAAACAAGCAAATATTCTAGAAAAATTAATTGTACTGGACAAAAAGGTGTTCCTAAAGTGTTAACTAAAATTTTTATTGGTACTTCATCTCATGATGAAATTGTGCACCATGTAATGAACCTAAAACAGTAATATTATAGTGCAAAAAATTAAAATTTAAAAGCCATCAAGACTACATTATAAAATTTTCAAAAGCCTCCTAACATTTAAATCAAAAAAGGAGGGGATAGTAGAGGAATATCATGTAAGGAAAAATATCTTGTAAGTAAATTACATCTAGAAAATTAATACTTTAGAAAATTAATTGTAAGACTAAAAGCAAGACACCCGTGAAAAACACACAAGGTGTCAAAACAAGCCAGAGGAAAATCATTTGGGCAACAAATTAAAAGGATCCCCAGTCAAATTTATAGAAAATATTCCTTTATTAACTTTTTGTCGAGAATATGTTTGTATATTTTCAGAAAACAACTCCGAGACCATGTGGATTCCAGCAACAGAGAGAAATCCACAGGACTACTCCAGCCATGAAGACAGAAGAGAAGCAGTCCAGAGACGGAAGACGCTGATGTGGCCTTCCCATACTAGCAGTTAACAGCTGTGCATCACTGCAGGTTGCCCAGGAACAAACCAGACAGAGTCGGACCTGCATTACCACCATTTTTCCATCATCCAGAACTGAAATGTCATTGCTTACATGTACACATAAGGAACTGTTGGACATTGAAATTGGGTCTCAAAAGAACTGTTGACCCAGAAAGAAACTCACTACACACAGATTCATTTGCCTGTCACCATAACCATTATTGCTTGTCTCATTTTCGGTTCTTATAAGTGTATTTCTAATAGCACATGATCTCACTCATCTAGGGGAAATAATGTACACCATAGACTGATGAACAAGAACAGACCCAGAAACAAGGAGGCATGGATCAGACTGTCAGGCCTCAGGGGGAGGGTAGGGAATGGTGGGGGCAAAGGGGAGAGATCAACCAAAGGACTTGTGTGCAAGCATATGAGCCTAACCAGCGGTTAAGGACAACAGGGGGATGGGGGAATGTGTGGGGAGGGTTGAGGGATGGGAATGGGGGAATGAGGAAAAATATGTGATACCTCAATCAATAAAGAAATTAAAAAAAAATTATTGCAACTAAAATCAAGTTCTACCTCAAATTCTTCTCCCAAACAAAGCATTTTCTTAAAAAATGACAGAGTTCTTTTTCATGGTAAGTTTATGAAAAATGTCATTAATAACAACCTCCCATTAAGGCATCCGACACAGATTTTATTAACCATATATGTAGATTAATAAAAGTCCTCCAAAGGCCTCCAGTAATAAGGAGTAAAATATCTCATATTCCAGGAGAAATAATAGAAACTTTTATCAAGTTTTATAATAGTCTTTTTATTGGTTTTCTGGAGAGAGAGGAAAGGGGAGGGTTGGAGAGATGGAAACATCGATGATAGAGAAACCTTCTGATCAGGTGCTTCCTGAAATGTTTCATACTGGCAATCCAGCCAGCTCCCCTGGCATATGTGCTCCCTGGCAATGCAAGAGGGGACATCTTGGTTCATGGCTCAATGCTCAACCATTGTGCTACACTGACTGGGTAATGTGGATAACTTTTTAGAATGTGTATGTTACTTCTTTTATGTATTGCTAACTTCTATTTCATGTTTTCAGTGCACCCAGCTTACCTAAACTGTTTTGTTTTTAAAACAAATAATTCAATCATTCATTCAAAATGATTAGGAATTTTATCCCCAGTCTTTCTTACTTTTACTATTTCTTCAGTTAAAATGACAGAAATAAAAATTCCCAGTATGGCTACAATCTGTATGTACATAGTTCTGATCTGTTCATCCATTCTATTTTTCAATAGGATCCTTGCACTATTTTTGGGTATTTTTACCTTACTATGCTGTTTTAAGTCAAATGTGTTCCTAAGAAAGCAACCCATCTTGAAGAGGAGAGCTGCTGTGACTAAAAGACCAGCCTCATCACCACCCATATGGGGCTCAGGCTAAACCCAGGTACCTAGAGCCACTCCGTCCAAAGACCTGCTATTTTGGCTACAAACCCTTGGACACCAGGACTCCAGACGCCCACTGGCTGCTGCCTCCTGTGAGGGTTGGACTGCATGCCTGTCCCGCTGACACACCTCAATGGCCACAGGCCCAAAAATTCTGGACCTGGGCTCTTCGGTGACAGCAATAATGGGAATAAAAATAAAAAACACAAAAAGTAAAGAAAAAAGGAATTGCCAGAAGAGGAAATAAGTGAAACCAAGACATTCAGTATGTCACAAGAGGAATTCAGAATAAGGGTCATACGGGATGATTTAGAAATCCACAACTTATGTAAGAATCAAGGATAAGTCAAAAATTATAACAGCAACAATAAAAATAAATAGCATGATGGAAGGTTTCAACAGTAGCCTAGAATAACAGAGGACCAAATTGGTGAGTTAGAACACAGGGCAGACAAACACATCTTGAACAACACAATCTGAATAGCAACTTGAAAGAAAATTAGAAATCAGGAGGTGATCATAAGGAAGCTTTGAGGCAACATGAAAGGAAGTAACTTACATATAATAGAGGTGTCAGAAGGACAAGAAGAGGAACACGGACTAGGAAACCTATTAGAAGAAATAATGACGAACCCTAACACTTGTTTGGATCAGTGGATAGAGGGTCAGCCTGCGGACTGAAGGGTCCCAGGTTCGAATGTGGACAAGGGAATCTCCCTTGGTTGCAGGCACATCCCCAGTAGGAGGTATGCAGCAGGCAGCTGATTGATGTTTCTCTCTCATCAATATTTCAAACTCTCTATCCCTCTCCCTTCCTCTCTTTAAAAAATCAATAAGTTATATTTAAAAAAAAAGAAGAAAAATAATGACAGAAAACTTCCATAATCTGGGAAAGAAAACATGCATACAAGCACAGAGAGTCCCAATCAAGATAAATCCAAAAACACCTATACCAAGACATGCTGTCATTATAATGGCAAATGTTAAATACATAGAATCTTAAGGCTGAAAAGAGTTACCTACAAAGTAACACTCAGGAGATTATCAAAAGATTTCTCAACAGAAACACATCAGGCTAGGAGGGAATGAGAGAAAGTATGCAAAGTAGTGCAAAAGAAGGGACTGAATCCAAGACCACTCTATCCAGCAAGGTTATCATTTAAAATTGAAGGGGATTTCAGAAACTTCACAGACAAAATGAACAAATAAACAAAAAGGCTAATGGAGTTTATCACTAAGAAGACAATAATGCAAAAAAATGCTAAAGGGCCTGTCATAAAAGCAGAAATAGATGACGAAGAAGGCATAGAAAAAAAAAAATGACTACAAACACATACCTACCAATAATAATATTAACCATAAATGGACTAAATGCTCCATTAAGTAGATATAGAGTGGCTGAAATGATAAGAAATTATGACCCATATACACGTTGTCTAGAAGAAACCCACAATGATACCAGGGACTCAGACAGACTGAAAGTGGAACGATGGAAACATATTTTTCAAGAAAAGAGAAATGAAAAAAAAATGCTATGGTAGCAATGCTTATATCATACAAAATAAACCTTAAAGTTAAGGTCATAAAAAAGATTAAGGAAAGCCACTTCATATTACTAAAGGGATCAAGACTACAAGATAATATAACTCTGGTAAACATATATGCACCCAATGCAGGAGCACCAAATACATAAAAAAAAAAAAAAAAACACTTCTGGAAGATATGAAGGGAGAGATCAACAGCAATAAAATCATAGTAGGAGACTTTAATACCCCATTGATAACACTGGATTAATCCTCTAGAAAAAAAAAAAAATCAGCAATCCTAAACAACTCACCAGATCAAATAGACTTAATCGACACCTTCATAACATAGCTACAGAATGTACATTCCACTTAAGTGCACATTGGACATTTTCAAAGATAGACCACTTGAGACACAAATAAAGTCTCCTCAAATGCAACAAGATGGAATTCATAGCAAGCACCCTCTCAAATCATTATGGCATATTAGATATAAACTACCTTAAAAATAACAAAAATTCAAATACTTGCAGGCTAAACAGTATGTTATTAAACAATGTTTGTGTTATCAAAGAGATCAAAGAAGAGATTGAAAACAACCTAGAATCAAATAACAATCACAACACAACAATCCAAAACCAATGTGATGCACTGAAAGCAGTCTTGAGAGGGCAGTTCATAGCCTATCTCAAAAAACAAGAATAACTGGTAATAAATTATCTAACTCTACAACTTAAAGGATTAGAAAGAGAACAACAGGAAATCCCAGAATGAACAGTAGGAAGGAAATAGAAAAGATCACAGCAGGAATAAATCACATGGAGACAAAAAACAAAGAAACACACAAAACAATAAAGAAAAGAAAAAGCATCACTACTAATTATAAATAAAACCAAGAGCTGGCTCTTTGAAAGGATAAACAAGGTTGATGAACTTTTATTGAGGCTCACCAAGAAGCAAAGAAAGAGGACCCAAATAAACAAAATCAGAAATGAAAGAGGCAAAATAACAAAAGACCACACAGAAATAAAAAAGGGTTATAAAAACATACTATGAACAACTCTATTTCAACAAACTGGTCAACCTAGAACAAATGGATATATTCCTAGAAAAATACAACCTTCCAAAACTCAATCAGGAAGAATAAAAGGAAACTGAATAGACAACTAAATATGGAAGATATTGAAAGAGTCATTGAAAACCTTCCACCAAAAAAAAAAAAAAAAAAAAAAAAAAAAAAAAAAACAAGCCCTGGCTAGACAGCTTCACAGGGGAGTTTTACCAGACATTCAAAGAAAAACTGAAACCTATCCTCCTCAGACTATTTCAAAAAAATTCAAGAGGAAGGAACACTTCAAAGCTCTTTCTATGAAGCCACATTACCATAATCCCAAAAGCAGATAAAGCCACTAAAAGAAAGAGAATTATAAGCCAATATATCTCTGATGAACATACATGCTAAAATCCTCAACAAAATTCTAGCAAATATGAACCAACCTTACATTACAAAGATAATACACTACCAATTGGATTTATTCCAGGGATACAAGGAGGTACAGGATTCCCAAGTCAATTAAAGTGATGCATCACATAATTTGAGTTATGAAAAATCACATAGTCAGATCAATTCATTCAGAAAAAGCATTTGACAAAACCCAACACACTTTTTTTTGGTAAGAATTCCAAGCAAACTGGGAATAGAGGTATCACACCTCAACATAATAAAAGCCTTATATGACAAACCTACAGGCAACACCATACTCAGTGGGCAAAAACAGAAACCATCTCCCCTAAGAACAGGAACAAAGCACGAATGTCCACTCTCTCCACTTCTCCTTGAAACAGTACTGGAAGTGCTAGCCACAGCAATAAGACAAAAAAGAAGTAATAAGTGGCATTCCAATTGGAAAAGAAGTAAAACTGTCATTATTCAAGGATGACATGATATGGTACATAGAAATCCCTAAAGACTCCATCAAAAAACTACTAGACTTAATAAATGAATTTGGCAAAATAGCAGGATGCCAAATTAACACCCTGAATTCTATAGATTTTGATATACCAATAATGAACTCACAAAAAGAGAAACTAAGCAATCAACAAACATGCAACAATCCCATTTACCATTCCAACAAGGAAATTAAGATACCTAGGAATAAACGTAACTAAAGAGGTAAAATACCTATACTGGGATAACTACAGGACCTTGAATAAAGAGAGAGGAAGACAAACAAATGGAAGAATATAACATGTTCATGTATTGGTAGAATCAACATCACTAAAATTGCCATACTATCCAAAGTAATCTACAGATTTTCAGTAATGCCCATTAAAATACTAATGGCATATTTCACAGACATAGAACAAAGTCTGCAAAAATTCATCCTAATATATAAAAAGCAAAAGGCTGCCACAACCGAAACAAATAGACAGACTACTGAATAGCAGGCTGCATGGGGTGATCAGGCCAGCAGGGGGGATAATGAGGGATGACCAACAACTGAACAGCAGGCTGTGTGGGGCAACCAGACCAGTTGTCAGGTGGGGGGGGCATTTGGGGACGACTAGGCCAGCAGGTGGGGCAGTGAGGGGTGCCCAGATAACTACAGGGGGGCTTTTGGGGATGACCAGGATGGCTGGGGGAGCAATAAGGGGTGGCCAGGCCTGCAGGTGTGGGCAGTTGGGGGCTACCAGGCCAGCGGTGGGGGGTGGGGATTTAGGGGCAACCAGGCCAGCAGGGTGGACAGTTAGAGGTGATCATCTTTGCAGGCAGAGGAGGTTATGGTTCATCAGGCTGGAAGGAGGGGCAGTTAGGGGCAATCAGGCAGGCAGGCAGGTGAGCAGTTAGGAACCAAAGGTCCCAAATTATGTTAGGGTTGTCTGACTGCCGGTTTAGGTCTGATCCCCCCGAGGGGTCCAAGATTAGAGAGGGTGCAGCCTGAGCTGAGGAGGTACTTCCCACCTGTGCATGAATTTCTTGCACCAGTTCTCTAGTATGAAATTAAAAAAAGACCCAGAATACCCACATTATGAGAAAGAAGAACAAAGTTGGTGGATCACAATACCAGCTATCAAGCTATATTACAAACCATTGTTCTCAAGCTGGCTGGTCCTGGTGCAAGAACAGACATATATACTAATTGAACATAACTGAGAACCCAAAATACACCCAAGCCATTATGCTCAATTAATATTTGACAAAGGAGGCAAGAGCATAAAGTTTAGTCAAGACAGTCTCTTCAATAAATGGTGTTGGAGACATTGGACAGATACATGCAAAATAATGAAACTAGACCACCAACTTAAACCATATAGGAAAATAAATTTAAAAAAAAAGGGACTTAAATGTAAGATGGAAACCATAAAAATCTTAGAAGCATCTAAAAGCAGCAAAATATCAGACATATTTCAAAGATGTTCTTTACTGATGCAACTCCTATGGCAATGGAAACTAAGGAGGAAATAAACACATGGGACTACATCAAAATAAAAAAAAACAAACAAAAAAATTCTCTGCAGAGAAAAAGAAACCATCAACACCACCACCAAAAAACAAACAAACAAACAAAAAACAGGAAAGCTCACTGCATGGGAGAAAGTATTTGCCAATGTTATATCCGATAAGGGCCTAATCTCCCAAATTTATAGGGAACTCACCCATCTAAATAAAAGGATGATAAGCAATCCAATAAAAAATGGGCATAGAACTTGAGTAGACTCTTTTCTAAAGTGGACATATGAAGTCCAAGAAACATATTAAAACATCCTCAAAGTCACTAATCTCTGAAGACATGCAAATCAAAATGACAATGAGATACCATCCAAAATGGAAAAAAAAAGAAAAATTGTCCTTATTCACAGATGACATGATATTGTACATAGAAAACCCTAAAGACCCCATCAAAAATTATTAGGCTTAATGAATGTATTTGGAAATGTAGCAGGATACAAAATTAATGCCAAGAAATCTATGGCATTTCTTTACAAAAATAGTGAACTTATAGAGAGATTTAAAAAGCAATTCCATTTACCATCACACCAAAAAAAAAATAATAATAAGATAACTAGGAATAAACTTAACTAAGTAGGTAAAAGATCTATATGCGAAAAACCACAGGACACAGAAAAAAGAGGTAGAGGAAGACATCAACAGATGGAAGAACATACTGTGTTCATGGATTGGTAGAATCAACATCATCAAAATGTCCATACTACTCAAAGCAGTCTACATAGTCAATGTAATCCCCATTAAAATACCAGCAGCATATTTCACAGACCTACAACAATCTTTCCAAAAATTCATCTGGAGTAATAAAAAAAACCCTGAATAGCTGCAGCAATCCTGAGAAAGAAGAACAAAGTAAGTGGGATTCCAATACCAGATATCAAGCTGTATTATAAAGTCACTGTTCTTAAAACAGCCTGGTACGGCCACAAGAATAGACATATAGATCAATGGAATAGAATAGAGAACCCAGAATGTGGGAACCCCTTTTACATCCCGTGGGGTTCAGGGTTTTGGTTCAGGGTTTGGGTTTTGGAGAAGGCCACACACAAATGAAAGCGAATTAAAAATGTATTAATTTGGGAATATTGGGGGACAGACAGGAGCCCACCTCTAGTGGGAGGACTACATACTGCTCTGGCCTTGCTATCCCTTTTATTGAGACTTTGGGATACATCTGTAGCCCTTAGGCAGGAAACTCCAATAAAAGAAATTTACATAGACAAACAGAGGTGGAGGCTGCTTCAGCTAACAATGTTTCAATTAAACAGTGAGTGATTAGAGCAATTAAGGTTGTTGACCAGCCTTCCGGGTTTCCTGTCCACATCTATGGATTAGTGAGACAATGATCTGTTTCCAGCACCAGAAATCGACCCAAACCACTATGCCAAATTAATATTCCACAAAGCAGGCATGAACATACAATGGAATCAAGAGAGTCTCTTCAATAAATGTTGTTGAGAAAATTGGACAGATATATGCAAAAAAAATGAAACTAGACCACCAACTTACACCATACACAAAAATAAACTCAAAATGGACAAAGGACTTAAACATTAGATGGGAAACCATAAAAATACTAGAGGAATCCACAGGCAGTGAAATCTCAGACATGCTGAAGGAACTTCTTCACTGATCCTGCTCCATGGGAAATGGAAACTAAAGAGAAAATAAACAAATGAGACTATATCAAAATAAAAAGCTTTTGCACAGCAAAAGAAACCATCAACAAAACAAGAAGAAAGCCCACTGCATGGGAGAACGTACTTGCCAATGTTATCACCAATAAAGGTTTAATCTCCAACATTTACAGGGAACTTATTCAACTTAACAAAAGGAAGATAAACAATCCAGTCAAAAAATGGGTAAAGGTCCTAAATAGACACTTTTCAAAGGAGGACAGAAGGAAGAAAAAAATACATGAAAACATCCTCAAAGTCACTAATTATCCCAGTGATGTAAATCAAAACAACAATGTGGGAACATATCACACCTATCAGAATGGCTATCATCAGCAAATCAACACACCACAAGTGTTGGCTAGGATACTGAGAAAAAGGTACTCTTTTGCACTGCTGGCAGGAATGCAGACTGGTGCAGCCACTGTGGTGAACAGTATGGAGTTTCCTCAGAAAACTAAAAACGGAACTCCCATTTGACCCAGTGATCTCACTTCTAGGAATATATCCCAAGAAAGTAGAAACACCAATAAAAAGGATATATGTACCCCTATGTTCATAGCAGAACAATTCACTATAGCTAATATTTGGAAACAGTCTAAGTACCCATCAGCAGATGAGCGGATTAAAAAACTGTGGTACATCTGCACAATGGAATACTGCACTGCATTAAAGAAGAAGGAGTTCTTACTATTTGCAACAGCATGGATAGAACTGGAGAGCATTTTGCTAAGTTAAATAAGCCATCAGAGAAAGATAAATACCACATGATCTCACTCATTTGTGGAATATAATGAACAACATAAACTGATGAACAGGGACAGATCAAGAGACAGAGAAGCATCAGACTGCTAAACCTCAGAGGGAAGATAGGGGAGGGTTGGGGTAAGGAAAAGAGATCCACCAAAGGACTTGTATGCATGAATATAAGCCTAAACCATGGACACGAACACCAGCGCAGTGAGGACATGAGTGAGGGGGATGTTGGGGAGTTAATGGAGGGATGAGGACACGTATGCAATACTTTAATCAACAAAGAAATTAAAAAAGAGGTTCATTTGGTCACTGACTTTACAGGAGGTTCAGGTGGAGCACCACCAGCATGCAGGCCTCTTCTGACTTAAGTTGTAAACAGTCGCTGAGATGATTACCATAGCCGCAGAACAGATGGTTTTGATAGGGAGGGGGGATGGCAATTATTGCCACAGCTGGTGGGAAACCTCTGTATGAGATCCCTAGCATGGTGCTGGCTGGGAACATAGGATTCACCATCTACAGATGAGAGAGTGAATCATGCAATACAGTAGCTCAACTTACCGGGCTCCTCTGGGAGAGTCAGTGAGGAAGTTCCTGTGACAGACAAAGAAGACATTGAAATTAAAAATGATTCTAATGTATGGACTGCATTTAATTGGTAAGAAATTGTCTTCTGTTATTTAAGAAAGACTAAAAGCAAATGGTAGGTTTGGGGAAGAATCAAGAATTGTAGATCCCTTTATGAAGTTTCTGCATAGGATACAAAGTGTGAATTATTCAGGGTTCTTTCATAGTGTTGATTTAAATTACAATGTACTTAAATGTTTAAATTGAACATCTGTATTGTTAAAATTTTCAGAATAAAGTTTTCCTCAAAATGCAATCTCTTGTCCAATTTTACCCCAAACATGTAAATATAAAGTGTTTGGATGGTGGGTTGCATTCTTGGCTCTAAATTTCCACATGTTTCCTTTGACCATAAGTGCATACCAGTACAGCCTTGAACTGAACTGAATACAAAAGGAATCATTGTGCTTCATCTTCATGGCATGCTGCCCTGTTTTCCAATTAGAGCAAGCAAAGAGTTGAGGAACCTCCAACAGGCTGCAAAACAACTGTTTACCTCCTCCCTGTGGCATTTTCTATGTCCTCTACCTTTAAAGGAATAGGGTGAGTAGGAAGAAAAATTACAGAAGGAATGATGTAAAACTTTGAAGAAGTCTAAATGTAAGCATCCTTTTGCTTTTGAAATGACATCAGCACCTTTCTGAAGTGGGAATAATAAGATTGAAACAGAGATTGCCAGTTAAACTGAACCAGTTAGCTTTCCTGACTATACTTCTGAATGAAATGAACAAAAGTTTCATTAGATAGTGATATGTATTTTATTGTAGAACTACTCATGAACTTTCTCTGCAACTCTCTGACATTTAATGCACCACAAAGGTATGCTCTCTCAAACACTGAGCTATCTTGAATCCTAAGTATTTTTTATTAGTTAATGTAAACAAACATCACAAATGGGAGAGGTTTTTAAAAGCTCACTTATTCGACTGTTGAGTGTATAGTTACCAACAAGCCTTCCAACTTCAATTTTTAAAAATTACCACAAAATTGTGTGGCTTTGCTTGGGGCAAAGACCAAAGTAGTTAGCATAATAAATGTCAGAAGCCTGATGGACTTTGATATTCAACAGGGTTGAAAATCTGTCTATTATTGCCTAATGCTGGCTGAACAGTGGAAAGCAATTCCCCTAACCTGATCACACCCTTTATTTTTAACCAAACCTTACATTTGTGATTGCTTTGCTAATAAGCAAAATGTATAAATAAAAAGCAGTGGGTCTAGACAATCGGGAACCACTGACTAGAGAGTAAGTACCCGTCTGGCTCCCTCAATGCCTTCTAAATTTATATTTCTTTTCTAGTGTATCCATTTATGTTGCAGCCCCTTCTCCTGATTCCTGAACCCTTGCTGCAAACAAGACTGAGGAATTTATGTCGCCCGAGACAGGGGCTGGAGAAGAAGATTTGCTAGAGCGAAGAAAGGAAGTCCAATGGAAAAATGGTGGGATCACCGGGAAAAAAGGTGGGGAGACTCACTGAGCATTAAGCTAGCACCAAGCATTGGAATGCGTGATCCAAAATGGGCGAGGGTGTCTTTTGTTTCAAGCAAGGCTATAATGGGTATGGATTTGTCCAAAAGGCAAAAATACCATTGTAAATCTTTAGCTTCCATGCTCAATGATAAAGAAATTAAAATGTCAAAATGTACTCTCTTAATTTGCCTCAAGAAAAAGCAGTGCTTTTGTCATATTTAACTATGTGGGTCTTGTTCAAATTTCATTGTGCCTAATTTGTATTGGGATCAAAAGTCTGTAATAATTAAAAAAAACACTGCCACCAGATCCTCCACCTCTCGTGTGGAAAGGCTCAGCAGCTAGAGAGGATAGAGAAATTATTCTTCTCGGATGGGGACTGTTCAATGCTTTGTTTAAAAATTACCATAGCACACCTTGAGACAGGCAGAATTTAGCTAAAATATCTTTAAAGGGTAGTCAATGCTATGGAGAGAATAGATCAGGGAAAAGAACTTTGATTTATTAAGTCTTACCTATATGTTTGTTGATTTGTCCTTTATGTTTGGTTTACTGTGTTTATTGGTAGCTTATTAGGCATGCCTTTACTTAATTTAATAAGAAAAGAAACCTAGGCGACCAGGCCATTTACTGAATTTCCCCAGAGTAAATAGGATGTGGGGGTGGGGACACACGTGGGCCATTTATCAATAATTCTTTTTTCTTTAGTGAACCTGTAAAATGGATGCCCACTCTCAAGAGTGCTATTTAAAAAGTCTCATTTTCGCCATATTTTTTTATTTCCTGGTCCGTCATTTAACACTTAGCAGAATTTGGGGATATGTCTGGGATTTATGTACTCATGAAGAGAAAAGGCTGCCTTAAGACAAAAGTGTGCTCCATCTGATCTTAGATGGGTCTTGAGCTGAGCTCAATTGTTTTAAGGATGATATAGAACCTACCCAGGATTGTTTTTCTAAAAAAAAATAAATAAATGAAAATAAAGATAGCAAAAATGACCCAAAGAAAATATACAGGCTGGATTTAGGAAACAAAATTAACGTTTCCATAATAAAGGGTAGTTTTTGAATAATAATGGGCCATATTCCATTGTTAACATTAAAGCCACTGAAAGTCAGTAAGTTTTCTCTGTTACAGAATTTGGTAAAAAAATGCCTTGAATAATAGTAATTGGCTTTAACATCTCAAATTTGTTGAAATATGGATAAATAGGTGAAACTAAAATGTGGGATTTGTGGTTGAGAGGTTTGCGAGGCAGGAAACAAGAGATGGAGTCCAGGTGATGAAAAGCGGGGGAGGCTTTAATCTTGTGCTCCTGGGTGAAACTAGCTGGTCCCAGAGTGGCGCAGGGAAGTTAGTGCCAAAAAGGGGGAATATGTACTTCTTTTATTCAGCTGTTTAGTGAGGGGAGGTTGGAGGGCTTGAGAGGTGTCGAATTTCTGCCTCAGGCAAGGGTCTGGGAAGGCACCAGTT
The DNA here is from genome assembly GCA_025583905.1 of Ia io. Taxonomy (NCBI): domain Eukaryota; kingdom Metazoa; phylum Chordata; class Mammalia; order Chiroptera; family Vespertilionidae; genus Ia; species Ia io. The sequence goes on along the minus strand of JAJQQW010000025.1, from coordinate 3,523,686 downwards.
ATCTTTGTCACCATCTACCTTGCAGATGCTTGCATTGGCTCTGGACTTCCCCCCCTGCCTGGACCTAACATCCCAGCCTTTTGGTGATAGGGGGCACTGAAATAGTCATGACTACTTCCTGCTTACCAGGGGCGAAGAGGGTGGGGGATGTTAAAGGCCAGGTTGAGGCAGAGGCTGGCTGAGGGGCAGCCAAGTGTAGGGATGCAGCAGGAGCTGGTTTACAGTACACCCGAGACATTTCTGCGATCAGGGAGCAGACAAATTTGAGGAGGCATGGATCTAGGGAAAAAAAAGACACAGATGAGAATTAGGGGCCCTATCAAGTGTAGGATCCAGGTAGCTAAAGGGCTTTGGAGCCAGCCGAAAAGAGAGTTGACCCAGGAGTGTCTTGCACGTAATTCTTCACTCAGCTTAGTCAGGGTCTGCAAATTCTGTTCCACCACTCTGGATTCGTTGATGTAGTAGCAGCATTCTTCTTGAAGGAACATGCAGGTTCCTCCCCTTTCCACAGTAAGAAGGTCTAGGGCCCTTCGGTTCTGCAGGGCTATTTGGGCTACAGATGTTACTTGCCCTTGCAGGAAAGCTAAGGAGGTAGTATTAGACTTCAGGGCTATCTGGAGTTTGTCATTGAAATCCTGAGCAGAGATTATGCTGTTACTGAGGGCCCCCCCAGCTAGGCCTGTAGAGGTAGTGATACTTACGCCCAACATGACACAGAGGAAGGCAGGCCTGGGGGTGGGATGTAGGGGCCAACCAGGCATACTACAACTCTGCATACAAGGTTAGTTGGGGAACTACTGTGACCCCAAAGCAAGACACGGGGTCAGAGGAGTTTATGCAGTTGCTTGAGGTGCCATTGCACCAAAAGAAGGTACCTGGGCTGGCCTTGGTGGGATTGGCTGCAGTGTGGTTTTGGGTACAGTTGCAAGTGACCCATCCCACAGTTACCATGTTGCTGGTCTGGTTGCATATCCGCGGGGGCAATGTGGGTTCTGGAGTTTCAGGTTCCCAGAGGGGAATGCCAGCCAGGGGAAGTTAACATTCACCGTATCCTTGGGTTCCTGGAGGAGTCATGAGTGGGACGACAGCCAGCAAAGGTCTTTGGAGAGAGACATAAAAAGCAGGGCGAGACATTGGTCAGGGTGCAGGACTCATTAAGGAATAGTAGAATGTGTTGGATAAGTTGGAGCCAAGAAGACAGGACTTTTACCTGGGGGGAATCAGGCATCTCCCCTTTAAGGGAATGTTGGGTCTGTAGGATGCTTTTGGAGACCTGGATTTGGGCCTCCTGGGCCATGACATATTCCCGGGAGATGTAGATGGTCCCTGAAGGGGTTGAGCTCCAACCACCCCCATATAGATTTCCCATAATGCCCGCAACCCATCGCTGGTCCCAGGGGTCCAGGACCCTGATTTTGAAGTTCCCGTCCTTCCAGAAAAAGGGACCAGACCTAACCTAATTGTAGGCATCATGGATGACACAGCCTGAGCAGCGGCAACCCCCATAGGTGTTGACGTCTCGATTACACCTGTCTGGGTTCCGCTGGTCGTAAGCAAAGTAGGCATATGGTCGGTCACTGTTGGACACTGACTGGAGTTCAACAGCAATCAGGATCTCTGCCTGGCATCTGACCAGAGGGCAGTCCTGTGATCCTACCTGCTGGGTAACTTCTGTACTGTTCTGGTCGTAGGTTTTACGGTCCTTGAACCTCCACACATAAACAGGTGGGGTTTGGTGTAGGTTGCCCAGGGCTGGGAGGAGAAGGAGGAGGAGGAGGCGGCTAAGGCAGACCTTAGTGGGACCCAACACCTCACATTCATAGAAGTCATGCTGTTCCGGGGTCCTCTTCAGTCTGGAGAGGTGGTGCCACGATGGATCTCCCAGTAGTTTGGCCGCATTGGGGGTTGTGAGGATTACTGTGTGAGGTCCCATCCACCTGGGTTCCAAGGCCTTGGGATATAGATTATTAAGGAGAACTGAGTCCCCAGGCTGGAGGGGTGGTCCTCGTGAGCCTTAGTCAGCTGGTTCTGGCCTGGGTAGAAACCTGTCAGAGTGTTCCCGGAGCAGCTGCCTGAGTGGAGACAGGTATGGAAGATAAGTAGCCAAGAGAGGAGGGTCAGTAGGGAGACGGTGGTTGAGCAAGAAGGGTCTCCCATATAGGAGTTCAAAAGGGCTTAAGAAGGTGGGAATCCTTGGCGTAGCCCGGATTCTGGTCAGGGCCATTGGCAGGAGATCCGGCCAGGAGCTGCAAATTTCTAGAGAGAGTTTTGTTAGATGGTCTTTAAGGAGGCCATTGGCTCTCACGACTTTAACCGATGATTGTGGGCGGTAGGGTATGTGCAGTTTCCAGGAGATGCCAAGTGAGGTGCTAACCTGCTGAATGACCCTTAATATAAAAGCCTGGCCGTTGTCTGATTGTATGGAGGTAGGGAGGCTGAACCTTGAGATTATGTGTGTTATTAGGGTCTTAGCCACAACCTCAGCAGTTTCCTTGCGGGTAGGGCAGGCCTCTACATACCCTGTCAAGGTGTCTACCATGGTAAGCAGATATTTGGTCTTCTTGTGGGGAGGCATATGCGTGAAGTCTACCTGCCAGTCCTGCCCTGGGAGGTGTCCCCTCAGTTGATGGGTAGGAAAGTTGGGTTGCATTCCTCCCTGGGGTGAGACAGCAGCACACGTGGAGCAGGAGGAGCAGGCACTCGTGACTGCCTCTCGCATTGTGTGCGAGGTGAAGAGGGGTTCGAGGAACCTCCAAAGTGCCAGCGCTCCAATGTGCAATGACTGCTGGATCTCTTGGGCAATGGCCCCTACCTGAGCCTTGGGAAGGGTGATCTTGTTATTTATGAAGATCCAGCCCTCAGGACCAGAAGAGCCTCCCCATTGTAGGAATTTATTTATTTTTTTCTTCTGTATACTGAGGGGTAATGGAGGGAAGGGAAAGGAACAGGACCGAGGGAAGGGAAAGGAACAGGACCGAGTTAAGCTTCTGGCCACCGCGTCTGCACGGGCATTTCCCCGCGTAAACATCGAGGAGTCAGTCTGATGGCCTCGGCAGTGCACGATGGCTACCTGTGAGGGAAGCTGTATGGCATCCAGGAAACAGGTTACGAGTCTAACATTGATAATAGATGAGCCTTTAGTAGAGAAAAAGCCCCTCTCCCTCCAAATAACCGCGTGGCAATGGGCTATCAGAAAGGAATATGTGGAATCTGTATATATGTTTACCCTCCTCCCTTTGGCCAGATGCAGGGTCCTGGTCAGCTCAATGAGCTCAGCCTTTTGAGAGTGGTACCCTCTGGGAGCCGGGCCACCTCTGGGATCCGCTCGAGTGTTACCACCGCATAGGAGGCTTTCAGACTTCCCTGGGGGTCTAGGCACGAGCTTCCATCCACAAACAGAGTTGTCAGGATTAGAGAGAGGAAGATCTGAGAGTCCCGCCCGAGGCTGAGTGAGGGCCTGCAGGAGTGCATTGCCACAGGTTGGGTGGATGCAGCAGGAAGGAGAGTGGCTGGGTTCAGAGCTGGGGACTGAGTTAGGGAGATGTCAGGACTCTCGAGGAACAGGAGATGGAGTTCCTTCATGCAAGAGGGGGCCAGGAGAGGTAAGGATCCATGTGACAGAAGATCCTGTAGCCTATGGTTGGAGAAGACCTGTAAGGGTTGCTGGAGGCAGATCTTCTGGGCCTCCTTGGTGAGAGCAGCGGCTGCAACCAGATCCTGGATGCAAGGCTACTATCCCCTAACAGTGGGATCAAGCTGCCTGGACAGGTATGCTATGGGGTTGAAGGCTGGCCCTGGTGAGGACCCCCACAGCTATTCCCTGTTTCTCCTCAGTAAATAGTTGGAAAGGCTTAGAGATGTCCGGGAGACAAAGAGGGGGAGAGGCCAGAAGGGCATCCTGGAGCTTCGAAAAAGCCTGGCAAATGAGGGAGGTTGAGGAGAGGGGGCCTATTGGTATTTCTTTAGCAGCCTGGTATAGAGGCTTACCTAGGAGAGCAAAATTTGTAACCCAATGGTGGAAGAATCCTACCAGCCCTAGAAAGGACAAGATCTGTTCCGCAGAAGTGGGAGGCTGTAGGTCTTGTATTGCCTGTGCTCGGTCAACTATCAGTCCTTGGGAATTGGGAGTCAGACAGATCCCCAAGTAAGTGACGGTGGGGGCCGACAGTTGTGCCTTGGCAGGAGACACACGGTATCTTTGTCCCCTAGAAAGTTGAGGAGGCCAGCTATCTGCGTACCAGAAATGTCTAAAGAGGAGCTGCAGAGAAGGAGATCATCTACATACGGGAGAAGAGTGCTGGGTTCTAATGAGCATTTTTGGAGGTTTCTGGCCTAGGCCTGGCCAAACAAATGAGGGCTGTCTCTGAATCCCTAGGGCAGAACCATCCACGTGAGTTGGTAGGATACCTGCTCATCTGGGTCCTCCCAAGTAAATGCAAACAGATGGTAAGGGTCTGGATCCAGAGGGATGGTAAAGAAGGCATCCTTGAGGTCAAGGACAGAAAAGTGTGTGGTACAGATGGGATGCGGGAAAAGAGAGTGTAAGGATTGGGGACCACTGGGTGGATGGGGACCACCGCTTCATTGATGAGTTGGATGTCCTGCAACAGCCGGTAGGTCCCGTCTGCCTTCCTAATGGGGAAGATGGGGGTGTTGCAGGGAGAGTCAATAGGTATGAGGAGACCCTGCCCCAGAAGCCGAGCAATGAGAGGTTTGAGGCCTCGGTGATGAGTTAGGGAGATAGAAAACTGGGGATGGGAGGGAAACGAGGTGGGGTCCTTAAGTCTGATTCTGACCGGGGTATGATGTCTAGTAACCACTGGGGTAGAGGTGTCCCATACTTTTGCATTTACAAGGGACGTAGGCAGTGGGGGATCAGTGTTCCTGTGAAGGGAGGAAGCCAGGAGCGGAAAAGCAGGGAGGCTGAAGGACTCCGAGTGAGCTGCAGAGTGGCCCCTGGTTTGGTGAGGATATCTCATCCTAAAAAGGCATGGGGCACGAAGGCATGACTAGAATGAGTGGGTTATAGGACTATTGTTGAGGAGAGAGGGAAGGGGCCGGTGGCCAGCGGGCAGGTGGTTTTGCAGTCAATATCCATAACCAAGATCATGGAAGGGAACAGTCCTACTTTTCTAGTTTTTGCCTGGAAAAGGAGGGCAAAGCAGAAAAGGTAGGCCCTTTATCGATCAAGAAGGAGATCTGCTTACCCGCTCCCTGGAGCTTTACCCGGGGCTCGGCGAGGGTGATAGGTGTCCTTGAGTCAGGGCATCTTTAGTCTTCAGCCAGTAGCAACATGGCCAGCGGTGGGTCATGGCCTGGAAGGATGGCCCCTCTACGTTGAGATGCTGAGGGCCCATCACTTTTCCAGGGGCAGTCACTTTTCCAGTGGTCGCTTTGACCGCACGCCAGGCTGGGCTTGGTTGGAGTCCGGGGTTGAGGACATTGTTTAGCCCAGTGGCCTTCATTTCTGCACTTGAAGCTTTCTCCAGGTTGTGCTCGTCCTTTCGTTGCACCCCCACCACGCACAGTCCACCTTGGGCCATGCGTGGCTGCCGGCCTTAGGGCAGCTACCAAGCATTGAGTTTAGAGGTTCACCTTCTGTCAGATGCGGGCCTCCCGATCTGATTCTGCCTGCTCCTCACGGGCATTGTAAACCTTAAATGCCATATTTACTAGATTCCGGACAGGGGTCTGAGGGCCATTCTCTGCCTTTTTAAACTTTTTTCGAATATCTGGTGCTGACTGCAAAATGAAGTGAGTGGCTAGAACTGTTGCTCCAGCCGGGGACTCAGGGTCTAGACAAGTATATAAGGTCAGAGCCTCAGTCAGCCTTTATGGAAGACCATGGGGTCTCTTCTGGTCCCTGAATAACTTCCCTAAGCTTGTCAAAATTAACTACCTTGTGGGAGACGGCTTGTAGGCCAGCTATTCGGTATTGGAGCATCTGTTCGTGATGTCGGCACCCATCTCGCCCTTCGGGGGTATCTGTTGGTGCTCCCAGCCTGGTTCCTGATGAGGAACGGCCTGGGCCACCACTGGTATAGAGGCAACTGTAAGGTGGATCTGATCTGCATGGTCCGTCGCCGCTCCTAAGACTCTTTCCCTTTCATCTGATGTTAGGGTAGAAGAAAGAATGACATGGATGTCATGCCAGGTGAGGTCATAAGCCTGAGAAAGTTACCAGAATTCCTTGATGAACGTGGTGGGGTTGGTGGAAAAGGACCGCAGCCGCTTCTCAATCTGGGAGAGATCTGACAGAGAGAAGGGAACATGGACCCTGACCACTCCCTCATCCCCTGCGACTTCCCAGAGGGGGCAGAGGAGAGGAGGAGCCTGGGAGCTGGTGTGCCTGCTGACTGGGGAAGCAGGAGGGTGTAGGGGAAGGGGAAGGTCAGCAGATAAGGGAGAAGGCTCTGGGGGAGGGGGCAGCGGAGGGAGGTCGGTAGTGAGGATGAGGGAAGGGAGGGAACAGATGGCAGGGCAGAACGAGCCCTGTCGTAGGGAGGCGGGTGAGTTGGAGGTGAAGAAAGATTCTCAGGGGGTTCAGATAAGGCGGAAAGTGGAGGGGTGTCAGTAGGCAGAGGGAGTTTCTCTCGAGCAAGGAGGACTTGGGTGGTGGAACAGGAGGAGCAGAGGGAGGGACGGGAGCGCAGATTGAATAAGGCCTGGACATATGGAACGTCCAGCCACTACCCAGCTCGTTTTCAGAAATTACTGAGGTCGGTCAGAATGTTAAAATCAAAAATCTCATATTCAGGCCATTTTGACCTGTTGTCCAATTCATACTGAGGCCAGGCCACGGTACAGAAATAAATGAGTTGTTTAGGACATAGATCCTGGGACAGGCCCAGCTTAGCCAGATTGGTGAGGAGACACCCTAGGGGTGTCGTAGGATCAGATTTGGATTTCTGATTGCCCATTTTGAAACCTAGGTTCAGTAGCAGAGGCCCAAGGATTGGCGTCCCAATCGTTGAGCCAAGGCTATGGACGGGGACCCGAGGGAGGGCAGGGGACGTCTCCCACACCCCCTGGGGTCTGGAGTGAGGCCAAGAGGCCGGGGAAACCGGGGGGGGGGGGGCACACGGACAGAAACGTCTTCACTACCACCCCAGGGTCAGAACCTTTCCTGGAAAGGTCCGGAGGGCTATGCCCAGAAGGCAATCTGTGACACAGCCGCTATTTAAGGCAGAGACACCAGAAGGATGACCGCTAGCAATCAATAGGGACCAGGACTCACCTGATGATGCTGCCGAGCTGGAGAGAAGCCTGAGGGTTCCGGGGAGACAAGAGGGGGGTACACCAAGTGGGATACATACTCAATCCCCTCCCGGGTTCGGGCTCCAGATGAGAGGTTTGCGACGCAGGAAACAAGACACAGAATGCAGGCGATGAAAACGGGGGGAGGTTTTAATCTTGCGCTATTGGGTGAAACTCGCTGTTCCGAAGGTGGGCCAAGGAAGTTCGCACCAGAAAGGGGGCATAGGTACCTCTTTTATACAGCTGTTTAGTGAGGGGAGGGTGGAGGGCCTGAGAGGTGTTGAATTCCTGCCTTGGGCAAGGGTCTGGGAAGTCGGGCAAGGGTCTGGTAAGGTGCCAGTTATCTTTGTCACTATCTACCTTCCAGATGCTTGCAATGGATATGGACTTCCCCCGCTGCCTCAACCTAACAGTGGTGGAGCTTTTCAGTGATAATTCTAGATAGTGGGGGTCCAGTCAACATGGGGAAAGACTAGCTGCTCTTTCTGATAGAGGAGGGGGCTGGTCTCATTTCCCACAGCAGCAACCCTTAGATGATATCTCTGAGGAAAAAAGTGGCGGTTTTACCTTCAAGTGGAGCGACCTGGACGCTTGGTTCCCTGCTTCCCCCTCCTTTCGCCAGTCAGAAACTAAGTTTTCCGAAGTCTTTGGCAACTTAAAACTTTAGAGTTTGCTGAATTAATAATAAAACTTATTAAATATCTAGCTATTTTTAAATGAAAAATTACTGAAACATTAATTTGAGTTTGCCTCTCATGAAAAATCTAGAGGACAGAACTGAATCTATTAATTAAATATGTCTTTCATTTTTGAAATATATCCTTAAAATGTGAAGGTATTACTAATCTAAGAAATGATATGTATTTAACTTGCCCCCTAAAATTTAAGGCTTCTAAAAACAATGTTCAAATCAAATTGAGAAATAATATGGTTGTGATAACAAAATGCATAAAGTTTAGAAATTTATTTTTGAGAAAATATTTTTTGTATTTTCTCTGGAGAAATTAGTATTTCAAAATATATTGTAGTCATTATGTGTACAATTTTTGGTAAAATTTCAACCTAAGATAAAATATTTTATATGGTCTCATTAAAAAAGAGGGTTAATGCTATGGTCTGAACCAAATTTTTAATATAAAAAGCAGTTTAAATTTAATTGATATCTTTTAGAATAATTATAAAACATATATTACATATGTACATATATATATATATCTATACTAAGAAAAGCCTTGGGGTGATCAGGCAAGCAGGGGAGGGTATTTGGGGGCAATTAGGCCTGCAGAGGAGCAGTTAGGTGTCAATCAGGCCAGCAAGGGAGCAGTTAGGGGGGCAATCATGCAGGAAGGTAAGTGGTTAGGAGCCAGCGATCCCGGATTTTGAAAGGGTTTAGGTCCTAAACCTGCAGTTGGACATCCCCCGAGGGGTCCCATATTGGAGAGGGTACAGGCTGGGCTGAGGGACAAAAACATGCAAATTGCCATACCTCTGCTACACCCAAAAGCCACACCCCCAAACCAATCAGTAATGAGCATGCAAATTAACTCAACCAAGATGGTGGCAGCCACGGAGCTGGAGCAAGCAGCGGGCTTGGGTTGCCCTTGGAGATGGAGGAAGCCAAGCATCCCCCGCCCTGGCCTGCCCTGGCCTCCACTCAAGGGTGCAAAGTTTCATTTATAGAAGATAAATAAATCCCAGATATCTGCTTCCAGCCTATGCTTGGGTCCATGTTTGCTTCCGAGACCAGACTGGGTGGTGGTAAGGTTAGGATTCTAGTCTCTAGCAGTTCTGTTGTTAAAGATGAAGGGTCTCTGTACCACTGGTGTCCTCCCAGTAGTGTTTGCAGTGGCCGTGGGATTTTGCCAACCAAGATTGCCTGTATTGGAAGCCCCCTGGAAGAACTGCAGGGTCTAACTGTCCCTATTTCAGTCACACACACACCGACATGCATCCACACACACCTCTATCACTCCTTCACTCTCTCACACACTTTCCCTCCCTATCTCCCTTCCAGTCGCCATCTTCCTCTCCCCAAGAGTTCCTTTTATTGAGTCTTCAATGCACTAGTGAAGGAAATAATGTTATTGTTCCTTGATCTTAAAGTCTAGCCAGTGTAAGTGTGTCCTATATCCTTGAAAGTTGTTGGTACTTGTTGCACAAGTATCTCTCAAAGTCACTCCATTATGGCCTCTTTTTGGGTACATATATTCTTTGGTTCTGTTATATTTTCAGACATTTCCAATACATCCTACCATTATTTTAGCCTTGTTCTTTTGGATTTATTAAGAATCACTCTTCCCCAGGACAAGGAAACATATGCAGATTTCTACATCAATAACCAAAGTTTGTGCTTTTGCTACAATTTTTTAATCTTATATTTAAGTTAATTTGTGTATATAATCATTATACCATATATGAAGTTGTTGATCCTTCAGTACCTTCTAGTACATAACTCACTTATGTCCCTGTCCTTCATTTGGAGAGCTTGGTTTATGGTACTTTGAAGGAGGTTAGTACATATCGACCTGTTTACCTTTATTTTTTAGGGTTGGGTTGCAGCCAGTAGTTGGATTTGGCTCACGATTTTTGTTGAGTTCAGAAGTTCAGAAGTTCATTTATTTGATTAATGAAGAATAATTGATGTTTTTCCTAGGTCCTAAGCACAAGAAAATGTACTTTGTGTAGATAACATTCCTAAACTAGTGTTCCAGTGCACGGATTTCTTCCCATTGAAAAGGAAGTAATTAGAAGGTGGCCGTGGGGCTGGACTGGGCAAGATGGGCCAGCCATGCCTTGGAGCCAACCTTCCAAGTTCCCTCCTAGGTCAGCAGCACCTGGGGTGGCGCCATGGCTCAAAGGTCATGTGCAGAGTGAGCGGGGTTCCCCCTGGCCGGTGGGGTCCATAGGCCTGGCCTGTGGGTATCAGGCCAAAACTGGCTCCAACATCCCCATAGGGTCCCAGATTGTGAGAGGGTGGTTCTCGGGTAATGCACCCCAGAATCAGGCTCTCTCCTCTCTAGTTTCAGGGTGCATCGCCAGAAAATTCAGCTGCCAAGTCATCGCAGCTCAGCAGCTCCTGCATTGAGCATCTGCCCCCTGGTGGTCATTGCACATAATAGCGAACAGTTGGACAGTTGGATGGTCACTTAGCCTTTTATCCTATCTAATAAAAGGGTAATATGAAAATTCACAATAACTCCAAGACAAAAGATGGCCTCCCCCATGTGGTCAAAGATGGCTGCCCCCATGTGGACGCAAGATGTCCACCACAATATGGCCAGGAGGGGAGGGCCGTTGTGGGCAGTTGGAAGTGACCAGGGTAGCAAGGGAGGGCAGTTGTGGGGGACGCAGGTCTTCAGGTGAGGGTAGTTGTGGTTTATCAGGCAAGCAGGGAGGGCAGTTAGGGGTGACCGGACATGCAGATTAGGGCAGTTGGGGGAAACGAGGTCAGCAGGGGACAGCTGTTGGGGGGGAACAGGACTGCAGGGGAGGGCAGTTGAGCGGGCAGGCCTGCAAGGGAGAGCAGTTGGGGGGGACCACGCCTACAGGGAAGGGTAGTTGGCGGGGGGGGGGCAGGCCAGCAGGGAGGGCAGTTAGGGGAGAACAGGACTGCAGGGAGGGCAGTTGGGGGGGGGGCAGGCCTGCAAGGGAGAGCAGTTGGGGGGTACCAGGCCTGTAGGGGAGCGTAGTTGGTGGGGGGACCAGGCCTGCAATAGAGGGCAGTTGTGGGGAAGGAACCAGGCCTGCTGTAGAGGGCAGTTGGGGGGGACCAGACCTGCAGTGGAGGACAGTTGGGGTGGACCCAGGCCTGCAGGGGAGGGCAATTGTTGGCGATCAGGCCAGCAGAGGAGGGCAGTTGGGCGGGGGACCAGGCCTACATTGGAGGGCAGATGGGTGAGAATAGGCCAGCAGGGGATGGCAGTTCGGGAAACCAGGTTTGCAGGGGAGGGCCGTTGGGGAGGACCAGGCCTGCAGGGGAGGGCAGTTGTGGGTGATCAGGACAGCAGGGAAGGCAGTTAGGTTTGACCTGGCGAGCAGAGGAGGGCAATTGGGAGATACTAGGTCTGCAGAGGTGGGCATTTGGGGGAGACCAGTCCTGCAAGGGAGCGAAGTTGTTGGGGGACCAACCTGCAGGGGAGGACAGTTGTGGGGACCAGTCCTGCAGGGGTGGGCAGTTACAGATGACCGGGCCAACAGGGGAGGGCAGTTGGGGGTGACCATGCCTTCAAGGGAGGCAGTTAGGGGCTATCGGGCTGGTTGGGGAGAAGTTATGCATCGATCAGGCTGGCAGTGGATTGGTTAGGGGGTGATCAGGCTGGCAGGCAGAAGCGGATAGGGGTAATCAGGCAGAGGCAGGCAAGTGGTTGGGAGCCAGTAGTCCTGGATTGTGAGATTGATGTCCAAGATTGGAGAGGGTGTGGGCTGGGCTGTGGGACAGCCCCCATGCATGAATTTTGTGCACCATGACCTCTAGTTTATATATATAGACTAGAGGCCTGGTGCACGGAATTTGGGTACTGGGTTGGGATCCCTCATCCCTGCCAGCCCCTTCTCACAGTCCTAAATCCCTCAAGGGATGCCCTACTGATGGCAGCGTGCCTAAGCTGCAGTCTGGCTTCCTTCTGTGGAAGGCTTCCCGCTGATCAAGGGACAGCACTGCCCCATCATCCCCTTGCTGCTGCTGTCTCTGACATTTCTCTGCAGGAGGTGACCCTGAGATCAGTGAAGGCAACACACCCATAATGCCTCTGTTGTTGCCATAGCTGGCCACAAGGCTGCCTGAGGCTCGGCCACCCTAGCCACTGTGGCTTGCCTGAACCTCGCCCGGCCCTCAATGCCTGACCCTAGGCCCTCACAGTGGCAGCAGCCATCAATGGCTTGCTGGAGCACCAGGCAGGCCCTGGGCAAGCAGAAGTGGCCATCATTGGCTTGCCAGAGCCCCGGGCAGGCCCTTGGCAAGCAGCAGTGGCCATCGGTGGCTTGCCAGAGCCTCAGGTTGGCCCTTTGCAAGTGGCATTGGCTATCAGCCACTTGACCAATACTTAACCAATAGGGTATGCTCATCAGGTGATGGGCAGACCACACCTTCCAGTGTTCTTGCTGTAGAGGAGGATGAAGGTCTCCCTCTGGCCCTGGATATCTTGGTCCAACTGCTAGGGGAAATGCCCTACATTGGTTGCCTGGACACCTGGAGGCCACCACCAATTCCTGACCCTGACCGAAGGGGCAATCGAGGCTGCCTGGGAATTTGAGGAGCTGCAAGAAGGAGCTGCCCTTCTCAGAACCCCTTACCTGCGGGGCTGGAGGCCATGGTGCGGTGTGGCCAGGCCAAGAGCTGTTTTCCATGGAGCTCAGACTTTCCCTTATCTGCCTTTGTTGCTGGGCTTTCCCTTGCCCTCATCTCCCTTCACTGCTGGGCTTTCACTCACTCACCTCCCTTTGCTGCTGGGCTTTCACTCACTCACCTGTCTTCACTGCTGGGCTTTCACTCACTCACCTCCCTTCGCTGCTGGGCTTTCTCTCACTCACCTACCTTCACTGCTGGGCTTTCACTCTCTCACCTCCCTTCGCTGCTGGGCTTTCCCTCGCCCTCACCTACCTTCACTGCTGGGCTTTCACTCACTCACTTCCCTTCGCTGCTGTGCTTTCACTCACTCACCTGCCTTCACTGCTGGGCTTTCACTCGCTCACCTCCTTTCGCTGCTGGGCTTTCTCTCACTCACCTACCTTTACTGCTGGGCTTTCACTCACTCACCTGCCTTTGCTGCTGGGCTTACCCTCGCCCTCACCTACCTTCACTGCTGGGCTTTCACTCACTCACCTGCCTTTGCTTGCGCTTTCGCTGCTGGGGCTTTCTCTCACTCACCTACCTTCACTGCTGGGCTTTCACTCACTCACCTGCCTTTGCTGCTGGGCTTTCACTCACTCACCTGCCTTGCTGCTGGGCGTTCCCTCACCCTCACCTGCCTTTGTTGCTGGGCTTTCCTTCACCCACACTGCCTTCACTGCTGGCCTTTCACTCACTCACCTGCCTTCACTGCCGGGCTTTCCTTCTCTCACCTGCCTTTGCTGTTGGGCTTTCACTCACTCACCTGCCTTCACTACTGGTGCAGAAGTTTCCCTGCAGAGCATCTCTGCTGCCACTTGGAGAAGGAATCTGTGGTCCTTCTCGGCAAGCAGCAGCAGCCATCGGGAGTGCTCACAGCCCCCGCCATGTGGATAGTACATGTTGCCCTCCACTGGGCCCCTCCTCCCCTGCCCCCTTCCCAATGCTGCAAATCTCTGCCTTCAAGCCACTGCTGCACACACATCCTGCTGATCTGTTATTATGTGATGGCATCCCGTCTAATTTACATATTACCCTATTATTAGATAGATGTCTTCTTTCAAGTGCTATTTAATAGCCTACACATTGTGCTGCATAATGATTCTGAATAAGACAAAATTCTCATTTATTGTGAACTTATTTCCATGGTAAGAATAAGAAATATGCAAGGGAAAGTAAATAAGTAAAACCATGCACAAAAAAGATAAGAGGAAAATATGGGAGGTGATTATTTTTAGAGGGAGTATAATCATGAGGTAGTGTTTTTATTTATAAAATTAAGGGGATCAAGGGATGTTTGCTGAATCCCAAACACTGGGAAGGAGGCAGTGGTGCATACATATGTGGAAATATTTTGGACTCACAAACCTCAAGTGATTCCTTAAGGTGGGAACTGTGTCTTGTGGCTATTTATTTTGTGTCAGGGCTCATCATTGCCAGACATCTTGGTGGAATATATGACTTCAGATTTGTTTTCAAAAATAGTGCCAGACTTCCAAAGAGTTTTATATGGAGCAATTACAATGGCTGAGTTTGTTTACACAAGTTATGTTTATTTGGCTAAAAGATCAAACAACATGAATTTATTGGGAGATTGGGGAATTTAAGTATGTACATTAATTGAAGTACTATATTTAAAAGTTTTATATCTAGGAACTCATTTTTTAAATTATTGTGTCAAGTATTACACATAGTATTACATATGTATCCTTTTCCCCCATTGTGATCTCCCTGGCTATCCACACCACCATCACATGTCCTCACTTCCCTAGTGTCTGTGTCCATTGGTTATGCTTATTTGCATTCATACAAGTCCTTTGGTTGATGTCTTACCCATCCCCAACCCCCAAGCCTTTCCTCTGAGGTCTGACAGTGAGTCCCACACTTCTCTGTCTCTGGATCTATTTTTGTTGATCAGTTTATATTATTCATTATATTCCACAAATGAGTGAGGTAATGTGAAATTTTTCTTTCTCTGCATAGCTTACTCTGATTAGCATAATTGCCTCAGTGCCCTTCTATTCTTTCTGGAATGGTAAGAGTTCTTTCCTTTTTACTGCAATATAGTATTCTCTTTATGTAGATGTACCCCCACAGTGTTTAATCCACTCATCTTTTAATGGGCACTTAGGCTGTTTCCAAATCTTTGATATTATAAATTGTGCTGCTATAAACTAGGGGTGCATATATCCTTTATGATTATTTTTTCTCATTTCTTGGTATATATCTCTAGTCGGGGGAATACTGGGTCAGATAGAATTTCCCTTCTAAATTTTTGAGGAAACCCCATACTCTTTTCCACGGTGGTTGCACCAGTCTGCATACCCACAACAGTGCAATAGGGTTAATTTTTTCTCCACATATTCGCCAGCACTTGTTGTTTGTTGATGATAGACATTCTGACAAGTGTAAGATGGTAGGTATCTCATTGTTATTTGATTTGCATCTCTTGGAAGATTAGGGACTTTGAGCATGTTTTAATATGTCTCTTGGACTTTTGTATGTCCACTGTTGCAAAGGGTCTATTTAAGTTCCATGCCCATTTTTTGATTGGCTTGTTTATCATACTTTTATTTAGATGGGTGAGTTCCCTATACATTTTTGAGATAAGGCCTTTATCAGATATAAAATTGGCAAATATGTTCTCCCATGCAGTGAGCTTTCTTGTTTTTTGTTTCTTTGTTTTTTGTGTTGTTATTGATGGTTTCTTCTTTCCATGTTGTCTCAAAGCTTCGTAAGGATTCCTCCTGATTTCTAATTTTTCCTCAAGTTGCTATTCAGATTGTGTTGTTCAAGATGTGTTTGTCTGCCCTGTCTTCTAAATCACCAATTTGGTCCTCTGTTCTAATAATCTATTGTTGAAACCTTCCAGCGTGTTTTTTATTGTAGCTATAATAAATTCGATTTTCCCTTGATTCTTACATATGTTGTGGGTTTCAAATTCATTCTGTATGGCCCTTATTCTGCATTCCTTTTATGACATACTGATTGCCTCAATTTCATTTATTTCCTCTTCTGGCAATTCCTCTTTTCTTTACTTTGTGTGTTGTTTCTTTTTATTCCCATTTTTGCTATAACTGGAGAGCCCAGGTGCCAGAATTCTGGGGCCTTTGGCCATGGAGTTGGGTAGGCGGGACATTCATGCACTCAAACACTCACAGGAGGCCTCCAGTGGGCAGCTGGAGTCCTGGTGTCTGAGGGTCTGCAGCCACAATAGAAGGTTTTTGGCCGGAGTTGCTCTAGGTTCCTGGGTGATGTCTGAGGGCCATATGCGTGATGGTGAGGCTGGTCTCCTAGTCACAACAGCTCTCCCCTTCAAGATGGGTTGCTTTCATAGGAACATATTTGACTTAAAACAACGTAGTAAGGTAAAAATACTGAAAATAGTGCAAGGGTCCTATTGAAAAATAGAATGGATAAACAGATCAGAACTAGGTACATGCAGATTGTAGTCATACTGGGAATTTTTATTTCTGTCATTTTAACTGAATAAATAGTAAAAGTAAAAGACTGGGGATAAAATGCCTAATCATTTTGAATGAAAGATTGAAGTATTTGTTTTAAAAATCAAGCAGTTTAGGTAAGCTGGGTGGACTGAAAAAATGAAATAGAATTTGGCAATACATAAAAGAAGTAACATATACATTCTAAAAAGTAATCCATGTTGCCCAGTCTGTGGTGCACAATGGTTGAGCATTGAGCCATGAGCCAAGATCTCTCCTCTTCCATTGCCAGGGAGGACATATGCCAGGGGAGTTGGCTGGATCGCCAGTATGGAACATTTCAGGAGGCAACTGATCAGAAGGTTTCTCTATCATCGATGTTTCCATATCTCTATCCCTCCCCTTTCCTCTCTCTCCAGAAAACCAATAAAAAGCCTATTATAAAACTAGGGAGAAGTTTATATGTTTTCTCCTGGAATATGAGATATTTTAGTCCTTATTAATAGAGGCCTTTGGAGGACTTTTCTTAAACAACATATATGGATAATAAAATCTGTGTTGAATGCCTTAATGGAAGTTTGTTAGTAATGAAATTTTTCATAGACTTACCATGAAAAAGGACTCAATCATTTTTTTAAAAGAAAATGTTTTGTTTGGGATAAGAATTTGAGGTTGATCTTGATTTTAGTTGTAGCAATTTGTAGGTTTCAAGCAGTTGTTCATTTGTTCAGTTTAAATGTTATGTAGTGTTGATATTATTTGGGTACTCATTTTAGTCTGTGGATGGAAAAAGAATTAAAGTAGACTATGCCACTTGGAAGATGGCGACAGGCAGGTAGGTAGGGAGGGTGAGTGTGTGATCGAGTGAAGGAGTGATTGAGGTGTGTGTGTGGACGTGTGTGGGTGTGTGTGTGAGTGAAATAGGGCCAGTTAGACACTGCAGTTCTTCCAGGCGGCATCCAATCCAGGCAGTCTTGGTTGGCAAAACCCCGCGGCCACTGCAAACACTACTGGGAGGACACCAGTGGCAAAGGGACCCCGCCATCTTTAAGAAAGGAACTGCTAGAGACTAGAATCCTAACCTTACCACCACCCAGTCTGGTCTCGGAAGCTAACCTGGACACTACAGCCACTCTGGTAGAAGACCTGCCACCCCAGCTGCAGATGCGGGAACCATGAGAACTCCACCTCCAAAAGTGCGCCTCTGAAAGCAGTAAGTACAACCTCCCCCTCCCCAGCGCCTGAACTCAGGATTCACGACTTCCCCAGTCCATAGGCACCCAGGCGCTCCACTACCCAGGCAGTGCTTGGGAACCACTGAGAGCCCCTGAGGGGGTGATTCTGCACAGTCAAGGGTCCGAGGCCCTGCAGTAGAATCTCTGAACTGCCTCTTCCTAAATAACTGCCCATGGACATCTCAGCGGTGCAACTCCAGGGCCAGGGTGCATCAGAGCTTGCGCCGGTGGGTGCCCCACCGGTTTGCACACACTCAAGTACAGGCAAACCCATGGCCACAGCAAGGGAAGGCGCCCTGAGCCCATATATCCACAGTGTCCTCTGGGGAACTGCTTTGAACCTCTGCTGGGTGTGATTCTGTACAGCCGAGGATGCACTACCCCACAGAAGAAACTCTGAACTCCTTTCTCCTGAATAATTACCCACATACACCCTAGCTGTTTAACTTCAGTGCCAGAGTTTTTCAAGGTGTGTCAGAGCTGTGCCCCTGCAAACAGACATCCACAGAAGCGAATTTACAACAGGCAGGCACCCTGAGCCCATCTACACAAAGGGTGCTAGTGGGCGCCAATGGAAGCTCTCCCAACAGACAGTTCCTGGGTGCCACTGTGAGTTCCCAATGGACACGCGCGATTTCAACTAAGGGTGCAAGACAGCAAAAACTGGGACACTCCATAACTGCTGACTTTTAGACACCACAGTTGTGCCTCTCAAACTTGCAGGCCTACATCAAGAGAACCCAAGTAGCTCAAGTAGGGAGCTACACTAGATTACCAAGCCCAGGAGAACTGAGAGATTACACCAATAGCACCATCCGCAAAAGAACCTGGGTAGCAAAGCAAGCGGATCTACAATTAAAACATTACAGGAATACATGGGGAGAAAAAAAGGAAATTCCCAAAGGGAAGAAAAAGAGGAATCAACAGAAAGCGAGTTAAATGAACTTGAAGCTAGCAGCTTAACAGAGAAAGTATTCAGAGTATTCATTATAAAGATGTTTAAACGGATGGATGACAAATACACACAACTCAATGAGAACTATAAGGAGCTGAGTGAAAATGTCACCAATATGAAAAGAAACCAAGAGGAGATGAAGAACGACATAGCTGCAATAAAGAACACAATGGAAGGCTTAAAGAGTAGAGTAGAAGAGGCTGAGGACCGCATCAGCGAATTAGAAGACAAGGTAGGAAAAAACACACAAACACAGCAGCAACTGGAAAGAAGACTTAAAAAGCAAGAGGAGAGCCTAAGGGAGCTTCGGGACAACACAACACGAAACAACCTTCGAATAATAGGGATAAAAGAAAGAGAGGAAGAGAAGCAAGGAATAGAAAACCTGTTAGAAAAAATGACAGAAAACTTCCCTGATATTGGCAAGAAAAAAACTATCCAAGTCCAAGAAGTGCACAGAGTCCCAAACAAGTTGAACCCCAAAAGACCGACACCAAGACACATCATAATTAAATTGACGAACACCAACGACAAAGCAAGAATCTTAAAGGCTGCGAGAGAGAAACAGAAAGTTACCTACAAGGGATCTCCTATCAGAATATAAACTGATTTCTCAACAGAAACACACCAGGCCAGAAGGAAATGAAATGAAATATACAAAGTGATGCAAAACATGGGACTGAATCCAAGAATATTATACCCAGCAAGGCTATCATTCAAAATTGAAGGTGGAATCAGAAGCTTCACAGACAAAAAAGGGCTAAGAGAGTTCATCACTACCAAACCAGCAATGCAAGAAATGCTAAAGGGGCTGCTGTAAAAAGAAGAAAGAGAAAGGCAAGAAGAAACACAAACACTAAGGAAAAATATGTCAACAAACAGGTACTTATCAATAATAAACAGTAAACGTAAATGGATTAAATGCACCAATCAAAAGACATAGGGTAGCTGAATGGATAAGAAAAACATGACCCATATATTTGCTGTCTACAAGAGACCCACCTTAGAGCAAAAGATCACACAGACTGAGAGTGAAGGGATGGAAAAAAAATTTTTTTTCAGGCAAATGGAAATGAGAAAAAAAGCTGGGGGTTTTGCGATACTTATATCAGATAAAATAGACCTCAAAGTAAAGGCTTTAATAAGAGATAAGGAAGGCCACTACATAATACTAAAGGGAACAATCCAGCAAGAAGATATAACTCTGGTAAACGTATATGCACCCAAACGCAGGAGCGCCCAAATACATAAAAAATCTGCTGGAAGATATCAAGGGAGAGATCGACATCAATACAATCATAGTAGGGGACTTTAATACACCACTGACATCAATGGATAAATCCTCTGGACAAAAAATCAGCAAAGAAACAGCAATTCTAAATGACACACTAGATCAGATGGACCTAATTGACATCTTCAGAGTATTTCACCCCAAAGCCATGGAATATACGTTCTTCTCAAGTGCACATGGGACATTCTCAAAAATAGAACACATATTGGGTAACAAACAAAGTCTCCCTAAATTCAAAAGATTGAAATCATATCAAGCATTTTCTCAGACCACAATGGCATAATATTAGAAATAAACTACAATAAAAACATTCCAAAAAATTCAAACACTTGGAAACTGAATAGCATGCTACTAAACAATGATTGGGTTATCAATGAGATCAAAGAAGAAATTAAAAACATCCTGGAGACTAATAACAATAAAAACACAGCATTGCAAATCCTATGGGACACAATGAAAGCAGTCCTGAGAGGGAAATGTATAGCTCTAAAGGCCTACTGGAAAAAAACAAGAAAAAATGGTATTAGATCATCTAAGTCAACAACTCAAAGAATTGGAAAGGGACCGACAAGAAAAGCCCACAGTGAGCAGAAGAAAGGAAATAATAAATATCAGAGCAGAAATGAATGACATAGAGACCAAAAAAAACAATACACAAGAACAACAAATTCAAGAGCTGGTTCTTGGAAAGGATAAACAAGATTGATGAGCCTCTAGCCAGGCTCACCAAGAAGCAAAGAGAGAGTTCCCAAATAAACAAAATCAGAAATGAAAGAGATGAAATAACAACAGACCCCACACAAATACAAAGGATTGTCAAAAAGTACTATGAACAACTCTACTGCAACAAACTAGACAACCTCGAGGAAATGGACACATTCCTAGAAAAACACAACCTTCCAAAACTTACTCAGGAAGAGACTAAAAATCTCAATAGGCTGATAACTATGGAAGAAATTGAAGCAGTTATCAAAAAGCTTCCAGCAAACAAAAGCCCGGGGCCAGACGGCTTCACAGAGGGTTTTTATAAAACATTCAAGGAAGAGCTAAAACCTATCCTCCTCAGACTATACCAGAAAATTCTAGAAGAAAGAAGACTTCCAAGCTCCTTCTATGAAGCCAGCATCACCCTAGTACCAAAACCAGATAAAGATAACACAGTGAAAGAGAATTACAGGCAAATATCCCTCATAAACATAGATGCCAAAATCCTCAACAAAATTCTAGCAAATCGAATCCAGCAATACATCAGAAAGATCATACACCACGACCAAGTAGGATTTATCCCTGGGATGCAAGGATGGTACAATATCCGCAAATCAATAAACGTGATACATCCCATAAACAAATTGAGAGATAAAAACCATATAGTCATATCAATTGATGCAGAAAAAGCATTTGACAAAATCCAACACCCTTTCTTGATAAAAACTCTCAACAAGCTGGGAATAGAAGGATCATACCTCAACCTAAGAAAAGCCATATATGACAAACCACAGCCAACATCATACTCAATAGGCAAAAACTAAAACCATTTCCCCTAAGAACAGGAACAAGACAGGGATGCCCACCTCACCACTCCTGTTCAACATAGTGTTGGAAATACTAGCCATTGCAATCAGACAAGAAGAAGAAATAAAAGGCATCCAAATTGGAAAAGAAGAAGTAAAACTGTCCTTATTTGCAGATGACATGATACTGTACATAGAAAACCCTAAAGACTCCATCAAAAAATTACTAGACTTAATAAATGAATTCGGCAGAGTAGCAGGATACAAAATAAGTGCTAAGAAATCTATGGCATTTCTATACACCAATAATGAACTTACAGAAATAGAGACTAAAAAAACAATCCCATTCACCATCACACAAAAAAAAATTAAGATACCTAGGAATAAACTTAACTAAGGAGGTAAAAAATTGCTGAAAAACTACACATACTACCCAAAGCAGATCATAAACAGATTTACCAATGCATTTCCCATTAAAATCACCAAAATGGCGTACTTCACAGCACCTATAATTTCAACGAACTTTCCAAAAATTCCAATCATACTTCACATAAAAAAGAACGACCCCGAAATAGGAACAAAAAAAGCAATCCTGAGAAAGAAGAACAAAGTAGTGGGATCTCCATACCAGATTTCAAGCTGTATTACAAAGCCACTGTTCTCAAAAACTGCCTGGTATTGGCACAAGAACAGACATATAGATCAATGGAATAGAATAGAGAACCCAAATATCGATCCAAAACACTATGCTCAATTAATATTTGACAAAGGAGGCATGAACATACAATGGAGTCACAACAGTCTCTTCAACAAATGGTGTTGGGAAAATTGGACAGATACATGCAAAAAAATGAAACTAGACCACCAACTTGCATCATACACAAAAAGAAACTCAAAATGGATCAAGGACTTAAACATAAGACAGGAAACCAAAAAAATACTAGAGGAATCTACAGGCAGAAAAATCTCTGACATATGCCAAAAGAACTTCTTCGCTGATACTGCTCCTAGGGCAATGGAAGCTAAAGAGAAAATAAACAAATGGGAATACATCAAAATAACAAGCTTTTGCACAGCAAAGGAAACCATCAATAAAACAACAAGAAAGCCCACAACATGGGAGAACATATTTGCCAATGATGTCAACGATAAGGGTTTAATCTCCAACATTTATAGGGAACTCATGCAGCTTAACAAAAGAAGATAAACAACCCAATCAAAAAATAGGCAATTGATCTAAATAGACACTTTTCGAAAGAAGACAGAAGGAAGGCCAAGAGACATATGAAAACCTGCTCTAAATCACTAATCATTAGAGAGAGGCAAAACAAAACAACAATGCGGTACCATCTCACACCTCTCAGAATGGCCATTATCAACAAGTCAACAAATGACAAGTGCCGGAGAGGATGTGGAGAAAAAGGTACCCTTGTGCACTGCTGGTGGGAATGCAGACTGGTGCAGCCACTGTGGAGAACATTACGGAGTTTCCTTAAAAAACTAAAAATAGAACTCCCATTTGACCCAGTGATTCCACTTCTAGGAATATATCCCAAGAAACTGGAAACATCAATCAGAAAGGATATATGCACCCTTATGTTCATAGCAGCACAATTCACCATAGCTAAGATTTGGAAAAAGCCTAAGTGCCCATCAGCAGATGAGTGGATTAAAAAACTGTGGTACATTTACACAATGGAATACTACGCTGCGATAAAAAAAGACGGAGCTCTTACCATTTGCAACAATATGGATGGAGATGGAGAACATTATGCTTAGTGAAATAAGCCAGGCAAAGATAAATATCACATGATCTCATTCATTTGTGGAATATAATGAACAATATAAACTGATGGGGGGAAAAATAGATCCAGAAACAGAGAAACATCAATCAGAACATCAAACCTCAGGGAAGAAATTGTGAGGTAACCAGAAACCCAAGAATGCCTGAGAACGCCTTTCTAGCCTCGCTAGCAATCATCAGATGTATGGTAATTTTACCTGGGACAAGAGGGTAAGTATTTTGGTCTTATGCTCCTGACCCTTCATGGGTAAGAGCCTTTACGTGGGCTGATCCCCTGACTAATGTAGTTACCAATAATACCAAACACCTTGGTCATCCAGGAGGTCCATGGGTGGGGCAAGAAAGTATAAATACACAGGGGTCTCCACCCAGCTTCCCTTTTGTATGACACGAAATCAAAACAATGCCCCTTTGTGTGTACAATTAAAGAGAGGTTTCTGGCTTGTGTGGACACCAAAGAAAGGGTGTCACTACTATCACTACGTGCCCCCGGTAGAGGTGCAGAAAATGTAACTAAGACCTTGTCTATATAAAAAGAAATGGACAGCCAGTTTGAAAGGGAATTGCCATGGACTAGAACAAAGAATATCCTTACATGATATTATTCTACAATGTCATTAAAATTCTTCCCAGATTTGGATCACCCCCAGTACTTATAATAGTTCCTCACACCTTTGGGGAATAAAAAAAAAAATCACCTGTTTGGTGCTTGGAGACAAACTTAACACATCTCTTGATACTTTAGAATTACAACAGCATAATATACAATTATCCCAAGCAAACGTACAAATAATTCTTTGAATGTCTGGAAGCAATTTAAAAAGGACATGTAAGGATTTAATCCTTTTCATTGTGTAGAGGGCCTTCTGGGAAGGCACCTGAGCATTCTATATTGGTCCCTCTTACCCTTTAGGCCAAGAGAGACCCTCTTCTCACAATTCAATTGCTCACAGCTGTTGCATGAGCTCTCTGTTCATGTCGAGGTTGAAGTCTTGTGATGACGGGTGCCATGGATCTGTCTCTCACCCAGTGGGGCGAACTGAGCCTTCCTGGAGAAGAAACCCAGGTTCCACAAGACATGTGATCAGTGCTGGGGCCCCGCCAGCAGGCGAGGGGATCCCAAGGCAGGTGCTGGGCATGGAGGCCACAGGGGCATAGGCTACCAAGGAGACAAAACTGAACCTCACATCACCCTGCCTGGCCCCGGAGGATGGCTGGTTAGCCAGAGACGGGTAAGATTCCTCAAGGAAGGAACAACCTAAGACAGGCACAGTTGCAGAGGGGCCATCAGGAGAGAATTTGGGGATCAACAGAGGTGGGGCACAGACCCTCACCCCCCCTACATTGCAGGGGCCTGAACCCTAGCCCCTTCTGAAGGAGGTCTCCTGCCCCCATGGCTGCTTCGTGCTTCCCATGCCCAGCTCAGATCAGGACCCAGGTGACCGACAGAGACTTGGCCGACAGCAGCTGCCCTCTCACTCCAACAAGAATTGTTTGAGTCGTCTTGTACCCATGGTGTGGGGAAGTGGGTTTATGATATCTAAATCCAGCCTACCACCAGGAATGCTCAGGACCTACTCAAGAAGGCAAATAATCCCTTCCACCAATATTTACAGGGTAAAATAAGATTGTTGTTAGAGTAAAAAATTTGACAGTAAAATAGTAGTCAAGTTTTCAGGCAAATTTAAATTGGCTAGTTGAAACAAGCAAATATTCTAGAAAAATTAATTGTACTGGACAAAAAGGTGTTCCTAAAGTGTTAACTAAAATTTTTATTGGTACTTCATCTCATGATAAAATTGTGCACCATGTAATGAACCTAAAACAGTAATATTATAGTGCAAAAAATTAAAATTTAAAAGCCATCAAAACTACATTATAAAATTTTCAAAAGCCTCCTAACATTTAAATCATAAAAGGAGGGGATAGTAGAGGAATATCATGTAAGGAAAAATATCCTGTAAGTAAATTACATCTAGAAAATTAATACTTTAGAAAATTAATTGTAAGGCTAAAAGCAAGACACCCATCAAAAACACACAAGGTGTCAAAACAAGCCAGAGGAAAATCATTTGGGCAAAAAATGAAAAAGGATCCCCAGTCAAATTTATAGAAAATATTCCTTTATTAAATTTTGGTCGAGAATATGTTTGTATATTTTCAGAAAACAACTCCGAGACCATGTTGATTCCAGCAACAGAGAGGAATCGACAGGACTACTCCAGCCATGAAGACGGAAGACGCTGAAGTGGCCTTCCCATACTAGCAGTTAGCAGCTGTGCATCACTGCAGGTTGCCCAGGACCAAACCAGACAGTGTCGGACCTGCATTACCACCATTTGTCCACCATCCAGAACTGAAATGTCAGTGCTGACATGTACACATAAGGAACTGTTGGACATTGAAATTGGGTCTCAAAAGAACTGTTGGCCCAGAAAGAAACTCACTACACACTGATTCATTTGCCTGTCACCATAACCATTATTGCTTGTCTCATTTTCGGTTCTTATAAGTGTATTTCTAATAGCACATGATCTCACTCATCTAGGGGAAATAATGAACAACATAGACTGATGAACAAGAACAGACCCAGAAACAAGGAGGCATGGATCAGACAGTCGGGCCTCAAGGGGAGGGTAGGGAAGGGTGGGGGTAAAGGGGAGAGATCAACCAAAGGACTTGTGTGCAAGCATATGAGCCTAAGCAGCGGTTAAGGGCAACAGGGGGGTGGGGGCATGTGTGGGGAGGGGTGTGGGATGGGAATGGGGGGATGAGGACAAATATGTGATACCTTAATCAATAAAGAAATTAAAAAAAAAAAAAACAAACAAACAAAAAAAAAAGGAACTCTCATTCCCTACTTTAAAATAAATCAGGATACACACACACACACACACACACACACACACACACACACACACACACACACACACATACACACACACACACACACATACACACACACACACACACACACACACACACACACACACATATATATATATATATATATATATATATATATATTTTTTTTTTTTTTTTACAAAAATCAGTCTGGTTGCATGATTTAAAAATAATTAACCTGAGAAAATTTAGGTGCAGGAAGGAAGGTCAATTAGTTATGAATGACACATCCCATCTACTTGCTCACATCATTTCCTGTCTTCAAGAAATGAATACCTAGCCCAGCTTCCATGACTCAGTGATGGTTGAGCATCCAATTGTGAGTGTGGAGGTTACCGTTCCATTCCTGGTCAAGAGACAAGCTCTACTTGCTGGCTCAATACCCAGTGGGGGACGAGCAGAAGGCAGCCGATCAATGATTTTTCTCTCTCATCATTGATGTTTCCATCTCTCTCTTCCTCTCCCTTACTCTCTGAAATCAATACAAATACATTTATAAAATGAATACCCACTTGAGCTTAAAGGGACTACACATAGCAACTTTTCAAGACCTTTTCCGCAAAGTAATGGGAAGTCATCTGTTCCAACTTGCTTTGTGGACTTCTTTTAAGCTAAGGAAATGTTTGCATCAATTAGCTTTTCACCAACAGTGGCCTGATTTCTGCTGTAATTGTCTTTCTTGGGTGGGCAGGCTGTACTTAATTAGCAAGGTCTTTATAGGCTTAAAGCCCAATTACATTTGTATTCATATACTAAAGTAACTAGGTTTAATGTAGTACTTTGTTTGCAAAGAGGGCATCTCAACATCCTTCCAATCCCACACTCCAGCACCTGTTTAACAAAAATAAAAGTGATGGCTAAATAATCATGGCTCATATGGCATTATCAAACTTTGAAAATGAGAAGAAGGAAACCTGGAAATACTATTACTTGAATCACAGTGCTAAATTTTATTAAAATACTTACTTTTCCATTCATTTCTTTGGAGGCATCTGTAGCATCTTCAGGATTCTCAAAAGTAACGAAAGCAAAGCCTCTGGACTTGTTTCTTGCTACATCCTTTATCAAAAGTACTGGAATTTAAAATGTTAAATGTCACATGTCACATAAAGTGTAACCTATTAGAGATTTTCAGTATTAAGGTTTTCAGAAATTCTCACAGAGCCTCTTAATTTGATATAATGGACACAGTATAGTACCAATCTTCTGAAACTTTTTGTAAAAAGAAAACACACAATATTTTGCATCCTCATTACCTTCCCAAAAATGTGCAGGGAATAAATGCGACAGTTATTCTATCTTATGACATTCCATGAACTATCCCCACAACAAACTCACAATGTCTTACTTTTCCTTCTTATTACCTGGGATTGCAAGGAGCTAAGACTGATTCCTGGGCAAGTGGAATAGAGAATCTGAGAGAAGAAAATCAAGCCTGGCCAGTTTGTACAGCTTGCAGAAAGACCTTCATCTTCCCCAGCCAGGGACACTAGAGAACAAATGGCTAACACCTCTCTTCCCACATGAGAGGCTATATAGCTAAGTCAGCCTGGAACTGCTAAGGAATGAGTGGAGAAGGGGGATGAAAAGAAGGGGGAGTTTTGTCTTCCTACTAAACAAACCAGCTTGCTGTCTTGGGAAAGGGGGGAAAGAGGAGTTTATCTCAGTCACTAAGCAAAGAAGTCAACAGTCTTGGGAACTGCAAAAAAATGTTAGACATTCTCATAAACTCTGAGACAGCCACAACAAGTAAAAGGAAACCTTGAAATGCAGTCTGTGCCCAAGATATTGGGCAGAGGAACCTTGAAACCTATAGAATGAAGGGTTTATAAAAGCCCCCGAATCCCACTGGGAAATCCAGAGCAGTTAAGAGCATTGTCTTGTGCCTTACCAAAGGTGAAATTCCATAGACTACCCAGCATTGCCTTGTTAATAAATTTGCTAGCTTTGCTCCTTTACAAGGTTCATTGTGGTACTACAATACTGATGCCTATCACTCTGCAGAACTTCTTCTCATGTACATGCCAATAAGTGAGGGGGAGGCGGGAAGTGCTCTCTATTCCACTCAGGGTACTGTCTAATAACATCTTCTCTGGCTTTTGGGGTGTCCTAAAACAAAATGTTTAACTCAGTGCTAGAAGTGCTTTCACAATGGAACAGGGAAAAGGAAGTTTTCCTAATAATTTGAAGAAGAGAAAATAGTCGTATCATATGTGGCCAATGTTACTATTTGCTATATGTTTAGTCTGAGCAGGTAGGCATTTTGGTTCTAAGACATACCTTCTCTTAAGGGACTAAATTTCCCAAACATCGATTCAAGAGTTTTTTCATTGCTCCGTATATCCAGGCCTCCTACAAACAGCTTGCTAGGTCTCTGTACTTCCACCATTGTGCTATAAATGGTTAAAAATAGACACATAGCAAAAAATTAGTTATAAACCAAAGAACATCATTTTTATCACACTGCCTTCCAAATATTCAAGTGAAGCAACATACACGAGCTCATTTTTAAAAATATGTATTTTTATATCATATCCTTAATATTGTTGAGAATATTACTGGAACCCTGTCCCCATTTTGCCCACAATGTCCCACTCAGCCAGGTTCCAGCCTCATCCTGGCCCCTCAATACCCTATTACAACTGTGCCAGGGCAATGTATGCATGAATAAATGTTCTTTAGTTATTCTATTCCCAGCACCGCTGCCCCCTTCCCTCTGAGCTTCATCAGTCTGTTCCATGTTTCCATGCCTCTGGTTCTATTTTATCTGTCTGGTGATTTTGTCATTGAATTTCACATATAAGTGCATGCAATAATGAGAGATCTGTCCTTCTCTGACTGCCTTAGTTCACCTAACATAATAATCTCCAGGATTCATGCTGTCTCTAAGGGAAAGAGAACCTTCTTCTTTACACCGACATAGTGTTCCAATTGTGCAAACATAGCACAGCTGTTTTATTCACTCTTCTACTGATGGGAACTGGGGCTGCTACCCCATCTTAGCTATTGTAAGGAATGCTGCCATAAACACAGGGGTGCATATATTCTTTCTGAATGGTATTTTGGGATATTTAGAGTATCATTCCTAGAAGTGTGTCCCTGGGTAAAATGGTGGTCCCATTTTAAACATTTGCAGGAATCTTCACACTGTGTTTCATAATGGTTACAAAAGTCTGCATCCCCTCAAAACTTGCTGTTTATTGATTTATTCATGATAACCGTTCTGGCATGTTCCAGGTGATACATCATTATCCTTTTCATTCCCAAGTCTCTGATGGTTAGTGATGTTCAGTATTTTTTTATATGAGTCTTGGCCATTTTTATGCCCTCTTGGGAGAAGTGTCCATTCAGGTCCTAGGCCCATTTTTGCATTGTATTTTTTTTTTTTGTCCTCATTTTATGAAGCTGTAAGAGATCCTTATGTATTTTGGAAAATGCTCCCTTATCAGATTCATTATTGGCACATATGTTTTCACATACAGTTTTTCTTTTCATGTTGATGCTTGTGTCTTTTTCTGTTCAGAAGCTTTTTAGTTTAACGCAGTCCCATCTGTTTAGTTTTTCATTTGTTTCTCTAGCCCTAGGCAAAGTGTGTGTGAAAACTCTGCTAGAAGAGTGTGATGTTGCTGTCTAAGTCTTCACCTAGGATTTTTATGGTTTCACGACTCACATTTAAGGACTTTATTCCTTCCTAGAGTACAGGTGCACGACATTTGTGCATTGTTTGTGTGTGTTTCGGGAGGTCCCTCAGCCTGACCTGTGCCCTCTCTCATTGCAGAACTCCTTGGGGGATGTCTGTCTGCCAGGGAGCAGGCCTAAGCCAGGAGACAGACACCCCTGAGGGGTCCTTAGTGCTGCTGAGGAGGCAAGAGAGGCTACCAACACCAGCAGTGCATTTGCCAGCTGTGAGCCCAGCTTCTGGCTGAGCAGTGCTCCCCCTGTGAGAGCGCACTGACTACCAGGGGGCAGCTCCTGTGTTAAGCATCTGCCCCCTGATCTTCAGTGTTGTTCTGCCATTCGGTCCATTTACATATTACACTTTTATTATATAGGATGGGTATATTTTTTTATTGTGTACGTTGTGACCTATCTTAATTTTTCTGCATATATCTGTCCAAATTTTGCAACACCATTAAATGAAGACACTGTTTTCACTCCATTGTATTCCCATTTACCATTTGTCAAATATTAATTGAGCTTAATGGCTCTGGGTGATTTCTGGAGTCTCTGTACTGTTCCATTGGTCAACATGTCTGTTCTTTGTATATAAACGAAGGAGGCTCTTTTGTTAGCAATGGCTTTGTAGTATAACTTGATATCCAGTACAAGTACAAAATTGTTATACCCCTACAATTTTGTTTTTCTTTCTCAATATTTCTGTGCGAAATCAGTCTTCTTTGGTTGCTTATTTATTTTTTCAGTATTTATTTTAGATCTCTGAAATAAGCCCTTGTTATTTTCAGAGAAATTGCTTGGGATCTACAGATTTCTTTGGGTCATATGGACAGTTTAAAGATGTTAATCCTTCCTGTCTATGAACATGGTAAATGCTTCCACTTGTTTGCATCTCTTTTTGCAAGCACCTGTAGTTTTCCGCGTACTGGTATCTACCTCCTTGGTTCAGTTTATACATAAGTATCTTAGTATTTTGTTGCAAGGATCAGCCAAACTTTTTCTTATTTATTAATCCTGTGAGTTCATTATTTTTTTTTATAAAAATGCCACTGATTTTTGCATGTTAATTTTGTATCCAGCTATTTTGCCAAATTCATTGGTTAAATCTAATAGTTTTATGATGGAGTCTTTTGGGAATGCCATGTACAAAATAGAGCATGTCATCTGCAAGGAATGGCAGTTTTGTAACCTAGAGCATAAAATGAGCACTCGTCTAACCAACAAATGCTCCATTTTTCAAGACATTGCTAAAAAGTCGGGACAAGATTCCATTGGAAAACTACTGTAACTTTGCGGTGCAGTGTAAAAGAGATCACTGTTTTGAAATGCCCTATTTAGCCTAGATAAGCAGCAAGGGCATGTGTTGATAGATTCTGGACTTCAAACATCTAATAAATATCTACATATCCATATAAACACACACACACACACACACACACACACACACACACACACACACACACTCTATATACAGTATCCTATCTAATAAAAAGGGAATATGCTAATTGACCCTCACACCATCGCAAAAATGACATAGCCCACAGCCAATAAGGAGGGAATATGCTAACTGACTGCCCCGTCCTCAAAGATGTTGGAGCCCACAGCCAATATGGAGAAAACATTCTAGTTGACTGAACCACCCTCAACGATGGCAGCATCCACAGTCCCAAGATGGTGGCCCCCAGTCCCCTCAGTCCCCCAGCCGCCTAGGGCCGGCCCGAGGTGCAGGCAAGCTTTGGATGGTGGCTGTCCAGGCCCTCAGGGCCAACTGCAGGTTCAGGTAACCAGGGCCAGCCAAGGCTTGCGCTGCCAGCAGTGGCAGCAGCAGAGGTGTGATAGGGCGTCACCCTTCCCCTGATTGCCTGGTTACCTCCTACCCAGAGGGTTCCTGGACTGTGAGAGGGGGCAGGGTGGGCTGACACCCCCTCCAGTGCATGAAATTTTATGCACCGGGTCTCTCGTGTGTGTGTGTGTGTGTGTGTGTGTGTGTGTGTGTGTGTGTGTGTGTGTGTGTGTGTGTGTGTGTGTGTGTATGGTTTTGTTGTAATCCTCCCTGGGACACAATTCATCCATTGATTTTCAGAGAGAGTGCAAGAGGAGGAATAGGGAGTGGAAGTGAGAGAGAGACAGACAGAGAGAGAAGGAACACACCTAGATTGTTTTGCTGCCCCACCAGGGACCCCACTGAGGGTAGAGATCACCTTTCAACCTCAGTACCTGCCCTTGACAGGCAATGCAATCCCTCACCCTCCCAGCAATCTCTAACCACAGAGTGACAACTGCCCAGGAAAACAGCCATTAACTTAAGTTTCATAAAAATAATGCTCGACAGCTCTTGCCATTATCTAGGGTCGATAGCACTGTTAAAAATTCCTAAAGTCCGTTTCTATTCCCAAAGGGTTGAAAAACACAAATCCTTGCTAGTCAGAAGGAAGTTAGAGACTGCGATGGGCAAATTTAAAGGGTGCTTATTTGTGTTGACAGATTTGGGCAAACACTGGTTAAAGGGAAAGATGAATTTTATTGCCATCTTTAAGCAGAATGAGCCAGTGAGAGAAAGACAAGTATCACATGATATCACTCATATGGGGAATCTAATGAACCAAATAAACTGATGTCCAAGAAGAGGTGGGACACACAGAAGCATGGAACAGACCTTGCAACAGCACAGGGAAGGCGGGGGAGGGTGTGTGGGAGGAAAGAGCTGAACCAAGGAACTTGTATGCATATATACATGACCCTTGGGCACAGACAATAGCGGGGTGAAGTCGGAAGGGTAGAGGCGGGGCGGGGTGGACCAGAAGAGGTCAATGAGGGGAAAGGGGGACATATGTACTCCTCCCAACAATAAAGGCTTTACAAAAATTTGAGGACGCTTCTGCAACCATTCGACATTTTGAAACGAAACGACCACCGGGGTTGTAGGTATGCTGAGGATATTTTTGAATCTTTCCAGGTCTCTGAGAAAACCAGGACAAAGCAAACTTAAAACACCAAAATGCGACCACGCATTGGGCCCCAGGAGCACCCGCTGTGGGTGGCAAGCTAAGCCCACTCACCCCGGAAACAGGGCACAGGAGCGCAGCCCAGGTGAGCTCTTAGCCCGCGTGGGCTCCCCACCCAGCATTCCCTCCCCCAGCCAGCACCCCAGCATTCTGCCCCTCCCTGCCAGCCCCTCACCCATGACAAAGCCTGGGGCCTTCACCAGCTCTCCTTCCCTGCCTCCAGAAGGCACACCGAGGGGGGAAGCAAAGGGAGTTTTCTGGAAACAAGCCTCTGCACACGCGTCCGCCATGCCCCTCCAGGTTGACATGGGAACTTCCTGGGCCTTCAGACAGGAAACAGCCTGACAGCAATCAGAGTGTCAGTTACCCACATCTCCCCAGCCCCAGGGACAGCACAGCTGGGCGCGTCTCCTCCTCCTCGGGATGACTTTGTATATTGCCCCCAACATTCTGAGGCCCTCACCTTTCTGTCCTCATGCAGCGGGAGGCCAAGGCTCAAAGCCCAGCTCAGAGAGGCGCCCCTCTAGTGGCTGAGCACAGCCTGGCTCCGGAAGTAGGGGGGCTGAGAGGCCAGGATGTTATCAGAGAGGAGCTGCACAGGCCGAGGGGCGGGGGGGAGGGACCCCTGCAAACTGCTGGCGGGAAAGAGGACCTCCTGGGCAAGGTTGCAAGGCCTGTAGACCAGCATTTGCTGTCCGCCTCTCTCAGGGCATCTGTCCGCTACCTGCCTGTGTGCATATCATCTCTGGTCACCCATCCATCCTCTGCCCTGCATGCATCATCTCTTTACCCAGGATCTGCCCTGGCTGCCAGCCACCACGGGCACCCACCTGCCATCCTCTGTCATTCCTCATCTACCTCTCACTCGTCAGTTGTTAAGGTTAGTAATCCTGAGCCACTTTGCGCTGCTGTTTCTCTTTTCACCCAGGGGTCCCAGTCCTCCAGGAACCGGACAAAGAATGGGTGCATGTTGCCTGTCACTACTCGAGCGATGAAGCAGAGACAGGGTTGAATCATATATGAGTGTTTATTCCAAAACTGCCGGCATAAGAGAGTAAAGGAGAGGGAGAAAGAGATAGAAACATCAATGATGAGAGAGAATCATTCTTCGGCTCCCTCCTGCAGTGCCCATACTGGAGATTGAGCCCACAAACCAGGCATGTGCCCTTGAACTGAAATGAACCTGGGACCCTTCCGTCCACAGGCTGGTACTCTATCCAGCTAGGGCTGTGCCAAACCAGCTAGGGCTCTGCCACCATTTTAAATCCTCTTCAGGGCCCCTCTTAATTTGAAAGTGTCTGCAAATGTTCTTGTCCAATAGGCTTATTGTTCACGTGGTTTCAGGGTGGAGTTTTGCATGAAAGCTCCTATGTCCTGTGAGTGCACATTCTAATATATAGCCCCATCAGGAAATGTGTTTTGAGGCATGATAAATCCTATCTAATAAAAGAGTAATATGCAAATTGACCGCCCCTCCAAGACACAAGATGGCCGTTTCCATGTGGTCAAAGATGGCTGCCCCCAGGAGGACACAAGATGACCACCACAGGATGGCTGGCAGGGGAGGGCAGATGTGGGCAGTTGGGGTTGACTGGGCCAGCAGAGGAGGGAAGTTGGGGGAGAACAGGCCAGGAGGGGAGGGCAGGTGTGGGGGGACCAGGCCTGCAGGGGAGTGCAGTTTGGAGGGACCAGGCCTGCAGAGGACGGCAGTTAGGGTAGA
Source organism: Ia io (assembly GCA_025583905.1). Lineage (NCBI taxonomy): Eukaryota > Metazoa > Chordata > Mammalia > Chiroptera > Vespertilionidae > Ia > Ia io. The sequence goes on along the minus strand of JAJQQW010000025.1, from coordinate 3,489,560 downwards.
CCAGGCCTTTAGGGGAGGGCAGTTGGGGGGGACCAGGCAAGCAGGGGAGGGCAGTTGGTGTGGACCAGGCAAGCAGGGGAGAGCAGTTCAGGAGACCAGACCTGCAGGAGAGGGTAGTTGTGGGTGATTAGACCAGCAGGCAGGGCAGTTAGGGGTGACTGATCCAGCAGAGGAGGGCAGTTGGGGAGGACCCAGGCCTGCAGGGGAGGACAGTTTAGGGGGGGCCTGGCCTGCAGGGAGAGCAGTTAGGGGTGACTAGACCAGCAGGGGAGGACATTTAGGTGTGACCGGGCCAGGAGGGGAGAGCAGTTTGGGGAAACCAGGTCTGCAGGGGAGGACAGTTAGGGGTGATCGGGCCAGCAGGGGAGGGCAGTTTGGGACAATCGCACCGACCAGGGAGCAGTTAGGCATCGATCAGGCTGGCAGTGGAGTTGTTAGGGGTTGATCAGGCTGGCAGGCAGAAGAGGTTAGGGGCAGTCCGGCAGAGGCAGGCAGCACTTGGGAGCCATCAGTCCTGGATTGTGAGAGGGATGTCCGACCGCCCGTTTAGCCCTGATCCCACAAGGGGTCCCAGATTGGAGAGGGTGCAGGCTGGGCTGAGGGACGCTGCCCCCCACCATGCACAAATTTCATGCACCAGGCCTCTAGTAGGCATATCATAACTGAAACCTGCGCTGTCTCTTACTGTTTCTTTCTGTGTTTGGATCACGATGGAGCCAAACTAAGGCTCTTGTTTCAAGTCAAGTGTGGAAGGATACATTCTTGATTTCAACACGTGATCTTCCGAGGAAACCTGGGTAATGGTGTCTTACTCCAAAATGTATTAGGACGTTCAATTATAAGGCCAGATCTGTTTATAAGGACCAGACATTTATTTCTATTGAATGAAAATTGTAAGAAGCATATAAATACATAGATATATTTTTTGCTTCCAAGAATCATATACTTGTTGAGGAAATACAGAGACCCAATGACTACATCTTAATCAATAAAATGTAAGTATGTTGTCAACAGGCTGAAAAAGTGTTCAACGTGGGTTCAGATGGTGTGTTTTTAATAAAAACGAGGGTGAAAAGGCACACTTGAAAGAGTACAGGCATTGCAAGTTGCCAAATCACAGCATGTGCATAGTTGTGAAAAAAAGGTGTAAGTGACTCATTAATATCAGTACAGAGATGTTTTATAGTATAACATAAATCCCTCACATTAAAATTATGTTGGAAAATTGAAAGTATTGAGAGCATCAGTGTAGTTAAGAAGAATATGCCTCTGCACTTGAATATAGACAAGCAGCCTATCCATTTTAATTTTAGATGTGCTACTGAGCAAAAAAAATTAGTTAGTAAAAGGCTCATTTATGGGCATTAGGGATAAGAATTAGCACCAAAACATAGTAATATTTATGGGAGATGTAATACTTCTCATATTTTGAAGGAGGTTCAGTGCTCTTCATATGAGCCATTAAATAATCAAGCTAAAGAGCAGTATAATCTATATTGCCGTCATTACCAAAATTAATACATTTAAATTAGAGAGCATTAGGAGGGGCCATGCTAAATCAGGGATAAATTATAAAATTATATATATATATATATATATATATATATATATATATATATATATATATATATATATATATGACATATATGGGCCATATATATATATATATCACTATGCACAGATGATATCTTGCCAGTATTAGAATATATATCCAAGTGCACAAGCGCACATGGATTTTCCTCAGTCAAAAATGTAATTGAAAATATAGTATAAAAGTTTTAAGGTCAGTGAGAAAGTTGCTTTTGAAATTAAATAGATATAACGTGGCTCAATATTGTGGGCTTCTGGGAGCAATTGAAAGTGTTTTAACTGGGATGCTAGTAATTCAATACTTGCATAGCAAAGGAATTATTAGTTCTTAGGTGAAAGTGCATGGAGCAGTGAGTGTAACGTTAAGATTAAGAAGCTTTACATAATGTTGACAACAGATTGTGAGAAAGAGTGCAAAGTAGAGAAGGGGGAAAGCTGACAAATGCTAGTCAAGCTATAAGTGGGCACTGATAAATATGCATGTGGACGTATTGGAAATTGGTTGCACTTTGTTCATAAGTGGACAGGTTTTTCCCACTGATGGTAATTTAAGAAATTAAGGAAGATGTACAAGGAGGACAAGATGTCAGAAGATAATACATTCCAGAGTAACATTTTACAGCGCATACAACCATGAGCCCAAATGGAGTCTTAGAGTAAATTTAAACATTGTCGTGGAAAGACGAAATAAAGTGGTGTTTTGAATTTTTATATTTCCTTAAAACATTGTTCTCCATTGAGATATCCTCACATAAGTACTTTTCATTTGCAGGACTGCTGTCACGTGGGAGAGAGAATTATGCAGGTGCTCCGTGCAAAGAGCCAAGCCCTTCCAGGAGAAATTACCATTCTTCTCCTAGAGATGATGATTGCACTACTAGTTATAGGTAATGGGCAACAAAACATAGTTCACTTAATGTATACTAGATACTGTTTGTTGTTGAGGTAAAATTCATCCATATCACACTAAATATTTACTATTGACCAAGTAAGTAGCATGTAGTATATTCGGAGTCTTATGCCACCACCACATCTGTGTAGGTCCAAAACATCTTTATCGGCCCTAAATAAAAGCTCTGCAGTTAAAACAGTCACTACCATTCTCTTTCCAGATCCAGCTTCTATCAAACATCAACCAGTATTCTGTCTGTATTGATGCACCTGTTTACACAGATCATAGTATAGGAATGAAACAGGACAGGACCATTAGTGTCTGACTTGTTTCTGTTAGCATAAATGTTTCCAAGGGTCATCCATGTGGCAGTAATCAGTCCATCTCCACTTTTATGGCTGATTAAATAACCCATTGCAGCTCTAGTGCACACACCTCATTTACCACTTCATCTGTTGGGGTCATTTCCACCAGAGGACTGCTGTGAGCAATCTTGGACTGGTATTTCAGTAGAAGTTTCCAGTGATTTTGGGTGCATAACTTAGAGTGGAAATGCTGAGTCATATTATAATTCTGTGATAAATGTTTGTTGAAGGAAGTTTCATTGTTTTCCACAGCAGCGGCACCTTGTCACCTTTCTGTTGTTTGTGCACAGAATTCCAGTTTTTCTCAATCCCCAACAACCCCTGATATTTTCCTCTTCACAGATTGGAGCCTACTTAGGAATGAAGTAGTATCTCATTTTTGTTTTGATTGGCATTTCCCTAATGACCCATTATGTTAATCATCTTTTCATGAGCTTGTTAGCTGTTTGTGTGTCTTCTTTGGAGAAATGCCTCTTGAATCCTTCTGACCATTTACATTTTTCTATTTTTGTTATCAGAGTTTGTACATATTCTGTATATTAGAAGGTGATTGCAAAATACTTCTGCTTTATTTCCTTAAGTTATTCCAGCAGAGATGATCCAGGTTCCCGAGTCAGCAAGCGTTATAGCCCACCATCTAGGGAGGAGGCACACCATGGCCATGGCCTTGCAGGTTCTCGAGATGAGCACTCCTATAGAAGACACGGGTGTTTAAAAGTGTTCTCTCTTTTATCCATTTGCACGCTGCAGCTGTTAACTTGGACACAGTTAATTCCGTGTTTTTTAATGTAGTGATCGTGATGGCTGTGGGAGCAGTCCTGGTAGAGATTATTCTGAATGTCTAACTGGAGGCTCTTATGGACGGTTATATGAGAGCTATGGTAAGTGTCCAGATATACTGTGTGTAAGTGACAGGATTGGACTTAACAGGCTCACCGTGCACGCATCCAGGCCCTGACTGTGCTGAGTGGGCTCACACTGTGCTCATGCGCAGGCGCTGGTGATGTGAGCATGTGGTACAGAAAGCACCTGTCCAGGCCCCACCTACTGTCCTTCCCTCTGCGCTTCCTGGGCATCCCTTTGTCCTTTGCACCTCCTCGTGTCCAATCACAGCTCTCCACGGCAGAATTCGCTTGCTGAGTGCCATTCAGGGCCTTTCCCCCTTCCGCCCCCTGCCCCCTTCCTCACCTGTCCCCTGCTAAAGGAAACAGAGGCATGTGCCTTGGGCAGTTATACATCCTAGGGCTGTGGTGGGCAAACTGAGGCTCGCGAGCCACATGCGGCTCTTTGGCCCCTTGAGTGTGGCTCTTCCACAAAATACCACGGCCTGGGCGAGTCTATTTTGAAGAAGTGGTGTTAGAAGAAGTTTAAGTTTAAAAAATTTGGCTCTCAAAAGCAATTTCAATCGTTGTACTGTTGATATTTGGCTCTGTTGACTAATGAGTTTGCCAACCACTGTCCTAGGGTATGGCATATCTGAAGCCCAAGATGTAGGCCTTAATCTGCATGAAGGACTGTGGGTCTGGAGCGGAGGCGTGGGGGGAAGAGGGCAGCTGTGGGCTCCAATCTCAGAGAAAGGGCCTCATTCCTTCTATCAGTAGGTCATTCCCCTCCAATCTGAAAACCCTTTCGTATGCAAACATGGTTTTTCCTAATCTCCCTCTCTCTATTTCAGCTTCCTACCATGGGTTTTCAGAGGGATATAACAAGAGAATATTTAAGAAAGAGAGACATCTTTCCAAACAGCTGCTTACTAAATAAAAGAAGGTCTCCATCACCCAAGACACCCATGCAGGTCACCAATAAAATATGGGCATTTGTGGGTCACCAGGTTCCAACAGTGCCTTCCTAATGCATCACAGACACCTGTGTCTCCTCTGAGGCTGGCAAGGTGTACAAGACTAAGTCCTCCTGGCTCCTTTGAGAGTGCCTGTGAGAAACTGTCTCTCCTCCTGGGCAACACATGGAAGCACCGGGTTGGTCGCCCAGGCAGTATTTGTACAAACAGGTCCCAGTCAGCAGCTGGTGCATTTGCAGCCCTGCTTTCAAAAGAGGAGTGGAATGGTGCCCATATCATGAGTTCTACTGAACCGGGATCAAGGCTGAGTACGCACACTAGGTGTAGGCCTTGCCAGCACCCCCGCACCCCCATTGGATCCTCTGCTTATTCCTCACACTCCAAAATCTTCATCAAAAGCTGAGTGTGAAACTGGAATGGAGAAAGGCAGGCCAATCCCCAACTTGAACAAAATGCAAGTTCTGTCCAAGTGTTTTTCTCCTTTGGGAGTGGGTTTCACGTTTCACCCTAGCTTGACATGAAAAGAAGCTTTGCTGTGTTGAGGTTTCCCTCTCCCCTAGAAAGTTCTGATTGGCCTATGTGGTTGGCTGTGTACATGGAAGCCTTTGGCCTATTGACACAGTTTTGATCTTTCCCTTTCCCAAGGGCAACCCATGCAGGGTGCTGCAGTGTGCACCAGCCTCCATACACCCAGGCCTTAGCACCCTCCCTGGCATGTAACGCCACACTCCTGCTCACTTCCTTGCAAGCCTGCCCCACACAGGGAGGGTGGCTCTGCCTATGTGCTTTCACATTCACAGGACAGGGCCCTTGGCTTCTGTTGAAAAGTGAAGCCATCTTGAAAACGTCACCTGTCTTCTGTCTGACAATGGCATGTCTATGCGACTGACTACCCAGGCCCAGGGAGTTGAGAGCCTACTAAGGGTCAGGAGCTAACATCAGGTCATTGAAGTGTACTCCTGTAGTGAACATTTTCCCTGTCCCCTGGCCATCCTAAAACACTCGTTCTCTGAAGACAGCTGCCCTTCCCTTCTCTTCCAGGCAACACCCTGAAAGAAGGGAACAACACCCGAAGGTCTTCTGAGGCCTGGTGTCGCCTCTTCTGTGGCCCTGCCTCTTTCCAGGCAGGCCGAAATGCAGGAGAGGCTGCTCCCAGAGCCCCCTGTGAGGGCTTCTGCTCAATACCATTACATTTCCCTGTTCCCAACAATGCAGAGACAGCAACACCTGGCAAGCTTCTTTATGGATCTTTCTTGTCTTTGGCCTTCTCACTAGGATTCTTGTTTCACTATGTCCTTGACCCTCTCATTAAAATCCTTGAACAACCTTATAACCATTGTTTTGAACTCTGTATGCAGTAGTTGGCTTGCTTGCATTTCATTCTTTGTCTCTGCATCTTGGTTGCTTCCCTGGTTTGTTTCTATGCACTACGTAGATTTTCTGTGTCTCCTGATTAGATAGAGTGTCCTTGTGTCGTTGCTGTTCTATAGGGCTCAGTGGCTCAGCCTCCCCAGTTACCTGAGCTGGGCCCTCCAGGTGTACCTGTGTGTGCTGTGTGCTCAGTCTTGTTGTAGTTGAGCCTTGATTGCTGTTGTCATCAGTGGATGGAACTAATGTCCAAACAAATTGACGGTGAGGACCAGCTGCAACCAGAGTGGGAGAGGTGCTGTGCATGAGACACTCCTATGGAGCAGGACTTGCTTCTGTGGGCTTTTGTGCTCACTGAGTCTTCCCCTGGAGTGTGTCACTTGTGGGTATGTAGAGTTGTAACCTGGTATGCTTTGAAGCTGTCTAGCAGGTTCCCTGGCTCTGGGGCCTCCCAGGAGGTGCAAAGTCAGCCACTTCCTGGGGCTACTCAGCAGGAGCTAGGGAGCTGTCTGCAGATGGCTGCTATTTTTATTGGGCTTGGAAATGCCCAGGAGAGACCCAGCCATGAAGCAGGGCATATTGCTGCTAGCGCTGGACTTGGGCTGTTATTAACATTTGTGGGGCACGCTGACCAGAGCTGCTGCTTGTTGGAGAGGTTTTAGAAAAGTCTGAAGCCTGAGCCAGGTCAGGACATTCATGTGGAAAAGCTGCTGCAAACAGCTTGGCTGGAGCTGCCAATTAGATGCGCTGGGGTGTCAGGAAACCACCAATTTAGAGGAAAAAGTTGGGGCCACACTGAACTTGTAGAAACTCAGGTATGACTGCTAGCAGCTCTGTGAAGGGGAAGTTCCTAGCACAGGATCAATGACACCTGTGAGCAAACTCATTGGGGAACAAACCGACCCCTAGTTTCTGCCCCAATGCCAGCCAATCCAGTTCCTCCTTGACTGGCCATGGATCCCCCAAAGCTACCCCTTAAGGGTAATGCTGGGTCTCCAGTATCTTCCATGTCACTCAGCCACCATCCCCCCTGGTTTTCACAGTACAAAATTACAGGGACTTCCCTTCTCAGCTGTGGAACCCTGGGCTGGGGGTTTCTAGTGTGGGTCTGGACCCCTTTCTTCTCATGGGAGGCCTCTGCAGGTGAGAAATCCCTCCTGATTGAAAAATCACAGCGCATGTAGGTGTGGGGCCAGTCAGTTCCTCACTTCTGGCCTCCTAACCATCCTGATGTCCTTTCTTCTTTACTTCTCTAGTTGTAGGACTTGCATTCAGCCTCATTTCAGCAGCTCTGAATGATGGTTGTTCTCTGTTGTATATATCATTGTGATGTGGTTGTGGGAGGTGAGGAGTACTGGTGTTTACCTGTGTCACTATCTTTGTTCTGCTCCCTATAACTTTTATTTTGTTGTGGAGTTTTCAACATGCCCTAATTTTCTTTCCAGATGAAAAAAACTTTATTTTTAAGAATCAATAAGCAAATGTAATCTTAATAGTTCAGTATGTATGAATCAACACTTTAAACCTATATACATTTCTTGGCCCCAAAGTGGAACATTCTAACATCCTATACAATAAAGAGGTAATATGCAAATTGACCATCATGCCCTCATAAGATGGCTGCCTATGACCAGGTCGGCAGAGGGGTTAGTGAGGGAATGACCAAATGACTGAACAAGCAGCTGCTGTGGGGCGACAAGGCCAGCAGGGGGTTAGTGAGGGACAACCAAACTACTGACAAGCAGGCTGCGTGGGGCAGACCAGGCCAGCAAGGGGGTTAGTGAGGGACAACCAAACTACTGACAAGCAGGTTGCTTGGGGCGACCAGGCTGGCAGGGGCATTAGTGAGGGATGACCAAATGACTGAACAAACAGACTGCATGGGGCAACTAGGCTGGCAAGGGGGGGGGGGCATTTGGGGTTACCAGGCTAGCAGGGGGGTAGTTAGGAGTGACCAGGCTGGCATAGGGGCCAGTTGGGGGCAACCAGGCTGGCGGGGGGGGCAGTGGGTGTGACCTGGCCGGCAGCGGGGGATAGTTAGGGATGATCAGGCCGGCATGCAGAGGCAGTGAGGGGCAATCAGGCAGGCAGGCAGGTGAGCGATTAGGAGCCAGTGGTCCAGAATTGTGAGAGGGGTGTTGGACTGCTGGTTTAGGCATGATCCCCGGGATTGGGCCTAAACCAGCAGTTGGACATCCCCCAAGGGGTCCCGGATTGGAGAGGGTGAAGGCTGTGCTGAGGCCCCACCCCACCCCCATGCACGAATTTTGTGCACTTGGCCTCTAGTACAGAATAATGTTTTTGCCCCTTTTTTGCCATGGGTGTTTTTTTTGCCCATTAATTTGGTAAAAAAAGATCTAATCATTGCAAGTAAGGCTACCTCACCTCCAGCAGGGAAGGGAGATACTGGGGAGAAAGGTACCATGGGCTATTTAAAGAAGATATCTCTGAATGATTTTTTAAAATTTTTATTTATTAAGTTGATTGGGGTGACATTGATCAACATGATCAAGGTTTCAGGTGTGGATTTTTATGTTACATGAACTGTATATTGCACCATGTGCCCACCACCCAAGTCAAATCTTCTCCTGTCACCTTATATTAGGACCCCCTTTCCCCCCATCCCCTTTCCTCTGGCAAGCACCATGCTGCTGTTTGTGTCCAGGAGTTTCAGTTTTATATCCCACATATGAGTGAAATCATATGGTTCTTAGCTTTTTCTATCTGACTTATTTCACTTAGCATAATGTTCTCAAGGTCCATCCATATTGTTGCAAATGGTACTATTTCATCCTTTCTTATGTAGATATTTAAGAACAAGAAATTTTTGCTTTGCTACAAGAACCTTTGCTAACAGTTCAGTAGAAACTATCAGGGGAAATACCAATTTAGAAAGAAGACCATATGTTTAAGAAGAGGGGTTCACTGTGTGAGACAGGGGTCTTTACAAAAGATCTAATCATTGATAGAAATATCACTGTCACTATGGTTGACTTGTTCCTCCAGCTGGTATGGCCAATCTTTCCCATTTGACACAGCTTGTCTCACATGCAGATGACTCCATACTGGAAGTTAGTTTGTACAGGGGAAGAGTTTGTTTGGAGTACAGAAGTATGCATCCTTGACTACTTCTATTACAAAAGAATGAGAAGCAAAATATGGGACAGAGCATTTGAGTCAGACAGACTAGCTCTTCCATTCGCTTAACTTCCTATAAAATTGTAAAGACAATATCTACTTACTACATTGATGTAAGAATTAACAAAAGATTTATTGAATGCACTTTATATCAAAAAGTGTAAGGTATATACTAGTATAGCATCAAGGTATCAATAATTGTTAAATGGTATAATTCTTTGGTTGAATATTAGATGGTGGCACTAAAGGCAACTTTTTACTGTTTTCTTTTTGTTGTCCTCTTTTTCTTTTACAAATAACATATTCTAATATTATAATGAGGAGGAGAATCATCACATACCATCTACACTAATAAAAGAGAAAAATGCTAATTGACCGTACCTTTGCTATGCCCACAGCCAATCAGGAGTGATATGCAAATTAACCCAGCAAAGATGGCCAGTAAATTTGCATATGCAGGCGGTGGATGCAGAGGCCCTATGCGGCCTATGGAGTTGGAGACATGGGCAGGCAGCGGGGGGGGGGCAGCGCCTGAAACCACTGGTGGATCAAAGCTGAGATCGGGACCCGGGCAGGCAGCATCAGGCGGCTTGGACCCGGGCAGGCGGCATTGCCACCTGCCCGGGTCCAAGCCACCACACCACCTGCCCTTGGTCCAAGCCGCCCTGCAATTGGGGGAGCCAAAGAAGCCGCCTGTAGTCCAACAGCCATCCAAGCCGAGCTGCTCCGCATCACAGGGCCAAGCCAAGCCGCCCGCTCATGGGTCGAAGAGCCTGGTGATCATAGGGCAAAGAGCCTGGGTCCAAGCCGCCCCGCGATCACGGAGCAATCAGGGGGCGAAGAGCCCTGGTTCAAGCCGCCCTGCAATTGTGGGGTGAAGAGCCCGGGTCCAAACTGCCCATGACATGGGGCAAAGAGCCTGGGTCTAAGCAGCCCCACGATAATGGGACGAACAGGCCAAGCCGAGCCAGCCCGCGATCACGGGGCAAAGAGCCCAGGTCCAAGCCGCACTGCGATCACAGGGCACAGGCCAGGCCAAGCCAGCTGCCCTGATCACGGGCCAAAGAGCCCAGTTCCCGCCCCTGATAATGGTCGAAGAAGAACCCGGGTCCAAACCGCCCGGATCATGGGGTGAACAAAACCACCCCGTGATCATGGGGCCGAAGAGCCCAGCTGCCCCGTGATCATGCCGCCAACTGAGCTGCCCAGTGATCATGGGGCAAAGAGCCCAGGTCCAAGCCGCCCTGCGATCACAGGGCAAACAGGCCAACCTGAGCCACCCCGTGATCATGGGCGAAGAGCCCGGGTCCAAGCCACCCCATTGTGATCAGGGGGCGAAGAGCCCGGGTCCAAGCCGCCCCGTGATCATGGGTTGAGCAGCCCCAGGCCGAGCTGCCCTGTGATCATGGGCGAAGAGCCCAGGTCCAAGCTGCCCCGTGATCATGGGGCGAAGAGCCTGGGTCCAAGCCGCCCTGTGATCATGGGGCGAAGAGCCTGGGTCCAAGCCGCCCCGTGATCACGGGGCAAGCCGAGCTGACCCATGATCATGGGGAGAACAGAACAGTCCAGGCCCAGCTGACCTGTGATCATTGGGTGAACAGGCCAGGACGAGCTTACCCACACGATCATGGGGAGAGAACAGGCCAGGCCAAGCTGACCTGCAATCATGGGGTGAACAGGCCAGGCAGAGCCTGGCCAAGCTGCCCTGCAATCCCAGGTGAAGATGCCACTTTGCTGACCAGCCTGCCTTATGGACCTGTTCCCCTGTAGCCTGTAGACATGGGAAGTCTCCCTCTCCCTAGAGTTAGGATCACCAGCCCAGGTCTACACAGCGGCCTGGTCCTGACTGCAGGGGTGAGTTCCTGCAGGCTGGGGTTTGATCCTTATGCATTATCAGTAGGAGACCAGTGCCTTTGTTATTGCTGTGTGTCCGGGTTTTAATTGGACAAATGCCCAGCGGCCCCAGTGGCCAGCTTAGCAAAATCTTTTAGGAGGAGAATTCTGTCTGGGTTTCCTCAAATTCCCTCAGCCCCTACTCACCCCTCTGTAAAGGTGCAGAACAAGTGAGGCCCTTAAATAAAAATCAGCTGCTTCATGAGTATGGCATCCCGTCCTATTTTAAAGGAAGCTGAGTTTCATGTGTACTATGCTATGATATCTGAGGCACAGGACAAGGGAGGCCCTAAGTGTACTATGCTTTGATATTTGAGTCATTCTTTATTGTTCAACGTAATTTATTTCTGTACGCATCAATTTTGTAAAAGTTAAATTACTAGAATAATACATATTGCTATAAAATATTACTAGAAGATCAAATGATCAGGTGACATTTATTGTTATTTTCTATAAATGAACACAATCTCTGGTATGCTAAAGTGATAGGTATTACAGAAATATTCAGATAGACCGACCTACAGGCTTGATTACAAGTGAGGCTTACTATCACAACCCAAATTTATTGCTTGAAAAAAAGCAGGGAGCCAACTAGAAACTGAACCAAATGTAAGCCCTTGAAGGGAAAATGTAAATTGTATAAGCTTTTCTCTTACAAGAGCAAGAAGAAAATATTCAGATGCAAGAATGAAAAACACATTGCATCCACTCTAAATAGCTGTTAAAGAAAAAGAATGGTATACTATGAAAATACTTAATACAGATTGTAAAGACATTTGTTCAAAGAGGATTTCCTAGAGTAGGTGATATTTCAGTTAATTTTTTTTTTTATGTGAAGAGGTTAGATAGATAAGAAAAAGGTGAATGGGTCCCCGAATTGTAGAGGGTGCAGACAGAGCTGGGGAACCCCCCGCCCCCCGTGCACAAATTTTATGCACCGGGCTTCTAGTCCTATCTAAATAAAAGAGAAATATGCAAATTGGCCATACCTCTGCTATACCCACAAGCCACGCCCACCAGCCATGTCCAGCAGCCAATCAGGAGCAAATATGCCAAATAAACCCAACCAAGATGGCTACGGCCACAGAGAGCAGGAGGGAGGCTTGGGTTTCCATGGCAATGGAGGAAGCAAAGCTTTTCCAACTGCCCTTGCTGGCCTAGGCCTCCACTCAAGGCTACAAAGTTTCAATTGTAGTAGATAAATCCAAACAGAAATGGCTGAAGCCATGGAGCTGGAAGAGCAGGAGGCTAGGGTTGCCCCTGGCAATAGAGGAAGCCAAGCTTCTGCAGGCCTGGCTGGCCTAGGCCTACACTCCAGGCTACAAAGTTTCAATTATAGAAGGTAAACAAATCCCAACAGAAATGGCTGCTGCCACGGATCGAGCAGAAGACTTGGCTCCACTCCAGGCTACAAAGATTCAATTGTAGAAGATAAATAAATTCCAGATACCAGGGCCTCCGCTTGGGTTACCAGGGTGAGAGGAGCGTGGTCGGCCTGCAAACCACCACTGGTCCCTCTCCCAGGCCGCCCCATGCCCCAAGGGAACCCCCACCCTGATCTGGGACACCCTTCAGGGCAAACCAGCTGGCCCCCACCCATGCACCAGGCTTCTATCCTATATAATAAAAGAGTAATATGCAGATTGACCATCACTCCAACACACAAGATGGCTGCCCCATGTGGTCAAAGATCCTGCCCCTATGTGGACAAAAGATGGCCACCACAAGATGGCCAGCAGGGGAGGGCAGTGGGAGGGACAAGGCCTGCAAGGGAGGGCAGTTGTGGGCAATCAGACCAGCAGAGCAGGGCAGTTGGGAGGGACCAGGCCTGCAAGGGAGGGTAGTTGGGGGCGATCAAGCCTGAAGGGGAGTGCAGTTAGGGGTGACCAGGCCGGCAGAGGAGGAAAGTTGGGGGTGACCGGGCCAGTGCAGGGAGGGGAGAGCAGTTGGGGGAGACCAGGCCTGTAGTGGAGGGCAGATATGGGTGAACAGGCCTGCAGGGGACGGCAGTTAGGGGTGACCAGGCCTGCAGGGGAGGGCAGATAGGGGCAAACAGGCTGGCAGGGGAGCAGTTAGGCATCAATCAGGCTGGCAGGGGAGTGGTTAGGGTGTGATCAGGCTGGCAGGCAGAAGCGGTTATGGGCAATCAGGAAGGCAGGCAGGAGAGCAGTTGGGAGCCAGCAGTCCTGGATTGTGAGAGGGATGTCCCAGATTGGAGAGGTTGCAGGTTGGGCTGAGGGACATCCGCCCCCCTCCGGTGCACGAATTTCGTGTACTGGGCCTCTAGTATGATCAATAAAAATGAATTCTGCAGGAAAATCTTGAAGAGGACACAGATATTGAAAATGGTAACCTAAAATAAATTTAGGCTGAAGTACATGCTGTTTCCCTAAGGTGATTATGATTGTTTTTGCACATCACTTATCCCATTAAATTTTATAACTTCAATAAATCTTTAACTTTATCAAATCATTTTCATGTGCAGTTTTTTTCTACACTTTGGAAATTACTGTGTTTCACTCATATAGTTCTTACTGATATGTTTCATTAATTCTTTAAATTTTAAACATTTTTAACTCACTGTTAGGCAATCTTTTTACTTTTATTAAATTCATGGGTATGACATTGTAAATACCTTTACCTAGCTTTCAGGTGTACAATTCTAAAATATATCATCTGTACATTGTATTTTGTACACCACCCCAAATGAAATCTCCTTTCATCATTGTATTTTAGAACATTACCTAAGTGTTCTCACCTGAGGGATGCCATCTTGCTCCTCCCCTTTCTCCTCTTCCACATCCCAGACTTCTTATAT